>JASVEL010008856.1:522500-865000 GCA_032618575.1 Nicotiana noctiflora
GAATTTTCTCTAGAACCCTTGGTTGGTCTAGGAAAAGCGATAAAAGAACCGGTCTTTTCGGATAAGCTGTTGCCCCTCTTTTGTTGCAGCTCTTTAGTCCCATCCCTACCAAAGAGGATATCCCCTTAAAAGATGCGTAGCGCTCTAGAGAGATGGGATTCATACCCGGAAGCGGGGAAGACAAGGTTTAGAATCTCAGTGTAAAGTGCAGCCTAGAGGAAGCTGCTTGATAATCTACTCCCGACCAAGCAGGAAGTAAGTTCTTTGTTGGTTGAAGGTGCTCTCTTGTAGCTTCTTTTATGGGAAGCCCTGAGCTACCGCTCCCTCTTACTAGGGATATCACTTGTGAAACCTTACCTTCAATTAAATATTATAAAACCCTTTGTCGTATCTTAGATTCGTTGAACTTTCACTCGAGCTTGATCGGGGTACTCGTCTATCGCGCTTAGAATAGAAGATAGGATACATCCCTTTGG
Source organism: Nicotiana noctiflora (assembly GCA_032618575.1). NCBI lineage: Eukaryota > Viridiplantae > Streptophyta > Magnoliopsida > Solanales > Solanaceae > Nicotiana > Nicotiana noctiflora. The sequence goes on from JASVEL010008856.1 coordinate 522,977, forward strand.
CGTCTTGGTTCCGCTGGTAGGATGAATCCCCAAAACTGCAATAGCCCTCTCTTTCCAGAAAATAGAGATAGCTTCTTCCTTTAGCTAGGTACGGCTCTTTCGAGCAATCAATCTGCTAAAAGTGGAGCTTCTTTTGGGTGTAGACTATGCGAGTCCTATGAAAAAGAGCGGATGACTATTTAGAAGCAAAGTCTTTCTGGTTGATAAGTCAACAGATCTTTCCTTATTAAAGAAGGGACTCATACAAGACTTTATGTTTGTATCTGATATAATGCCTGAAGCATAAAGAGAAAGAAATATGTATGTATAGGGTGATCAACTCATCATATAACAGCTAACTTCCCCACTTTCATTTTTGACACGTGGAAGTATGGATACCTGAGGAGGTAACCCCGAAGAGAAGGAGGACCGGAAGTCTTGAAAGACAGAATGGTGTTCGTTGATGGGTTGGACTTTTGGCAGGAGAGAATACTGATTGAGCACAAGCTTATGATTTCTAACTATATAGGATATGCTATGCCTTTTCTTAGTTATCTATCTAGGAAGTAAAGAGATATTATTATCTTATTAATAGGTTCCTTCACTTGAGGGAAAGAGACAAAAGAACAGACATTTCCTACGAATGTAAATCTGCCAAGTAAGGGCGGTTAAGGGGTGGGGGGTATTTTTCTGTTTTCACAGGAACTTTTCCTTTTTGGTTAACAAGCTATGTTAGGCTGACTAAGCCCACTATCCTACAGGACCCCTCTTGTGTCGGGTTAAGGCTCCACCTCATCTAGGGTTAAGGGCTTAGTTGAACCCAATTTCTTCACTTGTAGTCTACGGCTTTGCTTGGCATTGGGCTTCGATATAACTTGCTTTCCTGGTCTTGAATTAAACCTCTGCTCTCCTAATTGAGTCTATAGGTTTTTGTTTAGGTTTAGTCTTAGTTGTTTAGCTTAGGTCAATGAATCAATCTCTCATAAACCCTTAAGCTGAATCTATATGGGCCGGCCAAAAATTCCTTGTAACCCTCTAAAAGGGTAAGGGTAGTGAGGCTTAGATTCCATATAATTCAACCTGCATTGGATTTTAGTTAATCCTACATCAATTTTAGTAGAAAAGGATCTTTTATGTAGCCCAACACATAGAGAGTTTTGTCACTTGGTCTGAACCTATTTCTTCTATTCCTATGACTGTTTAGTGATTGGTTTTCTCCTTTTAGGATTAGGTTTCTATCCCCTGTTGTGCTAAGCTCATTTTTCTTAAAAGGTCTTACCTTTTGTACTTAAGATATTGCATACCCTGCAAGTCATTCATTATCCACAGATGTCATACATCTTTCATATACGACGATCTTAGAAAGCACCTAAGTGTTGGACATTTGCATGATACAGGTAAACCAATCGCTGTAGGTTAAAAACCAAATGACTTTCTCAAACTAATATTGCAGATCTAAATCGGGGGTGGCTTTGACGCTTCCTGTTGAGTACCCAATTCAGACTTGAAGTTTGTTTACACAGTATGAGAAAGACAATTATAAAGAATGGGACTAAGCAACTTTTTTAGATTTCATTCTTTAATATAACATCAACATAACAATAACATTATAAAGCAATATAGGCATTTACCCCATCCATCCACCAAGAAAAACACCTGCCTTACACCAAACATTCACGCGCTTCTTTATTCAAAACAAAAAATATTCTGAAATGAACCCACATATAAAAGTTGGATAGTCTGCTCATTATTTGTGTTCGTACACTATACTAGTTATGGAGAGAATTCGCGCCGGTTGGAAGATAACGCTTCGAACCATAGACTACTGTTGCTGGAATGAAATGAAGCTTTGGAATAGAATTATTCTTCTTGCTAGGCCCTGATGGCGGAACTGGCATTTTTGGGGGGGGGGGAAGAAAGCGGCCCACTTTTGCGGCAGAGTAGAAAGCTGAGATTCCCCTCTTGTAGATCCATTCAGAAAGAATACAAAAAGGAGAAAGAACATTATTTCACGGACTCTTGCTGTCACTGTTGGAAAACAAATTTTTCTGTAGGCATCCAACGGGTCTGAGATTATACACTACTGTAGAAATTGAATCGAAGGGGTTGGTTGAAAGGTAAGGATAGCGTGATTGGCCGATTGGTTAGAAGGTAAGGATAGCATGATTAACTAGTTTCGGGTTTCTTGGATCATGGGCAAAAGCTACTTGGGTTTAGCCCACTGAACATCATTTGGATGGGCTCGGATCCTTTGCATGATTTCATATGCCTTTGGCGGGCTTTGAATTTGGACAGATCTGGAGGGCCTTTTTGCATGGACTTGGGGTTGCTTTGATGATGGTCAGGCCTTTTCATCACATCGGCCTTCCCTATAGTACTGGGGCTAACACGCTAGGCCGAGCGCTCGCCGAAGCTTGGTTGTTAGTATAAAACTAACGAAACCTCAAATCAAGTAATGTCAAGACTACTCGGGCATACTTAACTTTTCCACCTAAGATAAGAGCTTTCCACCAAGCTTGTCACTTTTATAAACCTCTTCGCTAATTACCTAGTAACTTTTAAAAATGAATTTTGCACTAGGTTAAAGTAAAATAAAGGGAAGATGAAAAAACTACTACCCTAGCTTAGTAAGTAGTTATCTATTTCGTCTGCCCTTCCTGTACTGACTTATACTGACTTAGTGTATACCGTTGTTTGTGACTGACAGTGTCAGCTGGAAAGGGGATTTTCCAGATAAAATAAAAACTTGATTCATGTAACAGGAGAAAGATTTCCCGTTCCTTAGCCGGAAAGAGATGTTGCCATGAAAGAGGGATTACGTAGAATAGAATTGACTGGAGAGTCATGGAAATACTTCTTTATTCCAAATTTTGGACCTTAGATCCATGGAACAATATTTTAGCAATAAAATACGGAAGAATTTCAATCTTAGATTGGAAAACTATGTATGGATGGTCTGAATTGTCTAAACAAGAATTCTTGAACAGTGAACAACCAGTTCAGATATTCACGACCAAGAAATAATGGATTCTCTTTCGGATAGGAAGGCTGGAATGCCAAGAGGCGTATATTATTGTATTTACCCGACCCCTGACTCATTGTACTAGTTACTGCTATAGCTAGTGCTGTATTGGTGTATTGCTAGCGAACTTACAGAGCGAGCTGTAAAGGTAAAAAAAATAGATCAATCAAGAGATAGTGGTTCTAAGAAAGGACAGACGACTGAGGATTGGCAGGGGAGAGTCGTCTCAAATACTGATACCATTTTATAAATAAGCCAATAAAAAATACAAGTAGAAGCCAGTGAATGTGAAAGAGGAGTAAGGCCTAAGTGGCAGTACATAAACAAGTACAGATCACATGGTTTTGTACTGATCCGCTTTCACGCTGTCGAGTGATGATTGGTCGAGGGGCCCTTTTTTCTTTTATAAGGGAAGAGATTGTAGCTGGGTAAAAATAGGTCGGGACGAGTAGGCAAGCATGCGGGTTATACTGGTCAGCTTTGAGCTGTCGAGTGATGATTGCTCCATCTCTTAAGAAAGGACGCGGGGGCCTATCTTATAATAAAGGGGGTACTCTCTTATTTGATGTGCACTATATTATTGTGTCCTATTCTTTAAGGAGTGATCCAGGATTAATCCATGTGGCGATACCCTCCAAAAGAAAGGGGCCCTTTCCTACGGATTGGAGTACGAAGATAATTATTCAGCACACCAAAATCTAGTTGATGGGGTTCCATATTCATGAAAGCCGGGGTTGAAACATGTTATGAAACTAAGACAACAATTATTTCTAATAATAAGAAAGAGTTAAGGGCGTCCAACGCCTATAAATAAAAGCTTATTTCAATCTATATTTGACAAGAGATTCGGAACCACATTCGCGGTCTGGAATAGAGGAAGGAGGACCTGCTCCAGGAACGAAGGGAACTAACTGCACTGGTCGCCCACATAGCTTCAGATTCCCAAAGAGAGTAAAATAGAAGAGTCCGTCGACTCTTTTTAGTTTTAGAAGGTTTAAATAAGTGTCTGTAGATGCAAAGTAATGTGTTTTAATTTAGGGTGTTTTTCTCTTTTTTAGTGGAGATCTACTTCGATGCCTACTAGAGATAGACTCCTATCTAAGCAAACTATCTTTGTTTGGTTTTATTTATTATATTTGCATGTATGACAAAAACCCTAGAAAAAATGTTTACTACTTATGCTAATATAATAATGATGACTATTTCGTATAAATGTGCTGAAAATGTTGTTCTTTACTTTTTTTTCTTTCTATAGTGGTGATAGTCGCACGTAATGGCAGACATATTATTAAAGGACTCTACCTTTGCTTCCTTATCCTTGCTAACTAGAAATGAACCTTCACAAGTTGAGTAAACGCACCTAGCCTATCTTACTCTCCCTATGCAAAATATCAGTTCGTCTAGCCGTCTTCTAGCTTCGACCAACCAAGAGGATTCCTTATTTAAATGAATAAAGTTTCAGGAGTGATCCTGCACACTCCAACCATTCAGGTCTATGGCCATCGAGAGCTTTCACCCACGTTGGCTTGCTTTTTCTTGCTTACCGGCTCGGAATTTTTCTCTAAAAAAGGGACTAACTCTAATGATGCATATATTTAAGTAAGCAAACCAACCGTAGGAAAGATCACAGCAGGTCTAGGAGCCAAAAGAGCTCAACTGACTTAATTATTGAGGGCAACTGAAATGGAGGCTCGACCCACAGGGAGAGCGGTGAGCAGAGAGAGATTATGAATGAAAAGAGTAAGGGAAAAGTCATCTCATGACTGGAACTGGCTCAAGGCATGGGTCTTACTTCCTGAAGGGAGGTTGAAAAAGAGGAAGGAAGGGGAGTCATTCTTAGGTCTCATGTGCAAGCTAGAATCCAGTTCCAAACCAACAAGAGAAACCAGAACGAAAATAGGAACCTCCCAACCAAGAAGCCGACTTAAGTGAACGCGGAACGACCTGACCAGTAGCATTGATTTGAGTTTTCCCCAAATAAGACTCAAATCAATGCTGAATACAAGTAAGAAAAAATAGCTTACGGTTAATACGGAAAAAAGTAAAAAGACAATGACTTATATTTGAACTCTTTGATTTTTATATATAAAATGCGAAAGAGTTTCTCTCAATCATCCGAAACTTTGCTGTGGTTTGAATGGGAATAAGATGTTGTTTTTCTGTTTAAGTTATTTGGTACAAGAAAGACATCAATGATGACCACATTGGGGCCGCACAATTTCCGTGCGAGATCCGATCTCAGTTGTTTTCAACTTTATCTCCTTCTCAATCGGTATGGCTCTTGGAGTAAAGTGGATCCAGGTTGGTTTCCCAACCCAACGGATCGTAACATTAGGGTAACAGCCAAACCACAATTAGTCACCCCCGCCAATGGATTTATTCTTCTCTTCCGCGAGTGAGAAGGCGGTTACACTGAACACCAACTCCATCTTAACAAACAAAGGGATAAGTAACTACACCTGTAAACTCGGATAACCTTGTGGCATAGCGTCGAATGTACCCTACCCTACGCTACCATCTTTCTTCCTTATGATTCAACCATGGCGGATATTTAGTCAACTGCGGTTATGTTTACACCAAAGAATTCCTATTCTATTGCATCAAGAGCTGATTCAATTGCAGCACTTACTGTAACAAGAAGAGCGTGAAATCATTCTCAAGCACTTGCAGCGGCTAGCTTTTTTTCTTAGGATATTTAGTAAGGCTAGTTTCAATAGAGACAATCCATTTATTCATAGTATCTGTCCAACGGGAAAAGTCTTTCAATCAAGCAAGTAAGCCAAGCAAGGCAAATCGCCAATCGATTTGCCGATCCAACTACGAACAAAACACCAAGCCCACAGGCTCGCCCGAACCTAGCCGCTCAGGCCGCAAGTGACAAATAGGCAGATTCTCCGACTGAAGAAGCAGTGGCTACCATTGCTGATGTCCAGTATCAGGAATAGCCTCAAGCTAGTGGCCCAGCCCAAGAAGCTGCTGCTGAGCCCGTAGAGACTAGAGCCAATCCTAGAAGGGTGAACCAAGGAACTCAGACTGTGGAACAGCAACCTGTGATCCATTCTTTTAACCACATGTTCTTTTTACTCGGGAAAATGGTGCCTTTAAAAGCAAATTAAGAGAAGGGAAGGAACTATGGCCGGCATAAGGTCACCAATTAGGATGCGTGACTGATGCATCTTTTTTTCTCAAATGATCTGGGAATTTTCCTTTAGGCTGGGAGGGTTTGCACTAGGGAAGGGCACATGCTCTCCAATTTCTATTCTTTGTTATCTATATCGAACTTATCTGTTCTAAATGTGAGAGTCATTATTTTGATGCAATAGAGCGAGAATCCCCTTTTAAGAGTATATCAGGGCCATTCTTCTATGAAATAAGAAAAGTAGGGCAATAGTTAACTTTTCACACTCACCCCATCTCAGCTTTCATTGAAAATCTCGTCAATAAAATGATCAAAAATCGTTCGCTTCTCCCTACCTCTCCTCTCTTTAAACTGAGAAAGAAGAAAGAAGGACCGAGTCTTGCAGATCTACTGCTTCAGATTCATCGAGTTGGGTGATGCTTCCTTCTCCTTGTTTTGTGTGTCTTTTTCGGCGATCTCAATGTGTTTTAATCTGAAGATGAAGGAGACATCATTAGCTCACTTGTCTTGGTTTAGTCTTTCGACCCTAAAAGTGTAGAACATACTCATTTGATGTAGGGATCGGGGAATGAGCTTCATACCCTAGAGTAGATCCGAATGGTTCAAAAGTAGATGCTAGTGGTTCAAATTATGTATTTAGCCAACCCATTCTTTCTATCTATTCTCTTTATCAGTAAAGAGCTGCCTCGTGCTCTTTTCCAAGGGGTAGAGGGAATTGAGAAGTAGGTAGAGAAGGAAGGAAAGATTCCTTTAAAAGCCGCAAGCAAGCTGCATATCTTTCTTCTCTTTTCAAAGATGGGGCTAATGGGCCCCTGCTGAGATTCATTCCTCGTATCATCTAGGAGTGAATAGGGCTTACAGAACAACAACTGAATATCGACTTTTTTTAAGCGAGTTGACCTAAGGACCTCTTTTTTACTATGTAAAAAAAGACTCCATCGTAATAAACTCCATCGTTTGGCTGCTAATAACTAAGGAGGTCATCCGCTCACCAATTAGGTTGTATTGAGCACGAAAGCTGTGTTCCACTTGGGATGCAAGACTCTTTTTTCTATATTTGTATCTTCCTTCCTATTGTATTTTCATAGTAGATCGCTCAGTCTGATTCTACTTAAAGAGAGGAAGGGCATAAGTTCTACAAAATGTGTATGTTATGTTAAGCATGACGATTGGTTCCTTGCTTCAAACATGTCTAGATTGAAGGCATTTTGCCAATAACGTTTGTATAAGACGAAGGCAATAGGCGTCACTGAACTAGGTACTTTCCGACCAACTGCCCAAACGGAAAGTGGGAATGAGCAACTCCAACCAGCTTTTTTGAAGATGTCTGCTGCAGATGTTTCCTATGGTTTACGGGCGAGAGAAGAGAGCATCACATCAAGTCAATATCAATAGAAAGAGGTGCTTCTACCTAATTCTGTCTGAGCCTTGAATGAACTACATTCTCTTCGATCCCTTTCTGGAACCAGCCCTAGACCTCTTATTTTTAATGTTTTCTAGGGCTACTTTTTCAGTCGTAGGTGCTGCTATAACTAATTGGTTTTTCAATTTATTGGTGAACAAAGGAATTTAGTACGAAACAGTAAAGAAATATAAGAACATGACTGTCGATAGCTTTCAAAAGAAAAAAAAAAGTGAATATGGCTTATGGATCATCAACACACTGGCTGAGAAAAATTACGTAAGGGAAACGCCTTCGAATTCTCAAGTCTTAAGCACGAGAGATTTGTTCAAATTTTGTGGAATCAGATACTTCACCAAGGAAGTAGCGCCTGATATTTACCTTTAAGGTTCCGATTTTAAGGCTTTAGGTCCAGTAGAGGTAAAATCTTTTTGTAAGAGCTTCCGATAATATTTTGAGTTCTCGTGCCTGTCCTGGTCTTTGATAGAGATCTGAGAATTTTATTTGTTTCCACGAATATTAATGATTCTACAGTGGCATAGCTCTAGACATGGTCTTCTTCCCTTTATTATATTGCTAGCCGGATGTGTAGAAATAGGGTTGCATTACTTAAGTTTCTCGGCACTTGGGCATAGTATAGGTTTGCCGCTTAATCCACTATCAATGTATCAGGTGGTGGTCTTTCTGGAGAGAAGAATATGAATTGTATAGTCATATACTGGGTTTACCACTTACTCAACAAGTAACAACATGCTGGCTAGAAGCATAGGAATTTGTAAGGTTTGTTTGTATTTTTTGTTGCTATTACCAGCAGGGTTTTCCGCGAATGTAAGTTGTTTGACAGCTTTATGTGAATCCACACTAGATAACTTTACACATATGGACTCCATGCTTTATTAGGGGAATTTTATTCAGGAACCTCCTATAACCATATTTTTCCCATCCGTGATGATGAAATGGATAGTTTAGCTAATTGATGTGCCACCTCTTACCATTGAGTATCAGCATTCAATTAGAAACTTCAAAAGAAGAAATAAGAGCTTTAATATCATCCACAGTGTGTCCAATGCTAGGCTCGAGTCTTGTTGGAGCAGGGCTCCTACATTGTACTGCCTATCTCCACATCTATTTGGTAAAAGAAAGCTTCCAATGCTAGCTTCATTCCATAGTAGACAGCCCAAGCTTCGACAACCCCAGCATCATTGGCGTGGAAATGACTCTTTGACATAGCTGAAAATATGGTGCCAATTCAGTCCCTTAGTCCAGAACCTAATCCAGATGCCTTAACATCCTTTCAAAGAGCTCTATCACAATTGACCTTAAAGCAGTCATTCGAGGCAAAAAGGGAAACTATAGATTATCCCTTATCGTTTATACCCGTCCATCCTGATAGTGAACTCCTCTCCTTAGAGTCAAGTGGCTTTCAACTCATGCGGATGACTTATTGTTTTACGACACGGCACGGTAATTGATTGAGTGCACTTTCCTTACTCAATGGCACAACAAAAGCACCATATTTCGGGTTTGGTTATCATAGGAAATGGGTCACTATAGAAAGTTTTTCCAAGTGAACACTCGAAAGAATGAATTTTAGATGTTGAATGAAACTACTAAATACTAAATGTAGGAATTCTAACTGGGAAATTCACGAACCAAGGTTCCGCGTATCACATTTTTTAAGAAGATTGTGACTCTTAGGGAATAGAGCCAATCTAGTAGTATATACCATATCCATATAAGTTATCTTCCGGGCTAGAGGCACCGTTTCTCTTGAGGTAGCATTTAAAAAATGAGTTGAACTGGAATCAACTGTTTAGGCACCTGCTTCAAATGGAGCTTTCAGAAAGCCCTTCACTATGGGTGAAGGTTTTTCTATTCTACATGCCCTAGGTCTGACCGCCTACCTTTTGTTTTGACTTTTCTTTAGTTAGGAATGGCTTTTTCTTTAGCGGGAATGGTCAGAACCAAGCAACTAGTCACCCGTGACATCAAAAGGAGGTTTCAACTATCAATCGTTGCCCTTATGTTGAGGAGATTTGGAAGCACTTGATGAATACCCTCCTAGCTTGGGGATCCCCCTTGCCTTTGCAAGATGAGCCCGAGTAGGTGATGCACCATTATCCGGGGCATGGTGTCATTAGATCTATTACGAAACTGCTTTTTTTTTGGAAAACCATATATAATACATGGAGGGAGCGAAATGCCCGGATTTTCAAGCAATCTTATAAAGCCGCAAGGTAGCTTTTTTACCAGATTTACGCATAAAGAAAAGGTAGGATTTCAGCCTCCAAGTTGAAGTACTCTAATTCGACCGGTGCCGTAACTAGCACATATTAGCCAGAAAGGGCTCCTTCCCCTTCTTGCTGCCGTATAAGCATGAAAAAATGGAGTTTTCCTGTAACCTTTCTGAAACCAAGAAAGCCTTTATTTCTGCCTATAGAATGATTCTTCCACGACTCTCGCTTGGGTTCTAACTTCAAGCATCATAAGAGTTTTGACCCACTTGACTTTTTGCTCTAGCCAATTTAAGTAGTAAACGCGGCTTCCAAAGAGGTGGGTAACTAAAATAGGACCGAAAGGGAGGTCTCATTTTCGCATTTGATCCTGGAAGAAGGGAAAGCAAGTATGCCCGCTTACCCTCACTAACAAAGGTAAAAAAGAATGAGGAGCAAAGACACATAGATTTGTGTTTTGCATGAAAAAATTGTTCTGACTCTTTTCGAATCATCGTCAGAGGAGAGAGAAAAACACCCTTTTCCACTCGTTGAGAATGATTACCTATAGTCCACCTTTCATTCGATCATGCAAGAAGAGAATCACTTTTTGGTACCGAAAACAAAGGTTCGAAATTCCAGTTGAGGCAAAGGTATTGAAGAGCATATAGACCCGGAAGATTCCAACCTTCTAGATAGAGCCAAGTTAGGTCACTTCTATCGCTTAAGACCTTACTGCGGTAGAGTGTGACGCTTTAGTTGGCAAGGTTATATGGTGTATAATTCTTCCACCTGTGAAATAAAGGTTGCCAAAGATGTTATGAATGGCATTTCCACCGATTGAGGAGATAGAGCCAGCCGTAGTCCCACTAATCTAATGTAATAAAGGCCAATGGAACATGCTTATACTCAGTCAAGAGGGAATTAGGCTCTCTCATTGCTTCTTTCATTCCATCTCCTCTCCTCTTCATCAAGTTCTACAAGACTTGAAGACATGTGGCTAAGGAAAACGATTGAGCAAAGAAGGTTCACAAAAGCAATTGAGCTAAAGTGGGAAAAAAACATCTTACTTTCACAAACTATGCTTGATCAAAGGGGACTTTTACTATGGATACATGACCCTTTAGACTTGATATTAATGAACGAAATTTGTACAACCTTGTTCAGTTACTTTCAACAATCTCTTATCTTCTATTAGCATTAGCTGGCAGAAGCATTATAGACTGACAATGAAATAATGTTGCATTGAGATGCTGGCTCTTGAGTAGGTGGAGTAGTTAAATAGAAATATATTCCTCGCCCTAGATATAGCCCGCTCTAAAAAGAAGTATTCCATTGCCCAGGGAGGGGTTCATTTGGTAGATTAGTCCTATGGATGGGTTACCATGTTGTCTCTTTTTGGGATTGCTCGGTTATTAGTCGAGGAGAATGTCCCTTTCTTATGTGATTATGTGTTTTTCGCTTTACATAAGTATTCACTTTTGGGAGAAGTTGGGGGAATAGTGCATTTCCATCGCGAAAGATGCAATCCAGCCACAGGTTACCCTACGGCTCCCTTGTTACGACTTCACCCCAATCGAAGACCCCTTTATTCGTAGATCTGCGGATTTCACCCCGGCCCAAGAAGTTTTTGAATATCGGGAGACTCGTGCCTGCGTGCTGCAAGATCGAGTTTGACTTGCTCAATGAACTCGATCTCTTTTCTGTCTTTCTCTACCGGGCCCCATTCAGGGTTTTTGTCTAACGCATCTCGCATTTCAAAAAAGAAATCCAGAAAGTCCTCGGTAGCAACCATAATCCAAGAGGTCCCAATAAGAAGAGACCCGCCCTCCCACCCTCTCTCATTTATTCAGCAAAAAAAATAGATAACAGGGGCCCTTCCGTTCAGAGGTAGCGAATTGACTTTGTTATGTTTTGTGGGGGTATCCCTCGCATGACGAAGTCCAAAGTGGAACATACTTCGATAGTCAATATGCAGAAAATAGTAATGAATTCTCATTCTTTCCAATTCCAATTGGTGATATTCAGTTTTAGCCTTTTTGCGCAACCCACGGATTTCACCTCTTCATTTAAAGTTGCAAGCATCTTTTTGAGATCTTCCAAGGAAGACTCCCGATCTTTTGGCCGTCCACAAAAGAATTTCTCTCGAATGACTTCTGTAAAATCCCATTCATCGTTGGGATAAAGAGATTTCATTTTCGCGATTATCTCATTTTTTAATGAAAATTGCCTAATAGCTATATCCCTTAACCGTGTTTGCTGCTCCACGTTGAACTCGTTTACTGGCTTTCGAATGGAGTCTTCCCTGATTACGTTATAATGTTCTTCCTTAGGAAGTCGATTTATTAGAGAAGCCATTTCCTTCTGCTCAAGTTCAACGTTGAAAAAATCAGAGTCTTGAATTAGAATCCATTGTTCATATAGTATGTCGGGAAGCTCATTAAGATTTTGAAGAGACGCGTCCCCCCTTTCTAGTGGCGTTCCTGGGGGGCCTAAGCAAAATTCCAGATCTAGTGAGTTGTCAGCGCATTCTGCCAGTTGCATCAACGCTGCAAAATACATAGACAAGAAAATAATACATGTTAAAATGTTCCAAGTTTTCTCAATCTTAGGTACCCATGAATTTATAATTTTTTTATCGTAGAAATGACAAAAAGTGCGACCCAAGATCAATGACACCAAAACCAAACAGAAAATTTTTACTAAGAGTGAGTGTACAACAAGACCAATCATTTTGTTTGGTTCATTTTTTGACTGCTCTATACCCCGCCAAAAAAAGAGAGACATGTAGGAAATCGCCGGTTCGGTTTGTTTATCCAACCAAGAAAGGCATGGGACTTTTGGGCATGGTAACTAAACACTTAGTTAGCATTTGCTTTTTTTTTTATTTCGCCAACTCATGTTTTTTATTTATATACAATATTATCGTGCCAACTCACAGGTGTAAGTGCTATTGTACAGTGTTGACTGGTGTGCTTTGGTGTAACCGGGGGCTGGAACCAAAGAAAGACTGTACCCGGCATCCCTTCCTCTCATCAGGCAGCTATCTCGAGCTCATTGAACACTAACTTTCTTCTTTTTCTTTTCTAATCGTTGAAATTCTCTCAATTGTGCCCCCACTGCCATTGGAGCACTCTTTGATACGTGCTCTGGAATTCTTCAATTCAGTGGAGTGGGGCTTACCTTAAAGCGGATTCCAATGTCATAGCTATTGCCTTCCCTCCTTACTCTATTTTTATTCGGAACCCAGTTTCACCACTCTATCTCACTATGGCCACCTTGCTGGAGAAGATTACTAGACCACTTTATCCCGTATTACTACCTTTTTTAGTTGTGTCAAAAGGAAGTAAAAATGTACGTTGTTGCTAATCCGCTAGCCATATAGCAGTATTTCCTATTTTTTGACTTACTTTTTTCTCTTTCTATTTTTGGGTTTTTATCATGTGATGCGTACCTCTGTCTTTGAAGAAAGATAGGAGGGGGACTAGTTTAGGAGTCTAATTTTTGAGATTCATTCATTCATAAGAGAGTATGATAAGAATAAGTAGTCTTACTTGTCGTAGAAAGACAAGTAGCATTTTACAAACTACTTTGATTCATTAAGATGAAAACTTCACACAGGAAGTGTATGTCACGTATATTTCTTAGTCTATTATTTATGAGTTTTTTGGGCCTCCACATCTTTGTTTGTGTGTGGTTTCTGAGCTAGGAGCGCTCGGAATTTAAGTCATACTCATTAATATACTATCAAAAAAGTGGCTCTCCTTCTCTTATGAGAGATAGGCGCTCTCTCTACGGCCAATTCTCTTTAACGAGAAAGGCATTCCCTGATCGTAGACCATCCTTTATCCTTTCTTATATTTACCTTCTAAGTGAAGTTCTTTCGTGCGCGAGGAACTGTCTGAAAGTGAAAGGCATCATTGGTAGGCACAGTGAATCGGCAATCGGGCAATTCGGTAAACGATATCCGTATAATGAATACCTTTTATAAAGCCATACCGCGACTCTCTTGTCTTTTTGTAAAAGGTCGAAATCAGTCCACAAATGACCTACTTTTTCAAATTAGATCCCTTCCATCGGTCGCATCGTCCCTATCTCAATCGGTCGAGCTGTATCGGTCAACTATAGGAATTTCACCAATAGCTCTTCTTTCTTTTGGTAAAGGTTAATGGTCCTGTTCAAGCATTGGTGCATAATGGGAGGCTAGCTCAGTATATTACATGTCTTGTAGTTCTTTAATTTAAGAGTTTCTTATTTTAGGATAGTAGCTTCGGTCGATAGGGTAAGCGCTCATTTCGTTCTTGCTTACTTTCATTCTGTTATGAGATAGAGCTACTATACGTCTATTCTCTTTAGACAAATGAATGTCCGCTGGAAAATACAGAGTAGGATTCATCTGTGTGGTGAATCAAAGAACATTCATTGAATGAGTTGACGCTAAACCTCATGCTCTTTAAGAGAGTTAAGGATGTATGCATTACTAGATTAATTAGAATTAATAGTAATAGAAACTAGGGTCCACGTAGACTATTCAGAGGAGGTATGCTAATCAATGATCTACTGACGTAGCTAGTGTTACTGAAGCTTTTGCTAGATATGCTATTGGCTTAACTAGCTTTAAACCCTCCCACAGGATAAAGGAATGGAATTTCAAGTACATGTAGTCGTCTACACTTAAAAGCTTTCTTGTCTTCACTGAAGAACATTTAGTTTGGCCTAAGATTTTATAAGTCCGACGCATCACTTACTTTTCGTCATCATGGGTCCATAACCATTTTATTACCTATTTATGTGGTTGATATCTTGATCACTGGCATAATCACTCGGCCCTTGAGGATGCAGCTTGGATCGAGGTTATTCCCCGCTATAATAGGCCAGGTGGGATGGGGGAGCGGTCGAGCGTGCAAAGGCGTAAGTCGAGCAAGGTATCTGAACAGAAATGTAAAACTGCGTGCAAAAGAAAAGGTCGGCTTTGCTTTTTGCTTACGATTCCAAATATTCTATCATTGAACATCAAATTCTTTGCGGGGATTTCCTTGATCCCTTCCTTGCCTCATCTCCCTAATCCCTCCTATAAATAACAAGGCCCTTGCGCAGGTGGTTAGCAAGCGAAGACAAGATTCAAGGGGCGATCAGCCACTTGCCTGTAAGGAGAGGGGCTTTTTTGAAAGGCGATAAACTTATACATATATAGATATAGTAAGTGTGCGTGCGGGGTGTAGGTATACCACTTACGAGAAAGAACCCCAAGTCGGTAAAGTAGTTAATCAAACCTAAGTAAGAAGTTCGTCAGTCCTTCCTTCGATGCCTCCCATTCATTCTTCTTTATTTCATCCTTTTGTTATGTTGTTCTGTTTATAGGTCCCAAGCCCTTCTTAGAAATCCATCTTCCCTCTCTTTAAGTTAAGAAAAAAGGAATGCTTCTTGATTGAACGAACATTGTAAGAACCTTTCTAACTGACACCCCAGTCATAATGCCACCCACATTTTTTTTTCTTTTGAACAAGCCTTCTAAATACAATTTTTTTATTTGAGTTTATAATAACTGGCGGGTTTCATTGATGAAAAGAAAAGCGGAGGCCCGCCATCTGCTAGCATTGTGGTTTTCCATCGATTCTTTATCAGTGGCCCACCCTTTCTTTGAACATTGTCAATAATCGAACTTAAAGATATGAACTGAGTGCCATTTGATGAGTAACTGAGAACAAAGGATAGGGATGGGGAAAGAATGATGTAATGAAAGAGGAAGTCATTGCTGGTAGTAACGACTTGTCACGGTCCATTGGTTCATATAGAATCCCTGTCCTAAATGTATCAAAAACATTCTTTTCGCTAAGCGTATATAATAAAAAAGAGTGAAAAGGTCCACCCCAAAACCAACCGCAGGAGATAGTTGCCCATCATACGGCTCACCAACTTCACTTGCCTCTATGGGAGGCTCGCTTCGGGCAGGTTTAGATCACTTATAATACATGTGCTCTACGAAGGAAGGATTTGGGTTAGGAGCGTTTTCAATATAATTCTTTTCCTGTATTTGTTCGATGAGAAATGTGAGTCTATTTTGTCCACTTTCGCCATCCCCCTCTATCAAAATGATCAGAAAGGAAGGCGAGATTACTTCTTATTCCCGTGTTTGATCTCTTCCATCTCTGCCTGGCTCGTTGTCACCTACGTTGAATAAAGGTTTGGAACTCTGTATATAATGAAGAGGGGCCAAGGATCTTCCTCTTAACAGTACTTTTCGAGGCTCCCCCCTGAATAAGTAAGGCCTGGATAGCCTGGGTGAAGATGGGGATAAAGAGTAAGGATTGAAGCCCCCTTAGATCTGCCAGGCACTGGAGAGGGGTTAGCTATGTGAATGTGTAGATCCAAGTGTAGTGTGGTGTAGTAGTAGGCACTTCTAGGCCCCTTCCCGGCTACTGGACTATCTGCCATCCATTGCAGTAGAGCCGTTTCATGAGCGGGGGGAGGGGGGGTGGCTAAGCGCAGTTCTTTGAATCAAACGTTGAATGAAATCGATTCTTTTATAGATATCAAAATCTAAATAGGATAGGATAGATGGATGGATCTATCTTTCTATTCATATATATTACTAATCAAAATGGATTTTTATAGTGTTGTAGCGTAGCAAGAAGCCCCAAATCCTTGATTTGGCCAGGAAAGACTACACTGGTTTGGGCCCAGGAAGCGAAGGGAATGAGCTCGGCTGTTTCTCCTCCACACTTCTTTTTCCCCGTGCCCGTTCCGCATGAGCTTTGCGCACCATTGGCATTTTGCTCTCGTCTTATTCTTCTTAGGACGGTTCGGATGGACTTCGTCGTTCTTTCCCAACTAAAATTGGAAGGGTCGTATCACATCAAGATGTTGATTCATTTTCCGCCACCAATGAGATGGGGAATTTGTAACCCCCTATTTAGACTTTTGGGCCATTCATCCTTCTGAATCGAGACCCGGCCCATCTCGCGTCGTTCCAACAACCGGCGGGGAGCACCTCAATATACGATAGCATGCAGTAGCTGGGAGTCCTATTACACCTAAGGCCAACTTCAATTAACCAAACCATGGTTCATCTCGTGTGGTCATTGTGGACTCGTACAAGGATATTGAGTAGACGTTTGATGTATCAGACTCGACCCTAATTTTCGTAGCATGAATTCACATCCGTGTCGCAACTGATTCGGTAAGCTACATGTCTGGTGCACTATAACGCTAATAACCTATAACGCTAGTCACTACTCCCACTGGGGCTAGGAAGTAAGCCTCACAACCCAATGTGGTGAATAACAAATAGAATTTGCTACAAAAGCCGGCAAACGAGGGTATTCATGCGTATGAAAATATAGTGATCGAGAAGGTAATAGCCAAAATAGGATTCGTTTTGGCTAGAGCGCCCAAATCAACTATATATTTGACACGGGACTGTAATGCTAAAACTATGGCGAATGCATCTATCGTCATTGATGCATAAATAAAGATACCAATTAGTAGTGATTGAATTCCTTCTATGGTTCAACATGAGAAACCAGTATGAATATAACCTACATGTCCAATTGAACTATGAGCTAGAAGTCTTTTTACTTTCATTTGGGCCATGGCGGCCAGTGCTCCTAAGATCATAGAATCAATGCTGAAGAAAAAGAAGATTTGTTGCAATGTAGCTCCATAAGAACCATAAATAGAAACGCGTGAAATATTAGCAGAAATAGAGATTTTAGGCGCAATATAAAGGAATAATGTAACCGGGGTGGGTGAATCCTCATAGATATCAGGTACCAACATATATAGAGATGGAATAGATGAGGCCCCAAAAGTTTTGAATTCACCATTGGGGAATTCATACGAAAGGGAACGAGGAATTCTCCACTAAAAAAGTGTTCTCTGAACCGAACGTGAAAGCAGTTTTCCATCAGACGGCTTTTACTGTAACTCTACTCTCGACTTGGATTATGTATCCAAAAAGGTCCGCTCTCGGCCATTCGACACGCTGCCTAGTAGAGACATGGTTATCTGAAGTGTATTCTCTCTTTTGTAGTAGATACCAAACCTGTTGTGCCCCATTGCCTAAGAAGGGAGCAGACACAGCAGCTACATTGACCCCTTCCTTTCTGTTGTTGCCAGCGCTTTCCCGGGCCGAGCCATAATTTTTTATTATAAAGGGCAGGCAAATCCCAAAGACAGCTATCCCAATAGGAAGGGCGAAATGAGGAGAGGGCCCGACAATCATACCACGGCTGTCAAAAAAACATGTTCCTTTCAGATAAGACGCACCGTAGGCCATCCTCAGCCTTCTTCGTTTTTGATGAAAAGAAATCTTGATCTCCGAAAGCGTTTTCCTTCCCCCGCTGCACCTCCCTCCCTTCGTCGAGCCTTTCCTTTAATGGTTGGGGAAAGCATTCCCTTATCTGACAACGGATGACTTCCATTACTAAATGGAAGAAATTTTCAAACTAGTTGATAGTTGTTCCCTGGTTGCACCCCATAATGGGTTCTAATTTACTAAATCACATGTTTCTATTTTTGAAACATCACATGTAGTGTTTTTTGTGAAAAAATCACTCAGCGCGGGGCCTCCCGTGTGAGGTTAGGTGATGGTTAACAACCTAGGGAGGAAATGCTGAAAAGCGGCTAAAGATGCAAGAGCTCTTTTCCCCTTGTACGCTTTAAAAAGGGTTTGTCGGGTTTTTGGACCCTATGTTGAGTAAGGGTTCCAAACGTTCCAAAAGTGATACGTATGTGTTGTTTCTTGGCATTCTCTTTCTATATTATGCCAACCTAAAAAGAGAACTGGAAGTGGATCTCAGGTTCAATAGTCTCGAGAAGGTATTAGCCATCGGTGACCATACTTTCGTAAAAACACCATTGGGCGGTGGTTCCTCTCCTTCCTCATGAATCTCGAATAAAAAATTGATCTTCCCATCAGCTCGACAAAGAGTTCTGAATTGAAAAAGTAAACTGAACTTGACATAAGACGAAGGGAGCGAGTGCCGAAAAAAACCGCTTTCTTAAGGCTTCAAACTACTAGTCATTAAGACTACTATGAATGAAAAGTAAGGAAGTCCTTTTCTTGACTTGGCCTGCGTGCATTAAACCTAAACTTTTAACTTGATTTCAATCTCAACAAAGAAATGAAAGCATAACCCTTTGCTCGCTTGTAGTGCCTCTTAGTCTTTTATTTTTGCCTGTCTTGTGATGATCTCTCGGGTGTCTACGATAGATCCTATCAGTCTCGTGATAAAGAGAAACCTTTTCCAATGTTGAAGGGTATCGTCATGACAACTAAATTTTTACGGTAAACAACTCGGGGCTCCCCATGGTTTAGTAAAAGGAAGGGGATATTTTTTATTCATCTGGGGGTTCTTTCATTATGAACTAAAAAGTGGTTTGCTGATTAGTGAGGTCTTAAAAATGTCATATAATTCATGATCGACCATTCCATTTTTGCTTTCAGCAAGTAGGCGACGCGAATCTATTCTTTCTATCTTTCTATCGGATACCAATTGCTTGGATGCACTTGAAAGCCTCGAGATGACATGCAGAATATATTCTTACTAGGTTTGTCTTGTGTCTCCTAAACAAACAGTCCATTGATTGATGGTTGAACAACGGGGATTGAACCCGTGCATGGTGGATTCACAATCCACTGCCTTGATCCACTTGGCTATATTTGCCCCTATCCCCGCACAAGTTGAAGTCTCTATCTGCGATCAGAGCCTTTATGAACTCCCCTATGACCGCTTATCAAATAGAATCTTTTTCTAATGCTATAGTGGCAAGTCTATTGTTATCTTTCGGAATTAGAGGAAACAAAGCTTCAACAAGTAGAAGCTTCCTAGCAACGCTACAAACAAAGAGGTTGGGCTATTCACTTCATTGATTTGACTTCACTTTACATAAGATTAAAGATAGGGGACGGGCGGGCAGTGAAGGATCATTTAGTAGACAACGAGCGAGCTACAAGCACTTACTCGAGAAGCAGCAAGCGGAACTTGAACTTGAAGCAGCGAGCCTCTATCAGAGAAAGCCATTGCGCGCTAGCCCCTTGTCTTGTATAGGGTGGAAAACCTGTGCACCCCTAAACTACAAGCTTTCTTTAAAGCCCCTACAACATGGCATATTTGAAGAATCCTCTTTCTAAAAACCTTTCTATAATATAAGAGAAGCTTTTCGAGCTTTCTTCGCATGCTTGAGCGCATCTCCTTTCTATTAGTAAGGTTGTGAAATTTCCTTTAGTTCCTTTATGGCTATAATATAAATAATAGGGGTAGGGGGCGCTAACGAGCAAGAAAATGGATGCGCTAAGGCGCAACTTTGCACAGCTCCTATGCCATTGCTTCTTGCATTATCTTTTACTAAGAAACTAATCTATATAGAAGCCCTTCTTACTCAAAGTCAACTTTCTCCCTTCTTGATTTAGTGAAATAAGGGGCGCTAACGCGACCTTCCTTCAGCTGGCTTCGCCCTATCTATTCGTCTATTTTCTAAAATGGATATTTTGGGATCTCTCATGTTCATAGATCATGAAACCAGATCAATATCCATTTCTCAATACATCTATTTATCGATAGAAGATATAGATCTCTATATGGATCTATCAACATATCTAAATATGTAAGAACCGACACAATAATGACGTAACCAATAGAAGGTTCTCACCCTGTCCCCAACATTATTATCCGACGATGTCCCAGAGCCACCATTCTCTTTCTTTCTTCAATCACTCTGATCAGGACAAGTGGTTCGTTTCGTCCTCCAATCTGCACAATTCTATGTCTTTGTTCGTGATCATGTTGGGCGAAATGTAGTTGTAGAGGAGCGGCTGTGAAACGGTGATTCTCCCATTTCCATTGATGTAAGGATGGCCTCCTTCCCCACCATTCCAGCCTATTATTGATAGGGACTTTACCGATGCTGAAGATAGCTTGATTACCAAGATGCCTACTTGAGAATCTAGTTGCCAGGAAAGAAGTGAGGAGGAAGCGAAGCTGTCTACGAAGCTTTGCTTCTCCCCGTGTAGTCGTAATACGCGGCTTGTCGCTACTTTGATTCAAAAGGTTGTCACACCTCCCTTTTTACTACCCCACTTAAGCATATAAATACGCTCGTAAGGTATACCCCGACGCTCAAATATCCGAAACAGATAAAATAACGTAAGGGAAGGAGTTTTTCCAATTAAAGGACAATCGGTTCGGGATTTTATTGAGATTAATCAGAGTCGCCACTTGGGAAAGATAATGGTGTCCCAAGTCACCGGTTAATCCCGAATTCGAGGAATTTGACTCATAAAAATGTCTGCGAAGCAAAGATCCGGATAAGGAACTCTGTTAACCCGGGAGAAGGTGTTAGGCATTCCCGGGTTCCGTGGTTTTAGCACGGTCGCTCAATTGTCATTCTCGACTCTTGTTTGACTCAATTACAGATTTTAACGACATATATAGTGCTTTTACGTTAAGTATTATTTTTATGGAATTTGCGGCATTGCGAAAACACGCCTCGAGTCATACCGCAACCAGTACGCCTATGGCTTTCGGTGTATTTCAGCTTTGCCGAGATTTGGATTTGAGTTGCACCAAGTGCACAATCGTTAAATGGAAAGTACGTTTAAATCGTGCCCTAAAGTAACGTCTATCGGCTTTTAAATCTTTTGGGAGAAGCTATGGAATTTGTTATTAGCTTTCCCGGGTCTATTTGTGTTATATCATTACTAAATGGGGCCCCGGTGTTTGTTATTCGGACGAGGCTCGTCCCAATTTTCATTAAAGGATTCAATACTAGTATTTAACTATGTTTTCTATATTTGTTTTTTTCCTTAATTGTATCTTAACAATAAGAATTCCAGGCCCATGTAGTTTATTGTTATTGGGCCTGGATCTTTTTCATCTACTTATACAGATTCCAGATCCGTCCAGACCCTTAAGGTCCGAGCTGTCTTAAGGCTTTTGCCTACTGACTTCGCACTATTGCTCAGGCCCTCGTTGCATTGGGCCCAAACCAGTTGATAGTTATGACAATGAAAATAAGTAAAACCAATGAAGAACTCATGATAAAACAGCATTAAGAAATCAAATTGCTTTTTATTCAACAGAAGAGAAAATTGCTGTACAATATATTTCCTGTTAATTCCAAACTAAGATAGCCAAGTACATATGAAAAAAGTGATTACTTCTATGTTCCATGTGCTTCTTAAAAGACTGATATGCTAAAGATGGAAAAAAGTTATTTAACTAGTGATTAATACCAGATGATTTAACTATATGATTTGGACCGTCTGACTGCATACTTAAAGTGGACCTAAACATCCAATTTGAGTTATCCAGTGATGCTTATATACATGATTGTTCTATTGGATTCACTTTAACTTATACGCATCCATTGTCCCAAACTAATTGCAAATTACTTCATAGTTCTATTACTACTCTTTCTAGGCAGATTCATGATGTGATTAACTACTGATATTGATGTGAGTCAAGCCAATATAATGTTCACGAACCAACCTTAATCAAATTATCCCCTCGATTTTACTTGTTCTTCCCTTTAAACCAAACTAGTCGAGCTCGTTAATCTCTAGATCTGATTTACTATATGAGTTATTCAAAATTACTACTGTGAAGTTATTATCAATTCAAGCCATGGTTGTTTAGTCTGTTTTATAATTATTACCTATTTAACTAAGTGATTTATGACTATGATTATACTACTACTATTCTACTAGTATTATATTAGCTATTACAATCTTTTGTTTCTGTTTTTCAGTTATATATATACTACAATGGATAAATCAAAAATTGAAAACAAAATCAAACTATAACTACTCAGCAACACATAGTCAAATCTGGAGCTTCATTTTTATTCAGCAACTCGGCATTACAGCTTTAATGAAAAGGGTGGTGTACCTGAATCAAAGAGAGAAAGCCGATGAGTTCTAAGGGGTAAAGCAAGTAGCACATCAAGGATTCAAGGCAATGCAACAGGGTAGATTTGGATGCTAAACGAACACAGCAAAAGCAAACAGATAATAACCCCAGCAGATGACTCAGCAAAGAAAATTAATGACCCAGATTGAACACCAGTATATCTTCAACTCCAAAATCCCAGAAAAATACTATTGTTTTTATGCTATTACTTTTACTCTCAAGCTTTGTATTCAATAAAACCAGCCTAAAGTGAATTCAGAATTGTTAGATTTCGAACCCCTATTCAACTATTTTTAGGGTGTATTTATAGCTAAAGCCAAGGGCTGAAGCTTGGGGAGAAAGTTATGGGATTAATCCCAACTTTTCCCCTCTTAAAATTATGAAATATACACTTAAACCCCTAATTCTGTTACCAGAAACCCTACCAGCATGTGCTGGAAGGTTCCAAAGATTCCTTTTAAGGGGTTTTTACTTATGTAGCCCTAAGGGTTTGGGATTTCTACAGATTTCCCGTTTTAGGGAGACCATTATACCCTTAAATCTCTATAAAATTGCAGAAATCAGGGGTACAAATGACTCCCTTACCCTCTTATGTTCCAAACTATTCACTATTTTACCAAATTAATTCCCAATTGTGCCCCTAAGACCACTGCTGATTTACTTGACTGCCTAAGTTAATTTTCAGCTTCTTTGGGACTTATTTAACTAATAGCCAGCTCTTGCATTGGTATTTAAGGCCTGGCCAGTTCTACTTTAGGAAACTATTTCAATTTTAACCCATTTTAACTAGTTCCAGTCAATTAAGACCAAATTATTTCAATTTAAAACTAATTGCAGGACTAGCCTGCTTTATTATTGAAATTAAACTATTTAAATGCTAGCCAGTCACAAGTTGAGACTTGGCTTGGGTATTAAACCCCATTACTGAACAATTGGGCCCAAAACCTTTGCAGGTTTGGCCTTTTTAATGTTCAGGGCTCAAAAAAGAAAGTCTGGGCCAGTCCACATTTGCAGACTTGGCCTTTTTGCACAACCAGCCCCTTTTTAAGCTGGGATGTGTGTTAGGGCCTTATAGAATTGGTCAACCTTTTGCAAAGTTAACCACTCTTAGGCCAATTATTTCTAAATAACCTATTTTGTTCATTTTAAGGTCAATTAATCTAAATTGCAGGATTAACCTGCTTAAATACCTATTAAACTAATGGCCAGTCTCAAGTTGAGACTTAGCCTGGGTAATTAAACCCAATTACTCAACATAGTTGGGCCCAAAGCCTTTGCAGGCCTGGCCACTTTGATGTTCAGGGCTCAAATGAGCCTTGGTAAGCTTGCATTTGCAAGCTTGACCAATTTTTGCACAACCAGCCCTTTTTGAAGTGAGCTGGTGTGTTTGGACCTTATAGAGTTGGTCAACCTTTTGCAAAGTTGACCACTCTTAGGTCAATTAGTGTCTAACAACCTATTTTTGTTCATTTTCAGTTGATAATAGCCAATTTATGAAACCTAATACTAACAGCTATAACCAATTCACCTAGGGTTCAAACAGTGTTAATCAAACACTTACACTCAACCAGAACTAATAAAACTAAATCAATTTCAACATGATTTGCATATTAGGACACATAGAATCAGACAAAATGTAATAATCAACCAAAACTCAGAGAAGGCAATTGATATGGTTGAATTTCAGTTAATTAATTCACATTATCCAACTTTATGAGACAAAGTATGAACTCATGTTAATTAAGGCCTAATTACTACCTGTTCAAGTCATTATGAAAGTTTAAACAACTCAGAATTCACCAAGGTTCATGACATAGGTAGACAGAAGCATAGGCTAACACAAACAGTCAGAGAAGGGTTTGAACATGGCTCACAGAAACTATGGATCTACATTATCACTCAAACCAAGCCATTTTTCACACAAGTCATGACAAACAAGATGAAGCATGCAGAACAGGAGGACATGGAAAATAGTGAAAAAGGAACAGGAAAGACCAATCAAGGTACTTAAGAGAATAAGGTTAAGCTAGTATTAGAACTAAGCATGCATGACAATAGGAAAAAGCTAGACCATAACAACTAAACAGATCAAAGACTATAATATTTACAAGATGAAGAAGGAAAGGGAACCCAAGGTAACTCTTATGATTTAACAGAACATGATTTGAAGCAAACATCATGAAGATGAATAAGATGAAACAGAAGCCTAGTTCTATCATGGATCATTAAAAGCCAAAAGCAACAAGAGTGGCCACAGTAACTTGAGCTTGATTTTAAACAGAAGACAAAGGTCATGCTTTTTGCAGTGAATCAGAACTCAACAGCTAACATAACAAGGGAAAGATGAAATATCTGATCTTAGAACAAATTAGCATGGGATCAACACAAGACAAATAACAAAATCCCATCATTAACAGGCTAAAGAGGAGCAAGCTAAGAAACCTTATGACTAATCATCAGAGAAACATGCAAAAAGATGTAAAACAAAAGAAGAAACAAAAGGTAGGAAACTTATAACTAATCATGCGAAGGAACTGGAGAGATCAATATGAAAAGAAAAGAGCAAATGACTAACATGCGAAACAACTAAAAAAATACAGAAGAGATAACAACCAACAGAGAAAAATGACATTGGAAATATAAACTATAGAATCATGAGAACATAATCAACCAGAACCAAATCATGGACAAAGCGTTAATCAGAAACAAAAGAGAAACAAGTACAAAAATCCTATAACTAACATGTTGAGAAGAACTAGTTAAGAATTAAGAGAAGAACAGGTTAACAGATGAGGATATACAAGACAAATTGAAGCGAAAGAAGATAAACAGAAAGAAAAGAAACAGAAGATCAACCAGAAAAAACCTAAAACTAACATGCGAAAGCAAAGATCAGAGAAGACAAAACAAAACATGCAAGAAAACACAAATAAGCTAAAGTAAAACAGAAAAGGCGGGGGTACTTAGTTTTGCGGGGTCTATCCCCCAAGCTTTCCTATTTCACTCTTCTTTATTCACTTCACAGACTCCCTTCAGACCCTTTTCCTTGTTTCTTTTCTTTATTCCCTTTTTTTTCATTTTTTTTTTCTGTTTTTCCTTTTAGGCTTAAAGATGAAGCCTTTATAAGTTTTGAGTTGCAGAGGGGTGTTTGGGAGAGTAAAAGACGAGGTCTTTGGGTGGTTTGAGTTTGGGGGTCACCGGAGTTAGGTTTCCGGCGACTTTATTTGGGATATTCGAGATGCTACAGGAAGATTCGAAGGGTGAGGGTGGTATGGTTGGATAGATCAGAGAAAGGGGGTTCTTTTGGCATTGGTTTTGAGTGGTTTCTCATTGTTTGGGGTGGTCACCGGTGTAGCTCTGGTGACCGGGACTTGAAGAACAGGGTCTGTTTTCTCGGTTCTTTGGTGTTTTGAGATGAAGAAGAAGGAGAAGAAGAAGAAAAGAAGAGAGGAGGGGTTAAAAGGGAGCCGGCGACCACCGTGGAGGGTGGTGGCCGCCATGGCCATCTAGGGTTTCTTGGTGAAGATGGTGAAGACGAAGAGAGAAGAGAAGGGGCTTGGGGGCGGCTGGTCTTTGGGGTTTGTATTAAAAAGGGCCAAAATTTTTAGACCAAAGCCTTTTATAGGCCGGTCGTCTGAGATAATCTAAGCCGTTGGTTTGCTGGAGATCAACGGCTCTGGCTAACATTACTAAACCGGTGTCGTTTTGAGTCCTATACAGCCACAATGTCTCTTCCGCTAGATCGATTCAATTGGACGGCTCGGATTAATCTTTACTTCTCAATTAATTTAAAGAATTCCGCTAATTATTTCAGCCATTGGATCAAGCATAACGGACGGCTGAGATCGTATCTCCCTTCACGGATCAGGCCTAGCCCTTGGGCCAATACATTTGGGTCTTTCAATTCAATTCAATTGGCCCAGTTTTTATTATACACAAGCTATTTTTGTATTTTCTGGTTTTTAATGATTTTTTATGTATTTTTTTATACTTTTTTTTTCTTTTTTCTTTTATGGAAAATTATAAAACCTAATTTCCTACTTACTCCAATTATTTAGTATTTTTTGGCAATTTTCTACTATTTTTCCTTAATTTCCGCTACTTAATCCTATTTTTGCTAATTTTCTAATTAACTAAACTAACAAATTAATTACTACTATTTTTTGATTTTTTCTAATTTCTTACTTATTCAAATACACAAAAATATAACTAATTTCAAGCAAAGCAAGTAATTGCACTCAAAAACATATTTATTTTAATTTTGGAATTTAAATGCTTAGTGCAAAAATCATGTGCTCACAGCTGCCCCTCTTTGCTCGGGAACACGAAGAGTTTCGGTGCAAAGATAAGTGAGCAATAATGAGAGATTTTTGCACATTGGCATATTCCGTGAAAGCATTTTTGAAAACCTTTTGACCGCACCCTGCCTCAGAGGTTGCCTACATATCCTGAGCTAAACGGGAATCAGGTCAGTGTAGTTCGGGAAGGTCTGGTAGTTTAAAACTACCAAGACTTTGATGTTGCATTGCTATTACTATGACTACTGACTTACTCCTTATTACACCGGGGGGGGGAGAAATATAAAATGAAGAAGCTATTCTAAGCTATGATCCTACAATTACAATTGTTCCTAATCTAGCTTTTGCTCTTCTTCCCTTTTCCGGTGATGCAGACTCTCTTTCTTTTTGTTGATTTTCTTTGATGTTGACTCTCTTTTTTGTTGATTTTCTTGTTTTCCTTTTTTTTTGATTTTCACTGGTATTTCTTGATCTCGAGCTGAACCTGCTCAAAACAAAACAACAAACTACTTTTTTTTTCTTTTTCTGCCCCAGTGTGGGCTTTTAGCTATATAAACCATGATGTGTAGAAATGTATTCCCGTATTTGAAGGTGGGCGCCTAACAGAAATTAAACGTGCAATGCGATGCAGAAAAGTATTCCCGTATTCGAAGGTGGGCACCTAACAGAATTTAAACGTGCAATGCGATGCAGAAAATATTCCCGTATTCGAAGGTGGGCACCTAACAGAATTTAAACGTGCAATGCGATGCAGCAAATATTCCCGTATTTGAAGGTGGGCACCTAACAGAAATTAAACGTGCAATGCGATGCAGAAATGTATCCCCGCAGCCTGAAGACTGGGGAGTGGATTTTAAAAGATGTTACCTTCCTCTTTTTGGTATTTTCTTTTACCAATTATCTCTTGCCCGTGAATTTCTTCACTTATTGGCGAACTTCTCTTTTTGGTGTTTTCTATTTTCCACATTGGTCACATTCACTTTAAAGTGATTAGTGACAATTTGTTCCTGCATGAAACAAATTTTATAGATATAAACTGTTGGCAACTGGCATCTGCCGTCCCCGCTTCTTATTGCTTCCTTCTTTTGCTTTTCTCAGGCTGCATAGCTTTCAATTGCTTGTCCCTTGCAAACTCTTTTTGTATTTTCTCAATTTTTCCATTTCTGTTTTGTTTTCTTTTCTTTTGGCCATATCTGCCAAGTTTCTTTATCTCCTTCCCAACTCTTCCTTCTTTCTGACCCAGTGTTGTTTCAGCTTTCGTTATCGGGAGCTGGTAGTTAGCTCTCACGGTAAACAATGAAATGCAGAAAAATGAAAGAAAGGTAAGTGCAATTTGGAGAGATGATAGAACTTATCCGGGTATTTGCTGGCTGATTCCGCTGACCATGCCATGTATTTAAACTCTGACCCAGTTCGTTCCAATCATTATTCTGTCTCTGAATTGTTTCTCACCCAAACCGATACTATTTTTGTTGCTTTTCTCTTTTCTGGTAGTCCTCACGATCGCCCTACGGTGCCTCGAAAGGTTTTCACCAATAAGACTCTCTCATTTATTCTCTCAACCTCACGATCATCTCACAGTGCCGATTAAGGTTTTCACTGATGAGACTCTCTCATTTTATTTCTCTCAACCTCACAATTGACCCACAGTGCCGGTTAAGGTTTTCACCGATGAGACTCTCTCATTTTTTCATTTTTCTCATTTTCCTTTTTGTATTTTTTTTTCTTACCACAGGTGTTGCCCGATGTTTCGCTCCTCCTTCATTGCATTCGTTATCATTTCGGAATTGATCAGAAGGTCTTTCTTTGGACTGTAGCGTGGCTTTTGGATGGGTTAAGAAAGAAAGGTATAAAGGCTCAAAATCTCATGAGGGTTCAAGAATATTTACAACTCTCGGAATTATTAAACATAACTTCTGCCCCGGTTTCAATATGTGGGGAATTTTTGGATTTTTCTTTATTATGACTGAACCTCAAAGAGGCTGCCTACGTACCCTTTTAGGATCAAGTCAGACGTAGTTCATCCAACTTTATTAGTTAGATGGTTTTCTTTTTGACTTTTTCCCGATTTCTTTGTCTTCTTCTTTTTCTTTTTTTTTTCATTTTTTTTCTTCTTTTTTTTTCATTTCATTTTTTTCATTTTTTTTTTCATTTTGGCAATTTCGATCTTATTGCGCTAAAGCGATTCCGAGAGAGGGATATGAAAGAATATATTCATTAAGGCTCAAAGGGGTTATCAATGGATAAAGTGTTTGGATAGAGAATAAAACGCCTTCGTCATTTCAACTCCAAAATCACAACAAAATACAAAACACATAATTGAAAAGGAATCATACATAGTATCTTTTGACTGCATCCTGAATTGATAGCAGTCTCTACGCACTTTCCTTCAACATCTGTTAAATACAATGCTCCATTGGACAACACCCGTGATACCACAAACGGTCCCTGCCAATTTGGCGCAAACTTGCCCTTCGCCTCGGCCCAATGCGGTAAGATACGCCTCAACACAAGTTGTCCGACTTCAAACTTTCGAGGTCGTACCTTCTTATTGTATGCTCTGGCCATTCTTCGTTGATATAATTGCCCATGGCAAACTGTCATCACTTATTTAATTAATCATTTCGAGCTTCTGAGGCCTTGAAAACCTCATTCTATGTTGCCTCGATTTACGTGCACGATCCGAGCATGTAGCCGGAAAGCTTTTGTGATATAAAATATGAATTCTATGAGAAATTTGGATAAAAATGATATTAATATTGATATGGTTGACTTCGGTCAACATTTTTGGAAAACGGATCCGGACCCGAGATTGGATGGTCCCGAGAGGTCCGTAGGAAAATATGGGACTTGGACATGTGTCCGGAGTCGAATTCTGAGGCATAGAGCCCAAGTTATGAATTTTTATATGAAATTGTTTTTGATGTAATTGTTAAAGGAAATAAATTAATTGACCTTGGTATCGGGCTCGTATTTTGGTTCCGACGCCGGTACAAGTCTTAAATATTATATATGTGATTTCTGTAAAGTTTGGTGACATTCGGATATCGTTTGAGATGTTTTGGACCTTGGGTTCCAAGTTAAGAAGTTTTGAAAATCAAAAGTATGAAAATCATGAGTTTGAGGCTTGATTTGATTAAAACGAAGTGATATTGGCGATGTGATCGCACGAACAAGTCCATAATGTGTTTTTGAGGTTATGTACATGTTTGGTTTGGAGCCCGGGGGCTCGGGTAAAGATTTGATAGGCCGTTGGATGAAATTCTGAATTTTTGCACTGCTGGTTTTTCACCCAGCTGTTGGCTTCGCAATTGCGAAGTATTTCTCGCCATTGCGAAGGGGACAGTGTAAGGCAAGGCTCGCAAATGCGAACCTTTATCGCAAATGCGAAGCCCCCTTTGACCTAGCATTGTTCGCAAATGCGAACAATTGTTCGCATTTGCGAAGGTCCCCAGTGCCTGCTTATGTTCGCAAATGCGAACAAAAGTTCGCAAATGCGAACATTTCCCATGCTGCCATGGTTCGCAAATGCGAACCATTGTTCGCAAATGCGAACACTGCGTTATTCAGCCTATGTTCGCAAATGCGAACATTAGTTCGCAAACGCGAACACTCCCTTGTCTGCCAGTGTTCGCAAATGCGAACAAATGTTCGCAAATGCGAACTTCCCAGCCTTAGCTTATTTTTCAAACTCCAGAAATTGGTCGGGGTTCGCAATTGCGAACCCATGTTCGCAAATGCGAACACAGAGACCTGTAAAACACGATTTTCAGTCATTTCTTCAATTTTTACAAAACAAAAACACCCATTTGCGATTCTTCACGCATTTCTTCTTCATCAAAACGATTGTAAGTCACTTTTTACTTAATTCTTTCAATTCATAACATCATTAATCATGTTTTTTCATAAGAAATCAAAGATTTTCATGGTAGAATTCTTGTTTTTGTTAGAAAATAGGTTTTTCATAAATTGGGGAATTGGACCTCGAATTGAGGTCCGATTTTGAAACAAATTATATACATGAACTCGTGGGGGGATGGGTAACCGGATTTTGGTCCTAACCTCGAATTCCGACCATGTGGGCCCGGGGTTGAAATTCACTATTCCGGGCAGAATGTTGTAAAAGTTGTATTTGGTCTTAAGAATTAGTTTGTTGAGTAGCATTGATGATATTAAATCAATTGTGTATAGATACGGTTGGATTGGAGCCAAATTGAAAGAAAAGACATTTCCACGGATTGAATTGTTCATAAACACTCGAGGTAAGTGTTTGTTCTATCCTAGCTTGAGGGAATAGGATTATGTGTTATGTGTTATGTGATCGAGTGCGGTGTATGGGCTGTGGTGACGAGCATCCATACACTGGCATCTAGTATGATCATGAGTCGTTGGAAAAATGATTATTTTGAGATATATTACAGATGAATTGTTATTGTTCTCCCTTGTTGGGACTTGTTGTGAAGATAATTATTGATTGCCCTTGATGGGACGGTTTATGAATTATTGTTTCTTTCTTTGCCCTTAACTGTGATTGTTATTTGGGTGAGGAAGAGTGATAATGCACGAAGGGTGATGCCGTGCCATTTTTATTTATTTATGCACGAAGGTTAATGTCGTGCCATGTTTATTTATTGATTATGCACGAAGGATCATGCCGTGTCCTGTTATTGAACCATGTACGAAGGATCATGCCGTACTATGGATGTGAGGATGAGAGTAAAAGCACGAAGGGTAATGCCGTGTAATTTATTTGTTTATTTGGTGAGGATGAGAGTAAAAGCACGAAGGGTGATGCCGTGCAACTGCTTGCTATTTCTTGAATTGATATTATTTGTGTTTACATTATACTTTGTTTTTCCTTGTGAAATTATTAACCGTGGTTAATTGTTGAATTCTTTAAGATATTCCTTATTGTGTTAATACTTGATTATTTCTTGTTATTTTGTGGTACACATATATATATTGAATTGCACAGGTTTATGTGGGTGTCTGGTCCTAGGCTTGTCACTACTTCGCCGGGATAGGCCGGGCACTTACCACACATGGGGTCGGTTGTGCTGATATTACACTTATGTGCGTTTTTGCACAGGTCCAGGTTACGATCAGGAGCAGCAGCAGCAATAAATCGATTGCGTGGGAGTTGATCATATTTGAGACCGAGGTAGCTTGCAGACGTCCGCAGGCCCGGCGTCTCTCTCTTTATTTATGTTATTAGTTGTAGTCTCTTTGTTCCGAGACAAACAGAATTATGTTATATTTCTTTCAGACTTTAATGTGTAGTATTCTATAGTAGTTCGTGAGTTGGTGACTCCACGTCTTGTGTAAGGCCCCGTAAAATTTTTGTGCATAAAACCTAGTAGCTATAGTGTCATGGTCCAAATAATGTGTTAGGAATGCGTTTCGGACCCTTGGTAGTGATTTAAGTTTCAAAAATGTAGAGAATTAATTTTTCCAAAAAGTGTCCAATATGCGATCAAGAATGCGATCGCAAACCCGACATGCGGACCGCATTCTTGCCGCAAAACGTTCCAGAGAGTTTCTCAAAAATCGTGTCAAAAGTGCGGTCGATATGCGATCGCATGTCAAATCTGCGGTGCACTTTGCGACCGCAGATCAAGCATGCGGACCGCATACTGGCCGCATTCCTTAACAGAACCTGTGTAAAATTTGGGGCAATTCTGCGGTCACTATGCGGACCGCATGTTGATTCTGCGGTCGCATAGTGCACCGCATAATTGACCCCGGCCCCGATTTTTGTAACATTTTGACCCGATCTCTTCTTTAATATAACACACTTCTTCTTCATTTTATCATATCATCTTACCAAAATTAGAGAGAGAAGAGAGGGTTTTTAGAGAGAGAAATCTTTCATCTTCAAAGATTGTTCCAATTCCAAGGGATCCTAGGGCAAGGATTCAACTTCCCCAATCTTTTCAAGGTAAAAACCCTAACTATTTCTTTGATTTTCAGTTTTAAATTGGGTAAAGAGAGGTTTGCATATAATAGCTTTTGAAAATAGAATTTTTACACTCATGCATGATTATTGAACTTGATTTCTAGTAAAAAGAAGTGAGTAGAAGTAAGAGTCTTCAAGAACAAGGTTGGCAAGAGTAGGATATCTTGGGTAATCATAAAGTAGGAAGAAAACTCATCACCAGGTATGTATGGCTAATTTTGATTCTTGTAAAATCGCCCAAATGTGTGCGAATTGTTTTGGCATGTGTCAAATTGAGAAATTTTACGTATTTCTTTGATTTCCTTGTTGAGCATTTGATTGATGTTGAACTACGTGTGGTGTGGTATGAAATATGAATTGAAAGATAAAAAGGTAATCGAGATTGGTAAAGAATTGGGAACAACCATTGTGATGGCATATTTGGCTTATTGTGGAAGGAATTTGAAACACCTTAATTGTGGTAAATTGTTGAACATGATTATGTGGGCATTTTCGATTTTGGAATACTTGTAACTTGGTTTTGATATTGGCTTGAGAAGAAATTGAGAACATGAACCAATGTGTAAGTTGCTTATTTGAACTTGTTGAAATTGTGTGTAGTACATTATCTGCTGTTTGAAATTGTTGTGTTTTCAACCGTAAGGCGGGGTCGTGTTGCGCGCCGCAACGTGGGGAAATAAGGTGTGGGTTGGGGTGATAAGGGTGGCCGAGGTAATAAGGGTGGTCGGGGGCAATAAGGATGGAAAGCGATCGAAATCGCTATTGAAAATTGATACAAAAATCAATAATGTGAAATTGTGAAAGGAGACAGCAGGAGAGTTTGCAACCTGTGGGGCACTGATTGCCCCTTTGTTTGACTACTTGTGCTTTACGTGATTGATTGGTTATTGTTAAATTGGTTGATCGTAGAAAGTGCTTTGTGTGAGAATTATTTGAAATGAGAAAAATGTGGAAACATGGTTGGCTGGCTTAATTAATTGTTGATGTAATTTAATGGCTTGAGTTTACTTGGGACAAAGTTTGTCCATACATACCAGTACAATTCAAGTGTACTGACGTCCCTTTTGCCGGGGGCGCTACATTCGTGTCATGATTGTAGGTGGATCAGTAGCAGGCACTTCAGCTCATCGGCGGTAGTATCCTTCTCCTTCCACTGCCCGTTTTGGTGAGCCCCTTTCTTCCTCGGGGCCTTGTGTGGTTCATGCCACTCGGTTTAGATTTCATTTTGGTTTTGTAAGGTATAGCCGGAGCCTTGTTACCGGCAAGTATTGTATTTCCCTTTTTGTATCCTAGAGGCTCCATAGACATGTAAGCTGTGGGATTGTGGCCTATGTATATGTATGGGGCGTTGTAAATATAAATTATGAACTTGTTAGTGAATCAATCACATGGTTATGTTTATGCATTATGTAATCAGTCATTATTGGTAAAATATTTGGTTAATAAGAAACAATCAACACAGGGTTAACGCGTGGGAATGAAAGGCACCCAGGTCCGCTTGACTGGGGCAACTCAGTCAGGCGCCGGTCATGTCCCTCGATTTGGGGCGTGACAAACTTGGTATCAGAGCCTATGGTTTTAAAGTGTCCTAGGATGTCTCGGAGTCGTGTCTAGTAGTGCCCTTCTTATAGGTGTGTTGTCGACCACATCATATAAGTAGGGGGCCACACGGGCATTTAGGAATTTACCTACTTCTTTGTTAATCTATATCGTGCGGTAAAGTGCAATGTGGAGATATCTGTGTCTAATTCGCGCCTTGTTCCCAAATTTTCAGAATATGGCACCTAAGAAGAAGGCTAGACTCGGCCTTAGGGCCAATGCCGGCCCAAGTGCAGTTGTTAATCATGTACCCGATGCCGTGGGAGAGAATGACCCACCAGTCCCGAATTTGCCTGGCCCATCTGTTCAAAACCCAAGTGTCCCTATTCCAGCTGCGGCAGAGGATGCCACCATTCCTCCTGCCAGTGTTCCTGACTCAGATACAGTTCCCGCTTCGGGCTCCGGTATCTCTAATGAAGAACTTAGGGGAGCCATCCATATGTTAACACAATTAGTGGCTGCCCAGGCCCAGAGATCCCATGATGCCCCTGCATCCTCCAGCGGACATGGAGATTCCTTTGGTTCCAGAGTCCACCAGTTCTTGCGATTGGCCCCTCCAGAATTTTCAGGTACCGATCCAGAGGCTGACCCACAGGAATTCCTTGATGAGATATACAAGACCCTCGGAGTGATGAAGGCTACAGATATAGAGGGGGTAGAGTTGGCCTCTTACAGGCTGAAGGGAGCGGCACGATCATGGTTCGAAATGTGGGAGGATTCCCGTGAGGAAGGGAGCCCTCCGGCCAGATGGGATGAGTTCGTAGATGCATTTATGGACCACTTCTTGCCTGCCGAGGTGATGGCAGCCCGCGCCACGGAGTTCGAGGTCCTCAAGCAGGGCAGTATGAGTGTTTGGGAGTATCACATGGAGTTCGTAAGGTTGTCCAAGTATGCTCCTCATTTAGTGTCGACCATGGATGCCCGGGTTCGACGGTTTGTTCAGGGCCTTAGCCCTTTGGTAGTGAATGAGGCCGCCACAGCAGCTTTGCACTCAGACATGAACTATGGGAGGATCGTGGGGTTTGCTCAGGCCACAGAGGCTAGGAAATTGAAGATTCGTGCAGAAAGAGAAAGTAGCAGCGGGGCCCGGTCAATGGGTCGTTCAGGGAGATCACTTCCAGGGAGGGGGTCATCAGGGCCATCCCAGTCAGATAAAAGCAAAAAGAGAAGTTCAGCGACCGTGCACAGTCATCAGCAGGGCAGTTACTCGAGACCTGGTTCAGACAACAAGAGGTCTCGTCAGTCTAGTCATCCTGGGGTGAGATCCCAGCAGCAGGGGAGACCTACATGCCCCAAGTGTGGGAGATTTCATACAGAAACTTGCTACCTTGACCTTCCGGTGTGCTTCGGGTGCGGGGTGAGAGGTCACATTCAGCGGGACTGCCGTGCACCCCGTCAGGGTATAGGTAGGGATCTGCTCAGTCATCCGGTTCTTCAGCTGCTACATCATCAGCGCGTACTCCAGCAGCAGCAGGGCGTGGTGCAGCTAGGGGTGGAGCTCGGGGTAGGGGTGGACCTAGCCGATTCTATGCATTGAGTGACCGCCAGAATGCCGAGGCTTCTCCAGATGTTGTTACAGGTATCATGTCTGTTCAGACTATTGATTGCTATGCCCTTATTGATCTAGGGTCCTCCTTGTCTTATGTTACTCCATTCATTGCTTCAAGCTTTGGGATAGAACCCGAACAGCTTCATGAGCCGTTCTCTGTGTCGACTCCTATTGGTGATTCTATTACAACCTCACGAGTCTATAGGAATTGTGTTGTTACGGTGGGTGGTCGTGATACCACAGCAGCCGATCTTATTGAGCTTGGGATGGTAGATTTTGATGTAATTATGGGGATGGATTGGCTTTATTCGTGCTTTGCCAAACTTGACTGTCGAACGAGAGTTATGAGGCTCGAGTTCCCTAACGAGCCAGTTATTGAATGGAGAGGAAATGGTGTGGTGCCAAGGGGTAGGTTTATTTCCTACCTTAAGGCTTCGAAGATGATTAAGAAGGGGTGTATCTATCACTTGGTTCGGGTAACGGACACCACCTCAGAGGTGCCTACCCTCGAGTCCGTGCCAATTGTGAATGAATTTCCTGAAGTGTTTCCGGATGAGCTTCCGAGCATTTCGCCGGATAGGGAGATTGACTTTGGGATCGATGTATTGCCGGATACTCAGCCAATATCCATTCCACCATACAGAATGGCGCCAGCAGAGTTAAGGGAGTTAAAGGAGCAGCTGAGGGATTTATTAGAGAAAGGGTTCATACGACCGAGTGTGTCGCCGTGGGGTGCTCCGGTTCTTTTTGTCAGAAAGAAGGATGGGTCACTTCGAATGTGTATTGATTATCGGCAGCTTAACAAAGTCACCATTAAGAATAAATATCCATTGCCTCGAGTGGATGATCTGTTTGACCAATTGTAGGGAGCGAAGTTCTTCTCAAAGATTGATTTACGATCTGGGTACCACCAGTTGAAAATCAGGGAGCAGGATATTCCTAAGACCGCCTTCAGAACTCGTTATGGTCACTTCGAGTTTTTGGTCATGTCTTTTGGGCTAACCAACGCCCCAGCAACTTTCATGGACCTTATGAATCGGGTTTTCAAGCCATTCCTAGATTCCTTTGTGATTGTATTCATTGACGATATTCTCATCTACTCTCGGAGCGGGGAAGATCATGTCGTTCACCTCAGAGCAGCATTGCAGACCCTTCTTCAGCATCAATTGTATGCCAAGTTCTCAAAATGTGAGTTTTGGTTGGAGTCCGTAGCTTTTCTAGGGCATGTTATTTCCGGTGAGGGAATTATGGTGGATCCTCAGAAGATTGCGGCAGTGAAAGATTGGCCTAGACCCACGACCCCGACAGAGATTCGCAGCTTTTTGGGTCTGGCGGGGTACTATCGGAGGTTTGTAGAGGGATTCTCAACCCTCGCCTCCCCATTGACTAAATTGACGCAGAAAGCAGTTAAGTTCCAGTGGTCCGAAGCATGTGAGAAAAGTTTCCAAGAACCGAAGTCAAGATTGACCTCGGCACCAGTATTGGCCTTGCCAGAAGGCACAGAGGGATTTGTAGTCTATTGTGATGCCTCCAGAGTTGGTTTGGGATGTGTATTGATGCAGCACGGAAAGGTTATAGCTTATGCTTCCGGACAACTCAAGAACCATGAGAAGAATTATCCGACGCATGATTTGGAACTTGCAGCTATTGTGTTTGCCTTGAAAATATGGTGACACTATCTTTATGGGGTTCATGTAGATGTGTTTTCAGACCACAAGAGCCTCCAGTATTTGTTCAAGCAGAAAGAGCTGAATCTGAGACAGCGGCGGTGGTTAGAACTACTCAAGGACTATGATATGGACATATTGTACCATCCAGGGAAGGCAAATGTGGTAGCCGACGCTCTTAGTCGGAAATCCATGGGTAGTTTGGCTCATTTGGGTGTGGATCAGAGACCCCTGGCTCGAGAGGTTTACCAATTGGCCAGTTTAGGGGTTCGTATTTCGGCGTCAGATGAGGGGAATGTTTTGGTGCATAATGGAGCAGAATCATCATTGGTTGCGGAAATCAAGGAAAAATAGTTCATGGATCCAGCATTGGTTCGGGTGAAGGAAGCAGTTATGAATGACAAGACCTCAGCATTTGTACTCAGCAGCGAAGATGGTGTATTGCGGTGTCAAGATAGGCTATGTGTTCTGGATGTGGACGAGCTTCGGGAAAGAGTGATGGCAGAGGCTCATACTTCCAGGTATTCTGTGCACCCTGGTTCAACGAAAATGTATCACGATCTCAAAGAGGTTTATTGGTGGAACGGTATGAAAAGGGATGTGGCGGGCTTTGTAGCTAAATGTCCGAACTGTTAACAAGTGAAGGCCGAGCATCAACGACCCGGTGGATTAACTCAGCTTATAGAAATACCAAGGTGGAAATGGGAGATGATCAATATGGATTTCGTGGTAGGGTTACCTCGCACTCAGCGTAAGTTCGATTCAATATGGGTGATAGTAGATCGACTCACCAAATCAGCTCACTTCCTGCCTGTCAAGTCCACTGATACCGCGGAGCAATATGCAAGATTGTACATCAAGGAGATAGTAAGGCTTCATGGCACTCCACTTTCTATCATCTCGGATCGCGGGGCTCAGTTCACAGCTAACTTTTGGAAGAAGTTTCAGCAAGGTTTGGGAACTCAGGTGAATCTCAGCACAGCTTTCCATCCACAGACCGATGGACAGGCCGAGCGGACCATTCGGACGCTTGAAGATATGTTGCGGGCTTGTGTCTTAGATTTTAAAGGTAATTGGGATGAACACTTGCCACTGATAGAATTTGCTTACAATAATAGCTATCATGCTAGCATTCAAATGGCCCCATTTGAGGCATTGTACGGGGAGAAGATGTAGGTCGCCAATCGGGTGGTTTGAGGTAGGTGAAGCGGAATTGCTAGGGCCATATATGGTGTACGAAGCTATGGAAAAGGTCAAGGTTATTCAGGAGAGAATGAAAACAGCACAGAGTCGTCAAAAGTCCTATGCGGACGTTCGTCGAAGGGATTTGGAGTTTCAAGTCGATGATTGGGTGTTCTTGAGGGTATCTCCATGAAGGGAGTCATGCGATTTGGAAAGAAAGGGAAATTGAGTCCTAGGTATGTCGGGCCATATCGGATCGTTCAAAGGATTGGTCAAGTTGCTTATAGGCTAGAGTTGCCTCCTGAGATGTCATCGGTGCATCCGGTATTCCATGTGTCCATGTTGAAGAAAGTGATTGGAGATCCATCCACCATCATGCCAATCGAAGCTATAGAGGTTAATGAAGATTTGTCATATGAAGAAGTTCCAGTTGCCATTCTTGATAGGCAAGTCCGTAAGTTGAGAAATAAGGAAGTCGCCTCTGTTAAAGTATTGTGGCGAAGTCAACAAGTTGAGGAGGCCACATGGGAAGCGGAAAAAGAGATGAAGGAAAAGTACCCCCATTTGTTCGATCAAGCCTAGAAGAAATTAGGTGACCCTCCTACTCCTAGTAACTCGTCATCTTGTCTAAGTTGTTTCCCTCTTAGTATTAGTAAAGTCCCCTTCATCTTGTAATGAGTTAAATGTGTTGTTACCTTGGGTCACTTGAACCTTTCTTGATAAATGAAATCCTTATAAATATTCGCGTGTTAAATTGGTTTAACAAGGTAAGAATTCATTGAAGTGACTAGTTTCTGTGCAATTGTAATAATATGATAGAATATGTGCATTCGTTGAGGTAAGAAAGTGTATACCAGTTGTGAAAAGTGTTGTAGTTGTATATTGATGTTTGGTAATGTGTTTCGGGGGCCCTCTGACAGGTGGATATGTCCATAATACAAAGGAAACTCTGGCAAAATTTTTCTAAAATATAAGAGTTAGTCAAAATTTTGATGGTTGCATATCATGTCTTTCAAAACCAACTCATTTATTTCAAAATCCTCATTCGAGGACGAATGATCTTAAGGGGGAGGATGTAAGGCCCCGTAAAATTTTTGTGCATAAAACCTAGTAGCTATAGTGTCATGGTCCGAATAATGTGTTAGGAATGCGTTTCGGACCCTTGGTAGTGATTTAAGTTTCAAAAATGTAGAGAATTAATTTTTTCGAAAAGTGTCCAATATGCGGTCAAGAATGCGATCGCAAACCTGACATGCGGACCGCATTCTTGCCGCAAAACGTTCCAGAGAGTTTCCCAAAAATCGTGTCAAAAGTGCGGTCGATATGCGATCGCATGTCAAATCTGCGGTGCACTTTGCGATCGCAGATCAAGCATGCGGACCGCATACTGGCCGCATTCCTTAACAGAACCTGTGTAAAATTTGGGGCAATTCTGCGGTCACTATGCGGACCGCATGTTGATTCTGCGGTCGCATAGTGCACCGCATAATTGACCCCGGCCCCGATTTTTGTAACATTTTGACCCGATCTCTTCTTTAATATAACACACTTCTTCTTCATTTTATCATATCATCTTACAAAAATTAGAGAGAGAAGAGAGGATTTTTAGAGAGAGAAATCTTTCATATTCAAAGATTGTTCCAACCATCTTAATTCCAAAGGATCCTAGGGCAAGGGTTCAACTTCCCCAATATTTTCAAGGTAAAAACCCTAACTATTTTCTTTGATTTTCAGTTTTAAATTGGGTAAAGAGAGGTTTGCATATAATAGCTTTTGGAAATAGAATTTTACACTCATGCATGATTATTGAACTTGATTTCTAGTAAAAAGAAGTGAGTAGAAGTAAGAGTCTTCAAGAACAAGGTTGGCAAGAGTAGGATATCTTGGGTAAGCATAAAGTAGGAAGGAAAATCATCACCAGGTATGTATGGCTAATTTTGATTCTTGTGAAATCGCCTATATGTGTGAAGTTTGTTTGTTTTGTGTTAAATTGACAAATTGTGTGAAATTCTTGATGTTGTTGTTGGATATTCAAAGTTTGTTGTTGAGTTATGAGTGATGTAAAATGAGAGTTTAATTTGGCAAAAGAATTGTGAATAATGACTATGATGGCCTATATGGCACCTTGTGGAAAACAAACGAAACACTTGAGAATTGGTTTATTGTGGAAAGAGATGAAACACTTGAATTGTGGAAATATTGTAACATGGTTGTGATATTGAATTGAGAAGAAATTGAGAACATGAACCAATGTGTAAGTTGCTTATTTGAACTTGTTGAAATTGTGTGTAGTACCTTATCTCTGCTGTTTGAAATTGTTGTGTTTTCAACTGTAAGGCGGGGTCGTGTTGCGCGCCGCAACGTGGTGAAATAAGGTGTGGGTTGGGGTGATAAGGGTGGCCGAGGTAATAAGGGTGGTCGGGGGCAATAAGGATGGAAAGCGATCGAAATCGCTATTGAAAATTGATACAAAAATCAATAATGTGAAATTGTGAAAGGAGACACAGCAGGAGAGTTTGCAACCTGTGGGGCACCGATTGCCCCTTTGTTTGACTACTTGTGCTTTACGTGATTGATTGGTTATTGTTAAATTGGTTGATCGTAGAAAGTGCTTTGTGTGAGAATTATTTGAAATGAGGAAAATGTGGAAACATGGTTGGTTGGCTTAATTAATTGTTGATGTAATTTAATGGCTTGAGTTTACTTGGGACAAAGTTTGTCCATACATACCAGTACAATTCAAGTTCATCGGCAGTAGTATCCTTCTCCTTCCACCGCCCGTTTTGGTGAGCCCCTTTCTTCCTCGGGGCCTTGTGTGGTTCATGCCACTCGGTTTAGATTCATTTTGGTTTGGTAAGGTATAGCCGGAGCCTTGTTACCGGCAAGTATTGTATTTCCCTTTTTGTATCCTAGAGGCTCCATAGACATGTAAACTGTGGGATTGTGGCCTATGTATATGTATGGGGCGTTGTAAATATAAATTATGAACTTGTTAGTGAATCAATCACATGGTTATGTTTATGCATTATGAAATCAGTCATTATTGGTAAAATATTTGGTTAATGAGAAACAATCAACACAGGGTTAACGCGTGGGAATGAAAGGCACCCGGGTCCGCTTGACTGGGGCAACTCGGTCAGGCGCCGGTCATGTCCCTCGATTTGGGGCGTGACACGGGGGTAGAGATTATAGAGGTGGAGGTCGAGACCGTAGAGGTGGAGACCGTCCGGCGAGAGGTAGAGGTCAGCCAGTTGATGGTCGTCCTAGAGACGCAGCTCAGAGGGGAGGTGCAGATCCCCGATTCTATGCTTTACCAGCCAGGCCAGAGGTAGAGGCATCGGATGCCGTGATTACAGGTACTATTCTTGTGTGTGGCAGAGGTGCTTCAGTATTATTTGACCCTGGATCTACATATTCCTATGTGTCTTCCTACTTCGCACCGTATTTGGCTGTGCCCAGCTATGCTCTGGATATTCCAGTTTATGTGGCTACACCAGTAGGCGACTCCATTGTAGTCGATCGGGTGCATCGTTCGTGCGTAGTTATATTTGGGGGTCTTGAGACCCGTGTTGATCTGTTGCTTTTGGATATGGTAGATTTTGATGTCATATTGGGGATGGACTGGTTGTCCCCATACCATGCTATTCTTGATTGCCATGCTAAGACGGTGACCTTAGCCTTGCCGGAATCACCCCGACTAGAGTGGAAAGGTACCTCAAGCCACTCCGTTCGCACTGTCATTTCCTATGTTAAGGCTCGACGTATGGTCGAGAAGGGGTGTCTAGCTTATCTGGCTTATGTTCGTGATTCCAGCGCAGAAGTTCCTTCCATTGAGTCAGTCCCTATTGCACGAGAGTTTCCTGAGGTTTTTCCTTCAGACCTGCCGGGCATGCCACCCGACAGGGATATTGATTTCTGTATTGATTTG
Organism: Nicotiana noctiflora; assembly: GCA_032618575.1. Taxonomy (NCBI): domain Eukaryota; kingdom Viridiplantae; phylum Streptophyta; class Magnoliopsida; order Solanales; family Solanaceae; genus Nicotiana; species Nicotiana noctiflora. Next base: position 565,822 of record JASVEL010008856.1, read on the forward strand.
GCACCGGGCACTCAGCCCATCTCTATTCCACCCTATCGTATGGCCCCGCCGGAGTTAAAAGAGTTGAAAGATCGGTTGCAGGACCTTCTTGAGAAGGGCTTTATCAGGCCCAGTGTTTCCCCCTGGGGAGCACCTGTATTATTTGTAAAGAAGAAGGATGGCTCGATGCGGATGTGTATTGATTACCGGCGGTTAAACAAGGTGACTATCAAAAATAAATATCCACTGCCGAGGATTGATGATTTGTTTGACCAGCTCCGGGGAGCGAGGGTATTCTCTAAGATAGACTTGAGGTCAGGCTACCATCAGCTGAAGATCAGGGCGGCTGACATTCCTAAGACAGCCTTTCGCTCTAGATATGGGCATTATGAGTTCTTGGTCATGTCCTTCGGGTTGACCAATGCCCCAGCAGCATTCATGGAGTTAATGAATCGGGTGTTCAGGCCTTACTTAGATCTGTTCGTGATAGTCTTTATAGATGACATCCTGGTGTACTCCCGCAGCCAGGAAGAGCACGAGCAGCACCTCAGAGTGGTTCTTCAGACTCTGAAAGATAACCAGCTATATGCCAAATTTTCTAAATGTGAGTTCTGGCTGAGTTCGGTAGCATTTCTGGGTCACATTGTATCGGTGGAAGGTATTCAAGTAGACCCAAAGAAGATTGAAGCAGTCCAGAATTGGCCTCGACCAGCTTCAGTGACTGAGATCCGGAGTTTCTTGGGATTAGCAGGTTACTACCGTCGATTTGTAGAGGGGTTTTCTTCTATTGCAGCCCCGATGACCGGGTTGACCCAGAAGGGTGTCCAGTTTCAGTGGTCAGAGGAGTGTGAGGCGAGCTTTCAGAAGCTCAAGACGGCCTTGACCACCGCACCGGTGTTGGTACTACCTACAGGTACAGGGCCTTATACAGTTTATTGTGACGCATCTCGTACAGGGCTTGGAGAGGTATTGATGCAGCATGGTAATGTTATTTCTTATGCTTCGAGACAGCTAAAAATACATGAGAATAATTATCCAGTTCATGATCTTCAGTTGGCAGCAATGGTTCATGCCTTAAAGATCCGGAGGCATTATCTATATGGTGTGACATGTGAGGTGTACATTGATCACAAAAGCCTACAGTACTTGTTCAAGCAAACGGAGTGGAATCTACGACAGCGGAGATGGTTAGAGTTGCTAAAAGACTATGATGTTACTATATTATATCACCCAGGTAAGGCCAATGTGGTGGCTGATGCATTGAGTAGAAAGTATGCCAGCATGGGTAGTCTTGCATATATTCCGGTCAATCAGAGACCATTAGCTCTAGATGTCCAGGCCTTAGCCAACCGGTTCGTAAGATTAGACATTTCTGAGCCTAGCAGAGTGTTAGCCTGCACGGTCACTCGTTCTTCTTTATTAGAGCGTATCCGTGAGAGGCAATTTGATGATCCTCACTTGCGTGAGTTGAGAGATACAGTACAGCGGGGAGGTGCCACACAGGTAAATCTAGATGATGATGGGGTATTGAAATTGCAGGGTCGAGTTTGTGTGCCCAATGTCGAAGGGATTCGAGAGTTGATCTTAGCAGAGGCCCACAGTTCGCGGTATTCTATTCACCCAGGCGCCGCGAAGATGTACCGGGACTTACGGCAACACTATTGGTGGCGCAGAATGAAGAAAGATATCGTTGCGTATGTCGCTCGGTATCTAAATTGTCAGCAGGTGAAATATGAGCACCGGAGACCTGGTGGTGTATTCCGGAGGATTGAAATTCCCGAGTGGAAATGGGAGCGGATCACTATGGACTTCGTTACTCTGGACTTCCTTTGACTCGGAGGAAATTTGATGCTATTTGGGTCATTGTTGATAGGTTGACCAAATCAGCACACTTTATTCCAATGTCTGTCTCCTACTCGTCGGAGAGGTTAGCGGAGGTTTACATTAGGGAGATTGTTCGTCTCCAGGGGGGTGCCAGTATCTATTATCTCCGATCGGGGAACGCAGTTTACCTCGCGATTCCGGAGAGCGGTCCGGCGGGAGTTAGGCACCCAGTTCAGTTGAGTACGACATTTCATCCTCGGACGGATGGCCGGTCGAGAGGACTATTCGGATTCTTGAGGACATGCTTCGAGCCTCGTGTTATTGATTTCGGAGGCTCGTGGGACCGAGTTTCCGCCATTAGCGAGTTCGCCTACAATAACGATTACCAATCTAGCATCCGGATGGCACCGTATGAGGCGTTGTATGGTAGGCGATGTCGATCACCGGTCGGATGGTTTGAACCGGGAGAGGCTCGGTTGTTGGGTACAGACTTAGTTCGGGAGGCCTTGGATAAGGTCAAGACTATTCAGGAGAGATTGCGTTCAGCTCAGTCCAGGCCGAAGACTTATGCGGATCGTAAGGTTCGAGATGTAGATTTCATGGTTGGTGAACGAGTATTGCTCCGGGTGTCGCATATGAAGGGCGTGATGAGGTTTGGGAAGAAGGGCAAGCTCAGCCCTAGGTATATTGGTCCATTTGAGATTCTAGACAGAGTGGGAGGGGTGGCTTACAGATTAGCTTTGCCGCCTAGCTTATCAGCCGTGCATCCAGTTTTTCACGTATCTATGCTTCGGAGATACCACGGCAATCCCACTCATGTGTTAGACTTCAGTACTGTCCAATTGGACAATGATCTATCTTACGAGGAGGAGCCGGTGGCTATTCTAAACCGGCAGGTTCGACAGTTAAGGTCGAAGAGTTATACTTTTGTGCGTGTTCAGTGGAGAGGTCAGCCTCCTGAGGCATCGACCCGGGAGTCCGAGTCCGATATGCGGAGCCGCTACCCTCATTTGTTCCCCAACTCAGGTACTTCTTTCTTTTGTCCGTTCGAGGACGAACGGTTGTTTTAGAGGTGGAGATTGTGACGACCCAAAGGGTCATCACTTATTTAATTAATCATTTCGAGCTTCCGAGGCCTTGAAAACCTCATTCTATGTTGCCTCGATTTACGTGCACGATCCGAGCATGTAGCCGGAAAGATTTTGTGATAGAAAATATGAATTCTATGAGAAATTTGGATAAAAATGATATTAATATTGATATGGTTGACTTCGGTCAACATTTTTGGAAAACGGATCCGGACCCGAGATTGGATGGTCCCGAGAGGTCCGTAGGAAAATATGGGACTTGGACATGTGTCCGGAGTCGAATTCTGAGGCCTAGAGCCCAAGTTATGAATTTTTCTATGAAATTGTTTTTGATGTAATTGTTAAAGGAAATAAATTAATTGACCTTGGTATCGGGCTCGTATTTTGGTTCCGACGCCCGGTACAAGTCTTTAATATTATATATGTGATTTCTGTAAAGTTTGGTGACATTCGGATATCGTTTGAGATGTTTTGGACCTTGAGATCCAAGTTAAGAAGTTTTGAAAATCAAAAGTATGAAAATCATGAGTTTGAGGCTTGATTTGATTAAAACGAAGTGATATTGGCGATGTGATCGCACGAACAAGTCCATAATGTGTTTTTGAGGTTATGTACATGTTTGGTTTGGAGCCCGGGGGCTCGGGTAAAGATTTGATAGGCCGTTGGATGAAATTCTGAATTTTTGAACTGCTGATTTTTCACCCAGTTGTTGGCTTCGCAATTGCGAAGTATTTCTCGCAATTGCGAAGGGGACAGTGTAAGGCAAGGCTCGCAAATGCGAACCTTTATCGCAAATGCGAAGCCCCCTTTGACCCAGCATTGTTCGCAAATGCGAACGATTGTTCGCATTTCCGAAGGTCCCCAGTGCCTGATTATGTTCGCAAATGCGAACAAAAGTTCGCAAATGCGAACATTTCCCATGCTGCCTTGGTTCGCAAATGCGAACCATTGTTCGCAAATGCGAACACTGCCTTATTCAGCCTATGTTCGCAAATGCGAACATTAGTTCGCAAATGCGAACACTCCCTTGTCTGCCAGTGTTCGCAAATGCGAACAAATGTTCGCAAATGCGAACTTCCCAGCCTTAGCTTATTTTTTAAACTCCAGAAATTGGCCGGGGTTCGCAATGGCGAACCCATGTTCGCAAATGCAAACACAGAGATCTGTAAAACACGATTTTCAGTCATTTCTTCAATTTTTACAAAACAAAAACACCCATTTGCGATTCTTCACGGATTTCTTCTTCATCAAAACGATTGTAAGTCACTTTTTACTTAATTCTTTCAATTCCTAACATCATTAATCATGTTTTTCATAAGAAATCAAAGATTTTCATGGTAGAATTCTTGTTTTTGTTAGAAAATAGGTTTTTCATAAATTGGGGAATTGGACCTCGAATTGAGGTCCGATTTTGAAACAAATTATATACATGAACTCGTGGGGGATGGGTAACCGGATTTTGGTCCTAACCCCGAATTCCGACCATGTGGGCCGGGGTTGAAATTCACTATTCCGGGCAGAATGTTGTAAAAGTTGTATTTGGTCTTAAGAATTAGTTTGTTGAGTAGCATTGATGATATTAAATCAATTGTGTATAGATACGGTTGGATTGGAGCCAAATTGAAAGAAAAGACATTTCCACGGATTGAATTGTTCATAAACACTCGAGGTAAGTGTTTGTTCTATCCTAGCTTGAGGGAATAGGATTATGTGTTATATGTTATGTGATCGAGTGCGGTGTATGGGCTGTGATGACGAGCATCCATACACTGGCGTCTAGTATGACCGTGAGTCGTTGAAAAATGATTATTTTGAGATATATTACGGATGAATTGTTATTGTTCTCCCTTGTTGGGACTTGTTGTGAAGATAATTATTGATTGCCCTTGATGGGACGGTTTATGAATTACTGTTTCTTTCTTTGCCCTTAACCGTGATTGTTATTTGGGTGAGGAAGAGTGATAATGCACGAAGGGTGATGCCGTGCCATGTTTATTTATTTATGCACGAAGGTTAATGCCGTGCCATGTTTATTTATTGATTATGCACGAAGGATCATGCCGTGCTCTGTTATTGAACCATGTACGAAGGATCATGCCGTACTATGGATGTGAGGATGAGAGTAAAAGCACGAAGGGTGATGCCGTGTACTTTATTTGTTTATTTGGTGAGGATGAGAGTAAAAGCACGAAGGGTGATGCCGTGCAACCGCTTGCTATTTCTTGAATTGATATTACTTGTGTTTACATTATACTTTGCTTTTCCTTGTGAATTTATTTAATGTTGTTAATTGTTGAATTCTTTAAGATATTCCTTATGGTGTTAATACTTGATTATTTCTTGTTATTTTGTGGTACACATATATATATTGAATTGCACGGGTTTATGTGGGTGTCTGGTCCTAGGCTTGTCACTACTTCGCCGGGATAGGCCAGGCACTTACCAGCACATGGGGTCGGTTGTGCTGATATTACACTTCTGTGCGTTTTTGCACAGGTCCAGGTTACGATCAGGAGCAGCAGCAACAATAAATCGATTGCGTGGGAGTTGATCATATTTGAGACCGAGGTAGCTTGCAGACGTCCGCAGGCCCGGCGTCTCTCTCTTTATTTATGTTATTAGCTGTAGTCTCTTTGTTCCGAGACAAACAGAATTATGTTATATTTCTTTCAGACTTTTATGTGTAGTATTCCATAGTAGTTCGTGAGTTGGTGACTCCACGTCTTGGGTAGAGGATTTCAGTATGATTTTCACCTTGTGAATTGTTATTTCCATTTTGATAAAGCATTCCGCATTTATTTAATTAAAATTGTGTTAAAATCAGGATAGTATGAATACAGTGGCTTGCCTAGCTACCACGAGTAGGCGCCATCACGATCCCGATGTTGGGGGAAAATCCGGCGACCACCGTGGAATGTGGTGGCTGCCATGGCCATCTAGGGTTTCTTGGTGAAGATGGTGAAGACGAAGAGAGAAGAGAAGGGGCTTAGGGGCGGCTGGTCTTTAGGGTTTGTATTGAAAATGGCCAAAATTTTCAGACCAAAGCCTTTTATAGGCCGGTCGTCTAAGATAATCTGAGCCGTTGGTTTGCTGGAGATCAACGGCTCTGGCTAACATTACTAAACCGGTGTCGTTTTGAGTCCTATACAGCCACAATGTCTCTTCCGCTATATCGATTCAATTGGACGGCTCGGATTAATCCTTACTTCTCAATTAATTAAAAGAATTCCGCTAATTATTTCAGCCATTGGATCAAGCATAACGGACGGCCGAGATCGCATCTCCCTTCACGGATCAGGCCTAGCCCTTGGGCCAATACATTTGGGCCTTTCAATTCAATTCAATTGGCCTAGTTTTTATTATACACAAGCTATTTTTGTATTTTCTGGTTTTTAATGATTTTTATGTATTTTATTTTATACTTTTTTTTCTTTTTTTCTTTTATGGAAAATTATAAAACCTAATTTCCTACTTACTCTAATTATTTAGTATTTTTTGGCAATTTTCTACTATTTTTCCTTAATTTCCGCTACTTAATCCTATTTTTGCTAATTTTCTTCTTAAAACTAATCAAATTAAACAAATTAATTACCTAGCCCCTTCTTTTCTAATTTTTACTTATTCAAACACAAAGTATAGATAATTTCAAACAAAGCAAGTAATTGCACTCAAAAGCATATTTATTTTAATTTTGGAATTATTTGCCCGGTGCAAAAATCATGTGCTCACAAAGGTAACCGACGGTTCCCGACATTCTCTGTTTTCCGCAACAGTAACCACTTGTCATTTTGATTACTTCATCCATAAACATTTTTTTTATTTCAAAATAGTGATACGCTCTAAAAAAATAAAGGAGAAGCTTCCATTCTAGAAGCTACCTTTTCCCGCCTCCCTCGGGGTGAGAAGTTCCCTTCCCTTTTCTATAATGCATGAGTAGTCTACTCAGCAAACGTACAAAGTGGACAATAGTTTGGCTGACCCTCTTCATCACATTCAGGTTGGGTTGACCCAGAAGTACAGTAAGAATGAATTGAACCACTGGAGAGTCGTCTGCAGTTCACACTTGGGCAAAGACGACTGACTTTGGATGTGGAACACGAACCTATTTTTGCTATTCCGGGTTCTTATTGAGCGTAGCAAAATCAAGGTTTATGATAAAGTCAGCAAAGTCTCCATGGTGTTCTACATTTGCGTAGTCTCGGTACACAGTGGAAGGCTCCGCACCTGAGCCTCGTGAGACTCAGCTAAAGTGTAATGTGTAAGTGAAGAAAATAGAAGAGATGAAGTCCGTCCCTTAGCCTAGCCTATATCCACAGTTGATGCAACTCTGTACCAACACCTCACTACTACTTTCATTTTTATTTTATTTTAAAATTCATTAACGGCTAAGAGATTTCATAACCTGAGCTTTCCTTAACTAGAAGACCTTACTTTGTAACTTTAGCCTCCCTTTCTTTATAGTTTTCTAGTTTGACTAAGTGACTTCGTAACCTCAACGTACTTTTTTTCTTAGTGTAGAATAGGCCTTCTCCACTTCAAACGGGCGCTTCACCCTTCGTTTTTTTTAATTAGAAAGAGCGGGGTCTTACTTATTCAGGGGGGATGAAAGACAAATAAAGGGATTAGGGGGCTTTATGATCGGAGAAAGAGAAGGGGCATGGCTGGTGTGTCACTGGGTCGGTGGGGGAACCCATAGGAAGTGGGAACGACCCACTGAATTAACATCAAAAATTGCCAACATGAAGACAAACGAAATCTTGAATTGCGTATAGAAATAAAATGAACCACTTCTATTCTCGAAGCTGAGGTATATGAAGAATGGCTTTTTGGTCCCTTGCATCCAGTGGTTAGGACATTGCCTTTTCATGTCGAAAACACGGTTTTGATTCCCGTAAGGGATAGGTACTCATTCCCGGCCGCTTTCAGTTAATGTTCATTATTGAGTGACCGCTCGCTATCTGGCTGAAAAGATGGTCCAGAAGCTTCCTCTCTCCCAGCAAGCAAGACGAGATCGTCACTTCTCTCATTAATGGACTTCCTTTACTTTGTAACCTTAGCCTTAGATGTCCTTTCGTAGATTCTCGAACCTTCGACAGACAGAATCTCCATCTATGCGTTGTTTCTCTACTACCCTCAGCCATACATCCCTTTTTTTTGTTTTGGCCATTTTTGTTAGCCATTGAACCCCACCGCACAGAGCAGTGCTGAGTGGTGTCCTCCACTCCTTAATACCTAAACAGAGTTCCCTCTATGGATCCTAATGCTTAAATTATGGCATGGCGCAGTAAGTTGGCCTAGTCTCTCGCCCAGCCTTCGCCTTCTTCGGTGGCCAAGTTGAAGCGTTCAACATCGGCCTACGACATTTTATTTCAAGGTTGAGCTTCTTGAATTGAAGCTAATGCTATGCTGCCCTTCCCTTGATCAAGAGAAAGTGAGGACTTTCTCTTAGCTACCAGCCCAAACAAAAGAGATTATCCTCTTGATCGATAGATTGATTGGATCGAAGTACGAAGGGGTTGATTGAAGTTTGAGATCAGCCCAAGACTAAGACCGAGCAACTAGCTGCTGTAGGATTGGATGTTTATCTATCTCACCATGCTCCCCTACTCCTATAAAGGCCGGCGGAAGGAATGCTCTTCTCATCTTTCTTACGGCTCGTTACCGCAGCGCTCGTTTACCCCTTCGGCTTCTTCCATTAAAAAAAAGGTAGTATTTCCTTTGTAAATAACGTCTTGAAGTGAAGCGAAGGGATTATTGAAGGAAAGAAATGGCGGGTCAGTCAATTGCATTAGGTAGGAGATGCAGGATCTGTCTTAACCGTAAGTGCATTCGCTATTCGATTCCATCCTAAATCCCACCAAATTTTGATTCCAAATTGTGTATCACTTCTTTACCTTTAAGTGACAAGGGGGTGACAAAGGGTATACTTTCTTCTCTATGTTTCCGTCTCATCAATGAGCGTTGATTAATAGCCAAACCTACCCTTTTGTGCTTGTCAATATGTATCCCATTCTTTAGGTATACTTTTCTTTGATCACTATACGACAGATTGATCCGTGATTTCTCCCCCTTTCGTCATAAGGCGTGGTCTGACTCTGAGAAAAAAAATTCCTGTGTTTAGGTCCCTACTAAGCATAATTCGTAAACTACGCAAAGTCTCTTTGAATACATTTGAAAAAGTTTTTAGCAAAAAAGCAAAAACAATTCTCAATGCCCTTACGAGGTAGTGATGAGTTAAACTACTCGTGTTGGCATGGAAGTCAGCCCGGTAAACTGATTCCATTCTGCTACTAGGGTTCCAAACCTTCCCCTGAGCTCTAGAATGTATAAATACCTTTTCACCTCAAGAAATGCTAAAGCTATTTAGAGTTTGTATTTCTAGCTAAGTTGGAAGGAGGGCTTTGGGAAAAGAGCAACTCGAAATTACTTTACTTCAGTCCCAGTTCTAAAAGACGTGACTTCAGGAGTGGATTTTGTAAGGAAAGACTTCATTTACTTCCTGCAAATTGCTTATGTAAGAACTAATAGAAAGAAACGAATTAAAAAAGAAAAGGCATAATAGACATTGAATGAGAATGCTTGAATGGGAATCATCTTAGCAACTTCCTATAGACATGAGTCTAAGCCGCCGGGATGGGAGAGACCATTTTCATGAGAGAGGGATGACCAACTGACAGATTGGGAACAAAAATAGGTAAGCCTTCTGAGCGGTCATTTAGGGGCCTTGTTAGCGACCCATCATTCTTTCCTCAGCCGTCAGAGTCCGATCGAAAGAAGCAAGAGATAGATCAATCCTCGCTCATAGATGTGAATTGAAAAAGCAAGACTGAATTCTTTTTAATTAGGCTCTATAGTCTGGTCCCTATCCCTGGTAAGGTATAATTGTTATCCGTAATTCTTGTTTTGACTGCGGTAAGGTGAACTTTGCAAAAGTTCTTATTTGGTTAGGAAGAATAGGACTTCTGACTCCAGGCCTACCCTACCCAAAAAAACGTTTCAACTACTGATGTAGCCTCTGTCGATACTACTAGTCTTGTCACTGCCTACTAGAAAAATCCCATTAAGATAGATTGAATCGACGACCTATACTACAACTAAAGGCGTAAGGGCTTAGTGAGCATAGAACAGAGGAAATGCACATGGGTCTCCTTGAAGAACGAAGTCTAGGGTTAAGAATGAAGGGTAGAGTCGGCACACTTTTACTGTGCTTGGATTGGCATGGCTGTCCCCCTTTGCTGGTTGAGGCTCCCCTTTGACTCTCCTTGCCTCTACTTTTCATGTCAAGCGTACAAGTCTAGTTTGGTGGGATTTACTTCTAAAGATAGGAATTCTTTTTCATCTCCCCTGTCAAAGTCGATGTCCTAACCTGACTTCCTGAGCTCAGTTGATTCTTGAAGCAGTAGCTCTGGATCGAGAGCTGGATGCTTACTTTATTATTATTGAAAGGAGAAGAGCTCTTTTTATAGATGTTGAGGTGAGTAAGGGGGGTTTGCTGGTTTGCTGGCTAGCTCGTGCAATCAAGGAAAAATGCCTTCGCCTTCTTTTTTCAAAATGAAAAAGTAAACAACCTTAGTAAGCTAGCTTTGGTTGCTAAGCAAGCTGGGCACTATGCTAGGACATGGATCGATCATGACGAGAATGGACTTCTCCGTAATGTAATGTAAATGTAATAGAAGAGGCAGAGTCCAGTTCCTCTCCCTTCTCGACCAGATGAAGGAGATATGATTTCCATTTAGGTGGGTCAGGGCTTGGCTTGACCCTGTGTTCTCCCGAGTCGGTGGCGAGAACTTTAAAGTGAGTCATTCAGTGGTAGGGTGTTTATAGAATAGAAGTCCTCGCCCAAGGAGTGGCAGATTTGGATGGAGTCTCGCTTTGATACTGGGGAGATGAGATCCACAGATCTGGATAGAGTCTTGCTCATAGAGGAAGACAACGCGCGCTAGCGCACTACAGCTTACGCAGTTGATCAGATCAGATAGCCCTTCCTTCGGGCAAGCAACCAAACCCGGCAAATCCAATTCTATTGCGATCAACAACATGGAGGTATGGCTGAGTGGCTTAAGGCATTGGTTTGCTAAATTGACATACAAGAAGATTGTATAATGGGTTCGAATCCCATTTCTTCCGGTACGGTAATGAAAGGGGCGAGCGAAATTACGTGATAGAAAGAACCTCTTGGTGGAGTCCAGTCCCCCAGAGGATAGAATAGCACTTCTTAGTGACTAGGAGCGGAGAGCCGGCTGCACCTTGTTTTTCTTTGACTGGCCTATCTTCTTTTTATAAGCAAGCTCCCTCCAACCGTCCAGTCCCTGGACGACTCTCGATTCTTGAGCATGTTGGGGGATTAGGCGGCATTTGAAAGATCTACTGGAATGCTTGGCGAACAAGAGAAAAAATCCTATCAATTCTATTTTCTTAGTTTAGTAAAGGGCTTTTCCCTTACTAGTCAAGTGGTAAGGTAGGGCGCTATTCGATGAAGAAAACAGACATTAGGAAAGTGATTCAGGTAGCTCAGCTGGATCGAGAAAAGGACTAAAAATCCTTGTGTCAGTGGTTCGAATCCATTTCTTAGTAGGCAAAAGGTCCAAACCGTAGCCTGGAGCGAGCCGGATTTAGAAATGAAAGTGAAACAGTAAGCAATAAAATGTGAATGCTCCTGCACTATACGGACGACTTTTTGGCGGTAGGGTTGGGGTGGCTTACTTGAAGCAGATTCAAAAAAAAGTGGCTGATTACTCGGATTGGTTCTCGCATCCCCATGCCCAAAAGGATGGGCGAGTTCGATTTGAGTGTTCATCGATCCGGTAGATCTATATGCTTTGGGGTGGTGAGATGAGGTGTAGCGCAGTCTGGTCAGTGCATCTGTTTTGGGTACAGAGGGCCATAGGTTCGAATCCTGTCATCTTGATGTGGTAGCCTTCTGCATGGTCGGACAGTAAGGCAAACATTGCAAAGCATAAAGTAAAGACATGATGACTTGACTAAGTAAAATGTTTTTTCCCCTTATTGGTAGTTTTGTAGCATGTTGTTTCGTACGTTTTCTAGGATCATATAGAAGCACTACCCCCGAATTTATCCTTCTTTTCTTCTGACTTTTACTAAGTCTGACTCTAGTTTCTCATTCAACAAAAATAAAACGGAGTGTGATTCTTTTATTCCTAATATTTTTCATCTCTTTCTTTTTCTATTTTCTCCGGATCTACTTACTTTCTCGCTTGAATGTACTTTTGGCTGATCTTTTCTCTTTTGTTTTGGTTTTGACTGTGGGGGGGGCGAGGACTTCCTCTTCCGTGCCCTTCAAACTTCTCATCGGAAGATTTATTCGGGCTTCAGGTCCTGTCGGAGCCTTGGCGCCCGACTTACAATATAGCCTTGGAGTTATCGATGATAAATAGGATATTGGCAATGGAAAATACCAATAGCATTTTTTTATGGATAAGGATATGGGGTCTATTGGGCAGAAGTAAAACATTCACTCAACAATTGTTCTTCGCAAAAGGAATATAACCAATTGATCGAGTTCAAGAATAGGAATCTTGGGATCCGTGAGAAAAAGCATTCATGCTATTCTCTTTTTCAACAAATACTTACTTCACATCCTGCCTTGGCCGAAAATGCTGCTTACACCACCCAAGAAGCATTTTGTGACTTTTTGGATGAGAAACGAAGTGAACTTGACCAACAAGGCGGGAATGTATTAGTAACGGACTAGAGAGAACTCTAATTTTTGAATCTACTGTCTCGCGATATACGAACACATGGCCAAAACTCAGCCTATATAAATAGAATACTCGGTGGATGATAATGAATTGGATTTGCACTGAGAAGTCCCTATGGCACGGTTGAGGGCAGCTGAACGAAAGGAAAGCGGGCAGGCCACTCGAGTGAGACAAAGCAGAATAATCTAACTGGAGGAGTGAAAGCCAGGATGGCTTGGTAAGCAATCAATCCGTTATGTGGGCGCCAACTCCAAGTTCCCTCTATTCTTTCTTTTTTTTTTGTCACGATCAAAATGAAAGGTTGTTCTCTGGGCCTGTCTTTTGATCCCAGAGATGCTGGTTCGAGTCTAGCTCTTGAAAGAGTTTGTGAGTATACCTCGGGATGATTTTTTATCCACTACTCATCCTCGAAATCTAGTCTAGTTCAACCATAGAGGACTTGATACTTATATTCAATAAACCTCAATCGGGATGAGTCAATAGCAGATGCAGATTTTATTTAATAGCTACGCTTACGCCTTCAACCCGAAAAAGGTCGAATTTATGCAAAAAAGTAACATCCGAGATTTGTGAACAGACCGACTTGGGACAGAGAAATCCGGATGAATTCCACCAGGAGGGGGGGCATAGGGCTGTGTGAACGCAGCTTTCACTAAGAGAAAGATGTGCCTACAATGAAACTGTTAGACCTTTGTTGATGCACATGAATTATCTTTCCAGCTGGTGAAGCTAAGAAAAGAAGCCCTTAGAAAGCAGAGCTAGACCCACACAAACGCTTAATCAAAAGCTCTGTCCTCCTTCCCCTGCTACCAGATCGAAAAGAAGAAGCTTGCTCTTCCGACCTAAAAGGATTTTGCCGTGATATTACTTCCCCCTATTCGACGATTCACTCTTCCTGGACTTGCTTGACTCGTCCGAAAAGAAGAGGGTAAGTGCTAAGAAAGCTAATGCAGGTAGGGGCGTTTAAGGACTCATTTCCAAGGCTAGAAGCCTAGACTATACTAGACATGAGATTGCTTTGGTCTTCAGTCAGCTCTACTAGATGCAGTTGCCCAGGAATCCAATGCACTAACTCCTGGAACTCCATTCTTGCCCACCTACCGACCGAAGAAGACGCTGCCGATCACTGAATCAAGGGACTACATGCTTTCAATCCTTTACAACTGTCTTCCAAGCCCTTCCACTACCCAAACTACCAATCGCCCCACTATCTGCTAGTTTGGTTCGACTCGAACTTCTGTCATGTCAAGCTTCCTGACCTGCTTTGTACCAGCCAGTATTTTGTGTACTTCGGGGTGCTGACTATCCCTGCTCAATGCCCTACACCCTTCTTTTGAGCGCTTCATTGAGCATTTCTCTTTCCTATCCCGTCCTTACGCTACGCTATCCATAAGGTTGACCTAGACCTCTCTTCTCTCTCTTTATCCATGCGAATATTCCATTCCTTTTCTTTCTTAGCCTATTCAATGTTGTTATGTATGTTATAGAATTCAATAGGAAGACCTCCTAGTTGGACCCAGACTGCGATAGTAGTGATTATGGCCTCAGCTCCCACAAATGCAGGCTCCAAAAACCTTAGACTGAGATAGTACCACAAAGCAGGGGTTAACATAAATGACTCTATGGAAGTCCTCTCCCACATGAAAGCTAAATAAGGAGAAGAAGTGCCCCAAATCAATGCATTATATTCTTAGCAGAGGTTCCTTCCATATAATCCCTCGAAGTACTTCGCTCACCTTCGGAGAGTGAAAGGATCATTAAAAGCAGACTAAAGGCATAGGGCAAAGGAGCTTAGAAGGGTGACAGAAGGGAGTAGTAAGGTATAAAATCACATAGACATAAGCATGTTGGGTGACAGAGCGGTGACTGCATGCTTAAATTCTAAATTTGAGTTTTCTGACCATGAGAAATGACATAAGTGATAGATGGAATCGTTCAGTAAGCTAGTTTCCATTTTCGGTTGAGAAAGCGGCGGGCCTAGTGAGCTCTCAAATAGTACACCGAAACGGTGCCGGAGAGTTGGTAAACTTTGGATCGGCTAAGATCAAATTGAATTGTCATTGATTGAGCAAATCCTACCCGATTTTTATTTCCGTCCCCGCGGAAGACATCGTATATAGTTAAATGTTTGATCCCCCTATTGAATTAGGAATTGATTGAATGGGACTTGCCTATCCCTTATTCATATCTGATTTTTCTCTCTTTCTTTTTGATACTTGGTTGGCAGGGTCAGGGCCTTTCTTACTGGGCGAGCTAATCCGTATTATTTTATGTCAATATGACCTTAACGGCCTTTATTTTAAGCAATTATTCACTCCAAGGCGCAGGACAAGACCTTCGATCTTTCTCTCTCCATAATTGATATGGAAGTGGGAAAAAATCAACCACTCAAAGCTGACCTCAAAATGTTCCAAACACACATAAGTGTGAAGATTGAAGACCTTCTTTTCTATAATTCATATAGTTGATTAGTATAAAAGAAAAGGGCACTGGTTCACGCATTACGGGTAGATTCCTCTTACCTAAGCAATTGAAGGGGGCACTTCACCGAATGATAGGTAAAGCATGGGACGTTCAGTAAACAATCCCTTAGCTCAAGTCCTCGGAGATACCCAAGGCAGCTCCCCGTGTCCTTTATACCCAACAGGACAAGAGTATACAGGTCCGCCAGGGGCGAATAAGAGCTTTTCGAATTGTCATTCTTTACTTCAGGGGTAAATCAATCGGTAGTCCTCCAATTTCTTCTCGAAAGACTATTTATAAGAAATAGCTTATGCCACTCGTATTGCCCCAGATTGACAAAAGAGGCTTGGATTGGAGATTTTTGTGTAAACATTCAAGTTGATAATCGGCTTTCTAGACAGCCAGTGGACTCTGAAACCAATACCAAAGATTTTGCTGGATCTAAGAATAACGTAGCACAGAAAAATGGACTCACCAAGGATGGTGAATGGGCAATACGTAGAGGTTGCTCCGCTTCCTATGGATTGTTTTATAGCGGTACAATTATGATGCTTGCTCCGAATGGAAGAGAGATGGCTTTCCTTTCGAATGTTGAGAACGCACAAACAAAACACCTTAGTCAGTGGAAGAAGCCACTCTCAATCCGATCTAGAAAGATATGTTTTACCTGTAAAGTAAAGAGAGAGACAGTCGATCCTTTCTTAGGGTTCCAAGAATACAACCAGTGCCAAGAAAAGTATCCGGTTGTAGAGCGAGGCGGCATAGGAGAGTTGGCACAATATATAATCCCTAGGGTATCGGTGTAGGAGAAGGGGATCACTCAATGCTGCTACAGGCACTAATTAGTTCGGAATGGGTAGCGTGAAGGAGATAATAGAAGGACCCACCAAAAGTAGTTCCGTCTTTCCAGGTCTTCCGGAGTCAAAATTTCCTCATCCAATAGCATTCTTAGTTAGTACCATTAAAATAAGCCTATTTTTTATGAGTGAAGTAGCTAGGTTACATGCTTAGCCTAGTATTCCCGGATTGGTATTGGATAAGAAAGATTTTGCTTTTGTTCCCACTCATGAAGAACAATAAAGTTAGGGGAGGGCTTCCGTGGAAAAAGGGGAAGTTTGGGATGAGAGGGTGAACACTAAAATAGTAGTCACCAAATTTGATTATTTTTTTTATGAAAGCGAATTGATAAGAAAAGGTACTTCAATGTGTATAAAAGCACAAGGGAAGGAGGCCCCTAGTCCAAGTATAACAACATAGGTGGTGCAAGGGTGAAGATACTAGAGTGGTTTGGCACTCCTGGTTAGATTTCTTTCATTCGGGCTTTCTTTCTTCTGCCTTTATGCGAGCCAAGTATGCGTGGCGTTGAAGAGCAAGGCGTCATTTACTGTACTATTATCGGCCATACAATGATGGCATTGTGGATCTCATTCGTATTTTTGTATTTTTGGACAAAGTTAGAGTAGTCATTTAGGGAATAAGTCTTTTTTAATTATTCTATTAGCATAGCATTAAGTGGTAAACATTTTAAACTTTTGGTTTTACCATACTATACATGCAAACATAATAAATAAAACCAAACAAAGATAGTTAGCATAGATAGGAGTCTATTTCCAGTAGGCACCAGAGTAGATCTACACTAAAAAGAAGAACCCCAAACATGAAAAGAAATGTCTCAAGACACTTATTGAAACCTTATAAAACTAAAAAGAGTCAACGGACTCTTTTAGTTTTCTCGGGCACCAAGGAAGATTGCCTCCACGATTAGTGCCTGCTGCTCCTAGCATAGTCCCTGGAGTCTTTCTTCTAGTTCCCGAATTCTTTGACGGCTTGCTTCCATTCGAGCTTCAATAGCAGCCGGGTTCACAGAACGAAGATGCCTCAAGAAACCATTTAACAATATTCGAGTCTTTCGAAGAAAATTTTATAGATTTTGTATTTCAAAGTTAATTTCAGCAAGTCGCTGGGGAATGTCGATAATTTGAGCAAGGAGGGCCATGGCTTCTCGATATACACTGGTAGAATATTTCTATTTTTTTTTGTAGAGAACGAAGGCTTATTGAGCCTTTTTTTATAGATTGTATAGCAATTTTGCCAATGCAGTACGAATTGCATGGCTGACACAATATGAGTACTATAACCACACTGCCTATTCGAAAAAACAAACTTTGCAGAACCCTTTCACCTAATCGATCGTGGTGAAGTTAGCAATGGATTCGACGGATCATACACCTTACGCTAGGATTTGTGAAGGACATTTACGAGGCTGAGGTGAGTTTTAAGAGAAATACGAGGGTGGTTTTGTTTGCTCTAACTGGCTGTGAGCATGGGAATTGCGTTGCCAAACAGAGTGCAGAGAGGAATTTGGTGTTGCATGTTTGATAATTGAGAGAGGGGTTAAAATTTTGTTGTTTTTTAGCAGGTATATCGGTATGAATGAACATATTCTAGATTATAGAATGTAGAAGAGCCATACGGCACGAGCAGTTGAGTATAGTACTGTCATTCCTTTGTTTTGTCATGTGAAGAAAGTAAAAACCTTGCAAAGCACGCAACTCAATTGCCCTGCCTGTGTGAATTTAACGAACTTAAAAGTACAACCAAGTTAAGCTTGTTTTCCATCTATTTTTTAGTGTTCGGCCATTTCTAACAAAGTCGAAATGACATATTCGTTGCCGATTTGGGGTTCTGATGGAAGATACTGCTGAGTTTATACACCAAGCATACACGTGATTCTGCTCTGGCAGAAGTGCACGCGCAATTCAGCTCTGGAAAAACTCCATGAGGTCCAGACAGAGATGAAGTTTATAGTCAACCTCTGCCTCTCATATAGCTTTCTTTTCAAACACTTGTATGTGGAGATGGATGTAATATTAATATGATTGATAGTTTAAGTTTACTATTTGCAGTTTTCCAAAGTCTCAAATTTAGGGCTTGGTTCCGGCTTTGTTTCGTAGTGAATTTATGGATTTGAAAGCTTCTAACACTGAATTAAATTTTGTAAATTCAACTTGACTTGTACCTGGAACGGAGAAAAAGGGTATCCAATTGAAATACTATTTTTTCTATTTTTCGCTTAGATGTGCTCGGCAAATGCTAAAGACAGAGCGTGATGGCAAGAATTGATCGAGCAAAGAATTACAGATCTCAGCTATCACATTCAGAAAGACTACTGGCCAAATTTCACTCAATTAATAATCTATACCCTTACAAAACTTATTAGTACTCCTACACAGTTATTCAATTTTAATGTCATTCTCAACACTAGCCCTGACTGGGTCTTTGATTTCAGTCCCTTTCGAGGAGGGTATCTTTTTGGTTAATATCAGCCCGGCTCGCACAGACTTCCGGTCTTTCTTAGTTGATAACTTTGTTGCAATTTTTAGTTCTCTAGTTACTCCTGCACAAGAAACAGTAGTTATGGATCTGATTGAGGAGCGGCGGGAAGAATGGACCGGGGAGATGACCTTGACGATCACTTACCCAGCTCTGGAATGACATGAGTGGAGAATTGTCACCCGATTTGATCAAAAAAACACAAGGCGGAGTTACCTTATTGGTGAGTCTTGGCCGGGTTAGTGTTCAAGGAACAAAAACTTATTGTAGGTTCATTTTTATTTAAATAGTGCTAAATTCTAAAATAAAAGGTAAAAGATGCTTGTACGCACATTAGATTTGCTAACTCAAGTGATCCTACTGTGTATAGATCAGGGTTCGCGCTTGTTAGCTTTGTATTGGCTCCCATCTTACTTAACGGGGCCCTTAGTTAAATACCGATCAAAATTGTTTGAAATTTTTGAACTTTTCCAATATAGAATTATTAGTTATGTTAAATACCCCAAAAGTCCGAAACCTCTTATTCCGGTCCTTAGAAAAAGTACGACTAGTCAAGAATTGCCTAAGAGAAGAGACGTCGTAAGTAACTATAGCGCAAAAGCAGGCGGTGGAGTTTCGCAAAGGTAACCGGATGCCTAGGGCTTAGGAAAAGGAGTGTCCATAGTCTTTTAAGAAAGGACAAAGATAAATTAATATCATGTTTACACGGATCAGACTTAAAAAAGTCCTTCGCCCCTTATCTTCTCGTCTATCTTTTTTTTTTTGAAGAATTGCTTTCTTCACAAAAGTTTCTTTATTAATAGTTCTTCAAGAAGCTAAGCTCCTTCAGATAGTAAGATTCGCTTAACTTCATACCTCTAAGCGCTCGTGACTATCTGATGGTAGTCACATCGCTTTCCTTTTTGACTAAAAAAGGAAAACAGAAAGATTGAGCATAAAAAAAATATAGAGAATGAGCTATTACGTGCAAACAATGGAAATTCAATAATAAGAGTCTGATCTTCTATCTTAAGAATATGCGATTCCTCCGGAGTGAAGTTGTTGGGGGGAAGAGAAGATGAGGAAGCTAGTTTAATTGAGGAAGCCACTTTCTCTAATGTATACTAGCCGGTCTACAAAAGCACGATGCATGACGCTTCTCCTTTTCTTAGTCCACTCTCCCTTAGAAAACGGAGCTGCTTGAAAGCAGATTTCTAAATTACATAGGTGAATGTAGATATCACCAGTGTCCTACTCGAGACGAAGTACTTGTCCTCCCCAAACCAAAAGGGATGAGGGAAAAAGGCTCGAGAAAGCATCCTTGGAAGGGGGAGTATCTGAAAAAGTGTTAGCGGGGAGCCCATCCCTCTCATTCTTACAGAAGATATATGGGGGAATACACGACAGACAGAAAGCACGGAAACGTCCTTTTTCTGTCTTCTCTCCACAGAGAAAGGAAAGCACCGCGAAGCCAACAAGAAAGCAGAAACTTCATGAGGTAAGACTAAGGGCCTTGTTCACCCTGCAAAAAATTACCAGGGGTTTCGGTACCAGGGGGAGCGAGAACAAGAAACTCTAGTAAGTATTAGAAAGACAATAGGAGTCCTCTCAAAAGCCGAGGTCCCAATACCCTATATGCGCTTACAGAAGGGGAAAAGCTTGATTCTCATAGATTAGATAATACACATGTGCAAACAACAAAATCAAACTATCTTCTTATTGATACTATATATTTATCCTTTCCCCAATAGATCCACCTTTCTTCAAAATAAATATATAGAAACTAAAAGAAAGCTCAATCGAATCGGAATAGGACAAAGAACGCACGAAGGATCAGAGAGAAAGAGGATTCTAAAAGCGAAAAGCCTAGAAGACTAGATTGTTAGACTCGGAGGTAGTAGTAAGATCTCTGTCTCCAGAGAAAAGTCTCCTCTCATTACTTATGGATAAAGATCTTAAGCTTAAGCTTTTACAAACTACAAGATCTTCCCATTCTAAATAAGAATGAGAGTCTTTCAACTAGATGTGCTCCTTTGGCTGGGTTTGAGATTGAGGCGTGAGATAGTTGGTCTAATAACTAGTCTAACTTCCTTATATCTGAAAGCGATGACAGGTCTTAGGTCTAGTAAGGAGACTTTTCAGATAACTTACTTCGACGAAAAGACTGTTAGGCTAATAAGAATAGGTTGGGATTGATCCCACCTTTGAAAGAGTGGTTTTGTTCTGTCAATACAGCTTATCAAGTTATCAAGCTGAACTGCCTTATGTAAGGAGCGTGAATCGTTCGTTTACTCTAAGTCTTATTACCGACGCGATGGATTGCTATTTGAAAACACCTTCAATACAAAAAGAGCTCCTTCCGACTATACTCTAGTTGGACAGTCATAGTTCAGTTTGAGAAGTCAAGGAGGCACAAAGAGCTAACAAATAATCTTTATATTTGACTATCCAAAATCAAGTGGGAGATTGAATTGAAAAGGCCGCTTACTATATATATGGTGTTAGCGTTGTTTGTTTTGAAATAAGGACGTTTAGGTTTGACTAATAAGATAGAAAGGGGCAAGCCAAAACCCACTCTACTGAGTTAAGCTTTCGGGGCTACCTACTTTAGGGCTTATGTAATATATAAAGAAGAACCCCCTTAGGCCTTTTTGTTTAAGGGTTGCTCGCCTTTTGCATAGAAGGAAGTGGGAGAGCAGAGGTTATTTCGGTAAAACGATGCATGATCTGAGGCTCCCATGTCCCGCCGAGCCCTCGAAAAGTAAGGGCTCATAGGGAGTCAGAAGGAAGTAGAGTAAAAGGCGGGTAAAACTCTAATAAGACATTCATGAAAAGCGAGAAGCAAACACCCCCTTTCCAAAACATTAACATATGTCCTCAGGTAGACATCGAAAAGGGGGCGAAAAGAGTCTATTTACCATTAAAATATTTTGGAATGTATCATGGCTCTATCTATTCATTAAAAAAAAGAGTTCTGCATCTCGGGTGAACAAACAGGCGTGGGGAAGAGTGAGAGGGGAAGCTTTGAGACCTCTCTCATTGTTGTTCCCGGACCACCCATCTCTTCCTTCCCCTTCGCCTGGCCCGGTAAGATCATATTTCTAGAACAAAGTGAAGTGATAGGAATAGAAGACTGCTGGCGGGAAATCCCTATTCATGAAAGCCCCTTGTAAAGGGGAAAACGAAAGTGTGCTCCTGCGCACCAGCTGAAGAAAGAACCTTTGGAAGCTTACCATATTATTATATTAAAAGGGGAAAGGGTGGAAACCCTATCTAACTATTAAGAAGAAAGGGGCAAGCCAAAACCTACAACTAAAAAGTTGCTGGATCGAAGTATTACATTATACATCTGCCCGCCAGTAGCGGAGGGGGTTCGATTCCCATTATACGCGATGTGGCGAAAAAGACTAATTCAACAAGATATGCCTTGCCTGCATTAAGATTTAAAACTTGTTGTCTACTTTCAGGAAATGTTTGGAACAGAGAACTTACAATAATACAACACTGTATTCTCCGAAGATTGAGGAACAAGAAGAGTTCTATTAAGAGAAAGATTTATTCTAGAGAAAATCTTAACAGTTACATCCCATCACAAACTATATGAAAGTTGTCCCTTTTATATGGAGATTTACCCATCACAGAGATGCACAGAGGAAGAGAATGAACTTCATATATCCCTTTTCTACTCCATCCAGAAACAATATCGGACGTTATCCCAGTTCGTCTCCATTTTTGTGAAACTATTCCTCATGCAAGACAGCCGATAAGTCATCGAAGGATTTGAGTGAATAATGGAATGGTTAACATTACTCATTTTAAACTCTCCCACATTGATATAATATATTTTCAAGAAAATGATGAGAGAACCCGCGGTGAAGAAATAAAGAGATCCTTCTATATCGAAATCTCAGTTGAAACAATAATAGGAAAATTCTTGGATCAACCGTGGAGAAGAACCAAAACAGAATGGTTTCGCCTACTCAAAACTAAGAGGGGATGCCGCCTACTACTAAAATCCCAGTTTTTGCAATAGTTGCGTTCTTCTATGTAATAAGAAGACTTAGAAAGAACAAAGAAGTTTGGATCCGAAAAAGTATGCTTAGGTAGTTCTTTTGCTGAGCACAACAGAATAAAGAGGAATTTGTATCATTTCAAATCCCTATTCTTATCAAAGAGAAGGAAAGAGAAAAACTAAAATATTCCTACTCGAATAAGAAGTCCTATAGTTTACAACTCTTCTTTATATTGTAATTCGACCTATTGCTCTTCATCCCCCATCAGTTTACTAAAAATATCAAAATAAAAAGGATCGAACTACCTACTCATTATTCAGAGGTGAATCATAGAACACCAAAAGCTGTGGTATCTTATGGACCTAACATAGGTCACATACCTCATGACATAAGATTGAAAGACCCAAACCTTCTTCATCGGAGCGGAAAGGGACGTGGCGAAAACATATAAAGATCGGCGTAGTCGCTCGTATGGACATATCTATTTGGATAGAGGATAGTCTAGGCCGATTCATAGATAGATCTCTCTCCATATAGATAGGTATCTCCGTGGATAGAGATAAAGATAGGGATCGATCTAGATCTTGATTCACTATTTCCATATTTTTTCTTAATGCTGATTGATTGCCTTTTTTTTGACGACAAGTTTTAAATCTTAATCCAGGCAAGGAAACATCGTTTTTCAATTATTACTTGCTGGGTAGGAGCGTAGACGAGCGAGCAGAGCCAAGGAAAGAGGGAAGCCCGTCATAGAGCAGTCAACTAGAAGTAGAAGACTGCTGGTCTGAGAGAAGGCGGCCTCTCTCAGGAAAGATGGCCCAATTTCTCTTTTTTCTTTTTGATTTCAGCTTTCTTTTTTTTTCCAGGGGTCCAGAAGGCGAAAAGGTGCGGGAGAAGGAAGCCGAACCTCTAATCGACCTGGACACATAAATAATTCTCGGCGTCGAGAGAGATTTGAGATTCCATAACTAACTCAGTGAGTGCTTTCTAATAAGGGCTTGGAAGAAGAAAATGAAATAGGAACAATCGCGCTGGTCGTAATAGATCGACTTTCATGCTAGTTCTTATTCTAGCATGAATGTTCCATTTCAGGGAAGGACTATGTACTATGTCATTTTCTGTTTTGTCGAGCCCTGCTTTGTTCTCTGGTTTGATTGTTGTACGTTCTAAAAATCCGGTACATTCTGCTTTTTTTCTCATTCTAGTCTTTTGCAACACTTCGAGTTTACTTCTTTTGTTAGGTCTCAACTTCTTCGCTATAATATTCCTAGTAGTTTATATAGGAGCTATAGTCGTTTCATTCCTGTTCGTTGTTATGATGTTCCATATTCAAATAACGGAGATTCACGAAGAAGTATTGGGCTATTTACCAGTTAGTGGTATTATTGGACTGATCGTTTGGTGGGAGATGTTCTTTATTTTAGATAATGAAAGTATTCCACTACTACCAACCTAAGAAATACGACCTCTCTAAGATATACGGTATATGCCGGAAAGGTATGAAGTTAGACTAATTTGAAAACATTGGGAATTTTATACCTACTATTTTGTCTGGTTTTTGGTTTCTAGTCTTATTTTATTAGTAGCCATGATTGGGGCAATAGTACTGACTATGCATAGAACTACTAAGGTGAAAAGACAGGATGTATTTCGACAAAATGCTCTTGATTCTAGGAGGACTATAATGAGGAGCAACACGGACCCACTCACGACAATAAGGAGAAGCAGTGGTTCAAATCCAGATCGTGAGACAAGGACACTGTGGAGAAACATCGATAAATGCTATTAACATTGATGATATGACTTAGAGGAATTCCTCTCTTGCTGCCAGACTGATTCCTTTCCTTTTGATGTCTACAAATGGACATCCCTAGAATCAGCTACTCTCCTTCTCGTTGGAGGAAGACAATGTGAAAAAATTCATATATTAGTAAGGCAAGGTGATTGTTCGTTGACAACATTGGAGCGTATCGGATTGACTATTCGGATCTCTTTAGCTTTAGTATGATTATTACTATAGGCACTAGAGTCAGCTTGTCTGAGTATGTAAACTATATGGTGGATAAGATAACAAATAAGCCTTCTACATCAACCAATTTTTATTCCATGAGGGACTTCAATGAAGAAAGATTTTTTGATTTCCCGTTCATCATATCAACCGACCTAGACCCCGTGCCTATCCCCGATGAAAGATAGAATGAAACCTGATTTCATTCAAAACCAACTCACTCCAAGGAAAGTTGAGCTTTGCGAAAGTTTAAGAAGGGATTGAGTGAGCTCTCGCCTAAGAGAAGAGTTTCATAAAGCGGAAAGGGCTTTTTCGACAACATAAAATCATTTCTGCCCAATTGTGGTGATAGACCACCTTATGGCCGATGTGATTACCAGCCAAAGGGCAATAAGACGGGGTTGAATGCGACTCTACCAATACCAATCTCCTCTAGAGCAAGGAAAAGCAACTTTGCCTGGTATCGGTAATGATTAACCTATTCTTTATTTTGAAGGAGGCGAACCCTTACTTAAGAACTAAGAGTGGCCGAGCAAAAAAGCAAGGCAAGCGATAAAGGAGAAGTCCCCAGCCCGACAAAGAAGGGTCTCCCATTAACAGGCTTTTCCTTAGTAAGCTAGCTTTGGTTGCTAAGTAAGCCAGGTTCAATTTCACTCCTGGAATGAGACTTTTGACGACTCTCTCTCAACACAAAGAAAGAAGAGATGAAAGGATCTTCAAGTAGCCTTGACTAAGGTTTAAAAATATTCACCGGTGTACTACAGCTTGCGTGGAAGGCTGGGGTGGTTTTTAGAAAGCGCGAAGACAGAAGACGTCGTAGGGAACAAATTTCTATCGCTTTCCCCCTCTAGTGGTCATTAATTCTTTTGATGACTCACAGTCGAAAGAGTTGGTTGGCAGTTCAAACCTCAGAGGGAGTTGAATAGAGGCCTTTCAATTCGTTCAAAGACACTAGGGACGAGCTATTATAGACGGTATGATGCTTCTGGAGTTCGCTCATATCGAATTGTCCAAAAGCTCATCAACCTATCCGAGGGATGATGAAGGCGATGCCACAATTGAGGCAACCGTCCTCATACTCTTTTTTAGATAAGAATGCGAAAGACCCTGACCCTGCCAACCAAGCCCACTCAGATAGACTAAGTAGACTAAAAAAAGTGCACAAGAAAGACTAAGGAAACAAAACTTTTTATCGATAACGCTGGGCCAAGTAGCGACACTTCACCCAGATTCAATCATCACGTCAACTTGCTTTATTCAACAAAGTGATCAAGCTTCTAATCCACGGGGGACCGGCCTTGTGAACGCATTCGCCAAAAGGGACTACTGGTCGGCTTTCTCAATGTTCAATCTAACTTCAGAAATTGAATAAGCCCACTTGACGAGATTAGATATAATTCTCTTTCTAACATTTTTGGATTGACATGAAGCTTTCTTGCTGTGTGATTTTTCCCCCCACTCCGCCATCAGCCTATGTGTCGATCTATACCTAGTTGATCTACCGTTATTTATTTTGAACGTTTTGGATAGGCGCGCATCGTCATAGAGTGAGGGGTACAAAAGATCAATGAAAGACTAGAGCGTGAGCTAGCTGATCTACCAACAAGTACTTGATTTCTTATCCGCGAAGGAAGACTTGGACTCATTAAAGAAGGCACTTGAGGTGAAGCCAATGAGTGATTGCGACAACTACGGACTACTTAACTAGGTTTTTTACTAATACTAACTAATAGGCTTTCAGAAGCTTTTCCACACATAGAGGGGAGGAAGTGCTTGCTGCCAACTTGCCAGACGAGCAGACATCTAATCTCAGTAGCACATTTACTATTTGGAGATGGATGGCACCAGGCAGGGTAAAAAGAAGGATTTTTTTCCATTAGCCGAGGAAAGAAGTAGCAAAGGAATATCGCTATCGTGGGAAAAAAGAAAAACGTAGGATAGAAAGCTCTATTTGATCGAAGGGATGGCTAAAAGGCCAAATCTGGGTAAAACAAAAAGAAGAGATCAAGGAGAGGGAGCTAGACGAGCACTTCTAAGAGAGCGACCAGCAGATCTAAAACTGCTATAGTAAAGTAACGAAAGTACCTCCCAAATGTTCTACCTTTACTTGTGCTTTCGGGAATAAATAGAATGTTTCTTAATGTATAGAAGACTCTCGA
Organism: Nicotiana noctiflora; assembly: GCA_032618575.1. Taxonomy (NCBI): domain Eukaryota; kingdom Viridiplantae; phylum Streptophyta; class Magnoliopsida; order Solanales; family Solanaceae; genus Nicotiana; species Nicotiana noctiflora. Next base: position 592,387 of record JASVEL010008856.1, read on the forward strand.
TTGATTGGTTGTAATGATCATGGGGTTGTATATAAGCCAATGTTCAGTGATATGACTTTCCTATTGACTGAATTGCTTGAATTAGTTGAAGGTGTGGAGTCTTCTTCTTTTGATTTGAGACGTATTCATTTTTCTACTTAAAGTGCTTTTGAGAGGGAATAGGGAAAAGCCTTGCCTTATTCAAGAGTACCAGGGAGGAGAAGAATAAGCATTACCTCTGTTGAAGGAAGAAGCCCCTCCCTTTGCTTATTTATTCTTCTTGGTCTTCGGGTCTTATCTGAACAGCTCGCTGCCTATTTAGTTAGATTTATTGTTTTGATTATAGAACAGAACTAGAAATCCTAGCTTATTCCCTTGAAAGCTCCTGGTGCTGCGACTATCACCAGTAAGTTATGTCGGATCAACACCAGGATTAAAATAAACTGCAAAAGCAACTAAGTCAACACCTATTTGATGTGGATCTACTAGCCCGGATGCTTGAATCTATTCCACTGCAAACTACCAAATATACTACTACATGATCTTCCGCTGCTTTGGTTGTTATTTCTCTCACCTGTCACTATGCCACCTCAGCAGCTGGGACCCCCTAACCTTTTCTATCTATCTTTAGAAGTAGGGTGAGTGAGTATGTTCCTTTCCCTTTAAGGTTTTGGGATATGTGACCAGAAGCTTCCTCCAGATCTAACGTCTCTATCAACTAAATTCTCTTTTATTCACCAGATCGATACTAACTTAACTACTCCTACTCCTACCGGATCCAAGAGGGCCAATGCCCGATTCCCCGACCTATTACTCATTCTTTCCCGACTCGATAGGGATTGCAATAGTGAGAGAGGGAGAAACAATTGACCTCGTACAATAGGTAGATGGGGTGGGCTATGATGGATATAGTGAAATCAATCCTTATTCCGCACTCCCTCTCATCGGCCTGAAACATATATAAATCATTAATTCTTCAGAGCGGACCAGCAGGCCGGGCGTACAGGGACTGTCGAAGAAGTGCCTCAACGCGCTGCAGCCACTACTTTGACTCATTTTATGCAATTACGAACTTCACAGAACTTTATTAGTTCCAGCGCAACTTATCCTTTTGGAGCTGACGTAACAAACTACGCGAGCCTCCCAATGAAGCCAACATAAATCCCACCTGAATAAAAAAATAAAAGGAAGTTTTATTATTGTGGTATACGAGCCACCTGTTCTGGAACTTCAAGTTCTAATCGAAGCATATAGATTCGTAAATAGATTTGTATGTATAGCCACATCAGTCGTGCTCTTCCTTTCTCGAAAGTATCTTTTTTTGGGGAACATTGTCAACCGGAAATTATTATGTTCGTGATTCTTCATCCACCGATGGAAAAAATGCTCCAGTTTTCCATTCTCTTATGAGGCCGGAAAGTGGATTGGCAACAGGTCGGCACGAAATGATTCATAATGCTCAAACATGAGCCGATCGCTCGTTAGAGACGGTTTATAGATCATCAAATTCCCACAAATGGAATGAAATGTGGGTCGTTGTAAATGATCAAGACCTCGCAAACAACAACGATCCTTCCTCATATGGAGTTCGGAACCCAAAGGCAATCGTTGAGTGAACTGTATCTTTTTTGTGTTAGTTGACCTAAGCCGAACCCATACTGCTAGGATGGGGCTCGGCCTCCGAACTGTACGTGGGATGAGTTTTTGACTCATACAACTCGGGCCAAATACAGGGGGAAGTTTAGAAGAGATGGGAAAACCTAGCAGCTGCTAGTCAGGGCGGGGATAAGCTTCCTTCTTCACAAGCCTATCCCACAAAAAAAAAGACCCTATAGCGCTAGCGCTTCATGTTCTTTCTATTCCATCCCATTTCATTCTGGGATAGGCAACTAATACTAAAATAATAAGTGAAGTAATCGTCGTCTGAACAATCGGCTCAGACACCAAACCGCCCGTACCCGCCCATTTTGTCTCGCCGTAAATTGAATGGCTCTCTTAGTTACGTTGCGCCTCGACCCGAGTCACCACATCCGCTTTTGTCCGCCCTTAACCCAATAATTTGGCAAAGCCAATACAAGATTAGGGCCGTCCCCTTCATTCTATGTTGACCCTGGCCCGAGCTGGCTTCTTGGGAAGCCCATTGCCACCGTGCTTACTGCCCGGCTGGCCTGCCAGCGGTAGTAGGAATTCTCCCGTTCCTTGGTCAAAGACTAGGTTGGATGCGGGATCTACTCCACGAGGAGCGGTATAGACGTAGATGATATCATGACGACCCCTCTTATCCTACCGCTAGGGATGCTTAGTGCCACTTTACCAACTGGCGTTACCTGCGCTTTTGTCTCTCATAGTGTGGTCAGCACTGGGTGTTTTTGAGCAGCGAGGCTTAAACCAATTCGCATTAGTTCATCTAAAGTTCCTTACCATTATGCACGAATTATTGAATGAGCCATCTTCCTATCAAGGTTAAAGTGTCAATTGAGCATCTCAGCGGCGGGATTGAATACCCGGATCGAATCAGAGTTCACGCCGCCCGCCTTGAACAAATAGGAGGCATGGGCCACAGGTCGCACATAAGCCACCGGGTCGCACGATAGAAGAACACCCAACATAAAGATGCACACTCCTCCATGTGAAATATTCATCTTCATTGGAGCTTTTTGATAGTAGTCGTGACCAAGAGCCATCAGTTATCGGCTTGTTGGTAAGGTGAGAGCTTCAAGCCCGATTTCAGGTGGCGCACCCTCCACACAAGTGTCATACCTCCTTTTTCACTACCCCCCACACCTAAAAAGGATTTTGTACCGATCCGTTTGGAAAGATACGTAGGGTATACCTAAATGTTCAAATACCCGAGATGGATATAACTACAAAGAGGAAGGAGTTTTTCCACATAAAGGACAATCAGTTTGGGATTTTTATTTGATTATCAGAGTCGCCACTTGGGAAGATAATGCTGTCCCACATCACTGGTTAATCCCGACTTCGAGGAAGTTGACTCTATTATTACAGTCCGCGAAACAAAGACCTGGATAAGGAACTCTGTTAACCTGGGAGAAGGTGTTAGGCATTCCCGGATTCCATGGTTTTAGCACGGTCGCTCAACCATCGTCCTCAAATCTTATTTGAATTATTATAGATTTTAACTATACGTACGTGCTTTTGCTTTTAATATTTTAAAAAATTGTGACATCGCGAAAATGCACCTCGATTCGCACCGCAACCAGTACGCCCGTGACCCTTAGTACATTTCGGCTTTGCCGGGATTTGGGATTTGAGTCGCACCAAGTGCACACTCGTATTTAAGGAAGGTATATTTAATTGTTCCTAATAGAGTCTATCGACTTTTAATTCTTTAGGGAAAAGCTATGAAATTTACTAGTAGATTTCCTGATTCTATTTATAAATTATTTCATTACTAAGGGGGCCCCACTATTTGGTGTTATGTGAGGCTCGTCCCAATTAAATTTTACAGTCTCAATCCTATTGTTTACATATATTTTCTATACATGTTCTTTCCCTAATTAATTATTATCATTTCCGGATCAAACCTAGGCCACTATTATTGCCTTCATTGGGACTGGGCCCTTGCACCCTCACTTAAATAAGCACTGGTTCTGCCTAGGTCTTAGAGACCCAGACCGTCTTTGGGCTTCTGTTCAATAGCCCATTCGACTTCATGTGATAATTCAGGCCCACGCTGCATATTGGGCCAAAACCAATTTGAGGTAACAATAACAAACATTAAAATGCAGAATTCATAGAAGAAACATGCACTCATAATTAAGAATGAAATCAAATCACTTTTATTTATTTATCAGGAGATAAAAATCACTATACAATAGGAGTCATGTTAACCTTAGACTAAAATAACTTGATGCATATGAAATCCGACTACTTCTACACTTTTACTTTTTCTTAAATGCTGATCTATACTAAAATTGAAATTTATTTGAAAAAACAACTAAGAGCAGACGGTTTAACTATATAAAACAGTTTAATTACTTACTAATGACACTTGATTATCTAATGCATAGGTGATCCGATGATATGTACACAGCTACGTTAATGATTCTAATATGAGTTTTGCTTATCCAGTATCGTAGACCCGGTTATAAGTGACTCATTATTCCTTTTAAGTGTTCTTTTCCTTTACGAACTTATTTGGATCAATATACCGATTCGCATACATGATTAACTACATGAGCACAACTTATATTCTGATTGTGATGATGCTGTTAACACTTTAAAACTACAGCTAATTAACTCATTTTAAGGTTTTACCTACTTTTAACTAGGTGGCTTGACATTTATGACTCTACTACTACTATCACATCTAGCTATTACACTGTTAATGCTTTTGTTTTTCTACTTATACATACTACACTACATAAAATACAAATTTAAGCTATATTAAACTATTAATCAAAAGAATAAAACAAAATACAGAATAGCAATTGATTAACACTTGAACTTCATTCCATTTAAGCATTTCAACAGTACAACTTCATTCGAACAAGGAAATGTACCTGGATCAGCAAGATAAAAGCCAATGAGTTTTAGAGGATTAGGAGCAAGTAATCAGCAACAGACTCGAACCAAGGCAATGCAATAGTGTAAGATGAATCCCAAACAAGCAGAAAACCACAGCAAACAAGCAGATATGAGATCCAAGCAGAACTCGAGCAGAAAACCACAAAAGACAGGCAGCTAAACCAGATATTCTCACTCGAAAAATACAGGAAAACTATTTACTATTAACTATTATATTTTTACTCTGAATTTCTCTATTGAAAAACCAGCCCTTAATCAACTCTTTTAGGGGGTATTTATAGGTATAGAAATGGCAGATTTCTTGGGGGGAAAGAATAGGAGTTAAATCCATTTCTTCCCCCTTAAAAATTGCTAAATCTACACTTAGACCCCATTTTCGGTTATAAGATCCCTTCCAGCATGTGCTGGAATGTTCTTTTTTATTATATTCCTAAGCTTTTACTAAAGTATCCCTATTAGTTATAGATTTTTACTGATTTCCCTTTTTAGGAAAACCATTATATCCCTAAATCTCTGCAAAATTGCCGAAATCAGGAGCACAAAAGACCCCTATGTCCCTATATGCTCTATTTAATCTACCATTTTACCAATTTGGGTTCCTTTTATACCCTTAAGGACACTTGGTGACGTCCAAATCGACTGCTAAAAAGCAACAGATACGGTCGGCAGCAATATAATTTACCCAACTAAGAGTCGGGGTCAAATCCCACAGAGAACAATGTGTAGGCGATTAGGTATATAAGAAAATTATTTCTAATTATGCAACGCCAAACACTAAGAATGGTGGTTGAAAAAGTATTTAAACTTAAATGCGAAAATATAAACTCACCTAGAAAGCAAGTAAAATGATCAATGGCTACACGTATGATTTGCTTAGGGAATTACACTGAAGTAGTTATGAAATTGCTAGTAATCATGCTTCTTTTCGTACTCATAATTGATTTATTGAACTATTCGGATTGTTGATTATAAGGTTAATAATATTCATAAGAATCGTTCGAGTTCTTTTGAATATATCCAAGTTAAATCAATACATATAAGTCTATGGTATTAATATTAACAAGAATGCATTTACCACTCTTATGATTCAACCAAACAAGGCTACTAAGTATATGTCTATCTTAATTGCAAATTCTCCACCCGATGCCCGGGATTCAAATCTTGTTCTATTTGATTTTATATGCAACCAAGAATCTCCTCTGTGAAGTTTAATTCATGGTTCGTAGATAATATTTTACTATTGGCCTAGCAGTAAAATAATTAAGATCAAAATCAAATAAACAACCCACAACAATAACTTCAATAAAATCAATCTAAGCTTCAAATAACAAGATCAACTAACAAATACATAAGCACAACAAGTTATTTAATCCACACTTTAAACATGAATATTCTCATAAACAAGATTCAAGTGTTGGAAATAAATACTACACACTTAAATATTCAATACAAAGCAAGGAAATGAAGAAATAAACATAATTGGGTAAGGAATTCTTAACCAAAAGCTTCAATCTTCAAGACCTAAGTGTGTGTGCAAAACCCTGGCTTCCAAAAATGTTCTCTCTACTGAAAATAAGTCAAAAGTGATAAAAGATGAAGAAGATCATGAGAGATATCTATTTGGGCGAGTATATAATTGATTTTGGGGTAAAAATATGTGAAATGCCGGAATTGCCCAGAACTGGCCCAGATGCAACACATCGAGATCGCGTGTTTTGGCTCGCGATAGCGTAGAGCAGTGGTCTAACATTCCGTGATCGCGTGAGATATTACTGCGATCGCGTGACTTCACGTTTGTGTCTTCTGCGATCGCGTGATCCACTCCTGCGATCGCATAGCTTTAAGTGTTTTCCTTCTGCGATCGCGTGACAACTTCTGCGATCGCGTAGCATTGCTGCCTGGTCTTCTACGATCGCGTGATGGTGTCCGCGATCGCGTTGAGTACTTTGCCCTGCAGTCATTTTTCCCTTAAATTCCAGTCAAAAACACCCAAATTCCATTCAACACACCTCATAGCATCACGTACCTGAAAATCTCACAATAGCCACTATAAATAATCTCATTGCACACATACGATGATACAAAAGCTAAGGAAAAGAGGCTAAAATGAGTGGTAAAATCACCACTCATCAACAGCCCCAACTTAAAGCTTTTGCTTGTCCTCAAGCATATCAAAATCAAAACTTCAATGAGGATTCACCATTTAAAATACAAGTCCCATTGATATTATGTACATATCACATTCTCTCATTTAAACACCATACTTATGGATTTGGTTGATACTAACAATTAGGCTCAAGTATGTATATCTTTTTCAAATAACTTCCTCCTAAAAAAATCAACTTCAACAATGTGCAAGGGAGTTCCAAAACAATCAAGTGACAAAAATAAGCCTCAATGAGTGACTCAAGGGCACTAGTTCACTATAACAATTTCACCGGTCTTCTCTAATTCATGCGCCCTTAAAGAAAGAAAGTCCAACAAAGAACAATATATTTACGACAAAACACAAAGGACAAAGTTTTCGAAAACACTCGCTCTCACAAAGAAGCTTCAAGTGTTACGACACATCATGCCATAAGCTTGCTCTTATTTTAATTCATCGCTTATTCAAGAATGCTTAGTTGGAGGTCCCATAAGGACTTTTTAATATTGTAATGTAGGTTTAGGGAATGTTGGATAAGCATTTGGGTACATGTGACTTCATCCTCCTTGAACACTACTCACAAGTTTCATTCATTTGAATTTTGACTCTCTTTAACTCACATAGCCTCATTGGCATCTAGTTCAAGGTTCTCCAACATAGAACCACCTTACATACCTCTCCCAAATTTTATTCAAGGCTCCACAATTTACATATTTACACATATATGTAAAGACTAACAATGTTTTTTTTGGAGCTTGAATATTTCAATATAAATACTTTGAGGCATATGGATACTCAATGCACACCCTTACCAATCTTCATTTTGACACCACCCCCAACTTAGGCTTTTAGCCTCATTTTCACTGTTCAAGGAGGAACGGGTTCAAGAGAGGGAATTATTTTACAAAAAGTGAAAGGTTTGTAATGAGTTGGCCAAAGAAAGGTTTAAAAGCTCAAAATGGGTACTAGTGACATTATTTATGCAACGGTAGGCTTGAAAGGCTAAAGAGATTTTAATATTAAAACAAAGAATGCCTAAGATCATTCCTCCAACTAAATGTACTATCATTAGCATTGAAAAACTAACCGGGCAAGTTCTAGATGATGGAAGTAAACACAAGATTTATTTCAACACTCGCTAACACACATGGCACATGAATTAATGAAGACAGATCAATTCTATCAAACTAGTGAGCTAAGAGTCACTAAAAGAGCCAAAACTTTATCACCAAAATTGTTTTACACCATGCAACCTATTTGTTTTTAACACTTTAATACCGTATTTTTGGAGGGGTATTCTTAATTCATAATTTACATACAAGAGGCAAATTTTATTAGTGCCAAATAATCCAAAAGCCTCATCCTAACAAAACAAGACTAATTCCCTTAAGAAGGTTGTCAAACTATCTCTCATCGGGAAAAGTCACCCGGTTCACTAAATTGTTCCTTGGGAAAGAACCGTAGCATGACGAAAACCCAAGGAAATTTTATTTAAGAAAAAGGAAAATAACAACTACTACAAAGGTAACAAAATTTAAAGAAGCTACTATTAAAATAATTTATCAACAAGAAAGATAGTAACTAACACTGATTTAATACTAATAAAATACATATCTACCCAAGTTCAAGGCTACACAACTAGTTCATGCTTCAATGTTTAAGAAAGTATTTTAATGTTCAAGGACACCACCACACCCCTAACTTAGAATATTGCAATGTCCCCAGTGCAATAATGCAATTCAAGAAAAAAATAAATGAGGTTCTCCCTGAATGGTGTCACTCTCCACTGGAAGAACTGGGAGGCTCAAGCTCAAAGTCATCATCCTCTGTCTCATCAGGTCCACAAAATTTGCGCAATGTGCTCATGATCTTGTTGAGGAACTTGCTTTTCTTCCTCTCATGCTCTCTATGCTTCCGTTGCCTTCTTTCAATTTTTCTCATCTTTGCTTTGATGCTCTGTTGCTCCTTTGCGAGGTCAGACAATGTGGGGAGCCTTTCTGAGCCATCTGGGCCTGCAGAGGTGCTCTCTCCGGATGGTCCAGACGGAAGGCCTGCTACAAGCTATCGTACCTGAGTGTCCATACCATAAATTTGTCGAGAGATGTACCTGAGAGTAAGAGGTCCCTCCTCGAGTGGAATGATGGCTATGGAAGTACTGGAGGTATCTTCATTAATCTCTATTTCTGTGAACCGGCCAAAACTGGGAGATGCTACATCAATTCGTCTCTTCTTTGGTGGCGCTCCTGCTCTTGACCTTAGTATGGGATGGATAAGCTTCTCTGGTGGCTTCTCATTTTCATTAGGTTTGGGTTGTACCCCAACCTCATAGCATAGGTAGGTGATCAATGATGGAAAGAACAAACTCTTGGTCCGCTCTGCTACCACCTCAGCTATTTCATCAACAATGAGTTTCCCTACATTTACCTGCATCCCCTCCTGAAGTGCACAAATCACTCTTGCCTCCTCAGGTGTCACCTCTGTTTCATTCTTTGAAGGCATGATGCGAGCACCGATTACGGACAGCCAAGTCTTGTCCTCCGCAGTGAATTCCGAAGATTCGATCCTGGTGTGATTCTTGATCCATTTAGGCACATGACCACCGTGCAAATGAGTGATGAACCATTGGCTACCCAACTCTTTGGCTCTCTCCTGGTACACCTGATTATCAACATTGGCAATGTTGTAATGGGCATTGAGACTCTCTGGACTGAAACAGACTTCGCAAACTCTGACAGTGGCCACCAAGTCATTGTTGAAGTCTGTCTCTATAGCATTGCATAGAATTCTCGGACAACTTCATAGTTAGCTGGCCTGGGCTCTTCGGCGAAGCATATCCTGCCACTCGCAAGCAGCCTGCCATGGAATTCAGGCCATCTATCCTCCAGGTCGACCAATTGTATGTCTCTTTCCCTTATCATACTTTTAGAAAGCTGTTTGTCATAGCGTTCATAGCACCTGCGTGAGGAAAATGTGGTAGCATCATAATACTCCTCAAGCTGCCACTTGTTCGGCATATTGTTGCACATTTTCATTAGTCGCCGAATCCATTTTTTAGCTCAAAATACCTACACACAAAGTTTTTATGTCAAACAAACATATAGTGACTTTCCACATTGCATTTAGAGGTAATTATGCCAAAGAAATAGCTTTGAAAACTTTCGGGGCAGAATATGCGAAGCTACTGGTTAGTGCACTGGGCAGTTATGAATCGCGATCGCAGACTTAGTCACGCAATTGCAGAGAGGAAAGCCAGTTCAAGTCACGCGATCGCAGACAATGTCACGCGATCGCGTAGAGTAAAGTGTTGGGAACCCATCGCGATCGCAGAGGCATTCACGCGATCGCGATGAGTAACTTTTTGAACGGCCAGAATTTGACTTACGCGATCGAGGAATTGGTTAACGCGATCGCGTTAGTCTTGTTCCTCGCCCAGAACTAGTGTCTTTGGGGCATTTCATTGAACAACTGATGTGCTTGATTATTAAGAGCTATTTTACACCAACAAAGCATGCTTGTTTGCCCCAAAATTTGCATACAAAAACTCCATTTCTCTCAACCAATCACTCACAGCAAGCAAGCATGACAAGAGATTAAACAATGGCTTTTCATACTACAACCAATTTTAAACCCCAATATTTGAAAAATAGGGCAGCTCACACCCTAACTTACCATTAAAATACAATTAAACAAGCTTTAGGGATGGGGGAGTAACATACCTGAGAGAGCAATGCAACTTTTATGCGATTGAAGTCAAACCAATTTGATTTCTTCGTGAGTTTTTCAGAGGAAAAATGGGAGCAGGGGTCTGTTCTTTTGTTTTAATGAGATTGGGCAAAATTTTTGCAATTCCAGTGTATTTCAAGTCTGAAACTGCCACAATGCTATGCAATCGCGTGGCTATTACTGCGATCGCGGTTCACAAAATTACCCATTCATGCGATCGTGTCCGTGTTTCCGCGATCGCGATATGTTGGCCAAAAGCTTACCTTACGCGATCGCGTGAGGTTTATCGCGATCGTGATTCATTGCGTTTTCTGGCAGATTTCTTCAGCTACTGGTTTGTGGCTGCCCGGATACCCTGACCTGCTCAAATCAACTCCAAAAATTTTCAAACTTGGCAGATTTATCAAAAATAATATCCTAAGTAATTCTAAAAAAAATTTCCAAAATGATGAAAATTTTTGAAAAACCGATGGGTTGCCTCCCACCAAGCGCCGCATTTAACGTCATGGCACGACGCAAACAACATTACCACTTTTCTCGCTACGTGGATGATATAAATTTGGCACCTAGCTTGGAATCAAGCTTGTGACCACGAGCGACGGGGGGTGGTAATTTGATGCTTGAGCCAATGCTTAAAATCTTCATTTTGCACTTCTTGGCTTTCAAGTAAGGAATGTCATTTTGATTTCTTGTCTCTTCAAATTGTAAAATGTAAGGCATGAATATTTCTTCCTCGCAGTCCTCCATTGACTCGTGTAGTTCAACTCCCGTATCACCACACAATTCCAACGTTGAAAAATGCTAGGAATGTGATTTCACACCTTCACTTTGCAATTGTCCTTTGACCTTGACAACCTCATTTTCCCCCGAACTAGAGTCAATCTCAACCACATTCACATTTACACCGATTGACTCTAATCCCATATTTTTGTCAGGATCGTTAACAATATTTTGGTGAAATAGCTGAAATTCCTGGTTCTGCTCCGCAAGCTGGCTAGTATCCACACAAATTAGTTGTAGGGCATCAAACGCTTCAACCTTTTTATTCATTTGAGAATACAAGTCATGGATATCTGAGACAAATTGGTTTATCTCTTGCTGGAGCTCAGTTTTTGCCTCTATTAGTTGCTCTATCATATTTGAAAGACCATCACGTAAAAAATCATGAAATTTTATCAATTGAGCTTGTTCCTCTAGCCAAGATAGGCTCACTATTTCTGCTTCTTCCAATTTATCTTCTGATGAGAACTTGCTCTCTTTAGTCACTTCCTCCGCTTCGGCTTTCATTTTCATGATTGTTGCACTAATTCTTTGTATAGTCTATCAAATTTCATCTTGTTGCTCAACTGCTTGCCTTATGATATCCATAATAAGAGCTTTACTTTCCATATTATCTACTTCATTAACCCTATAATTTTCATCAAAACAAGTAGATTCATCATAGTAGGGGCTTGGGGAAGGGAAAGACAAATAAGCACAATAATCCCAATGACCATTTTGGCCACCACACGTATCACAAATACTCGACTCATGGGTTTGAAATTGTGTGCACAATCCATCACCGGGAGAATTTAAACAATTTTGCCACGAATATGGTCCACAATAAGGACAAGGATCATCAAAGTATGAACAACTACCATCTGACCACTTGTTGTTATATGATGCCATTTTTCAAAATTAAGAAAATAAGCAAGAAAAATTAATTACACAAATATTCACAAGTTTGGATCAAAGCATTTTAGCTTACTTTTCAAACAACCTAAATTATGCCAAATTGTTCCCCGGCAACGACGCCATTTTTGGTGACGTCCAAATCGACTGCTAAAAAGCAATAGATACGGTCGCAGCAATATAATTTACCCAACTAAGAGTCGAGGTCGAATCCCAAAGAGAACAATGTTTAGGTGATTAGGTATAAAGACAATTATTGCTAATTATGCAACGCCAAACACTAAGAATGGTGGTTGAAAAAGTATTTAAACTTAAATGCGAAAATATAAACTCAACTAGAAAGCAAGTAAAGTGATCAATGGCTGCACGTATGATTTGCTTAGGGAATTACACTAAAGTAGTTATGAAATTTCTAGTAATCATGCTTTTTTTCATACTCATAATTGATTTATTGAACTATTCAGATTGTTGATTATAAGGTTAATAATATTCATAAGAATCTTTTGAGTTCTTATGAATCTATCCAAGTTAAATCAATACCTATATGTCTATGGTATTAATATTAACAAGAATCCATTTGCCACTCTTATGATTCAACCAAACAAGGCAACTAAGTATATGTCTATCTTAATTGCAAATTCTGCACCCGATGCCCGGGATTCAAATCTTGTTCTATTTGATTTCATATGCAACCAAGAATTTCCGTTTTCAAGTTTAATTCAAGGTTCGTAGATAATATTTTACTGTTGGCCTAGCTGTAAAATAATTAAGATCAAAATCAAATAAACAACCCACAACAATAACTTAAATAAAATCAATCTAAGCTTCAAATAACAAGATCAACTAACAAATACATAACCACAACAAGTTATTTAATCCACACTTTAAACATGAATATTCTCATAAACAAGATTCAAGTGTTGGAAATAAATACTACACACTTAAATATTCAATACAAAGCAAGGAAATGAAGAAATAAACATAAATGGGTAAGGAATTCTTAACCAAAAGCTTCAATCTTCAAAACCCAAGTGTGTGTGCAAAACCCTAGCTTCCAAAAATGTTCTCTCTACTGAAAATAAGCCAAAGATGATAAAAGATGAAGAAGATCATGAGAGATATTTGGGCGAGTATATAATTGATTTTGGTGTAAAAATATGTGAAATGCCGGAATTGCCCAGAACTGGCCCAGATGCAACACATCGCGATCGCGTGTTTTGGCTCGCGATCGCGTAGAGCAGTGGTCTAACACTCCGTGATCGCGTGAGACACTACTGCGATCGCGTGACTTCACATTTGTGTCTTCTGTGACCGCGTGATCCACTCCTGCAATCGTATAGCTTTAAGTGTTTTCCTTCTGTGATCGCGTGACAACTTCTGCGATCGCATAACATTGCTGCCTGGTCTTCTGCGATCGCGTGATGGTGTCCGGGATCGCGTAGACTACTTTGCCCAGCAGTAATTTTTCCCTTAAATTGCAGTCAAAAACACCCAAATTCCATTCAACACACCTCATAGCATCACGTACCTGAAAATCTCACAATAGCCACTATAAATAATCTCATTGCATACATACGATGACACAAAAGCTAATGAAAAGAGGCCAAAATGAGTGGAAAAATCACCACTCATCAACACTGCTGAATTACCCGACCTACCTAGGTCAGGTTTTCAGCATTTTGGACTTATTTAACTAATGGCCAGTCCTTGCATTGGTATTTAAGGATTGGCCAAATCTAACTTAAAGAACTATTTCAATTTTAACCCTTTCTGTTTCATTTTCTGTTAATTAAGAACTTTTATTTCACTTTAAAGCTAATTGCAGGACCAACCTATTTTATTGTTATACTTAGCCTATTTAAGATTTAGCCAGTCTCGAGTTGAGACTTGGCTTGGGCAATTGAAGCCCATTTGCTGAGCACATGCTGGGCCAAGGCCTTTGCAAGCCTGACCACTTGTGATTCAGGGCTCAAATTGAGCCCGGTAAGTCTGAGTCTTCAAACTATACCAGTTATTTACCCAACTAGCCCATTTAAGGGTGGGTCAGTATGTGTAGGACCTTGCAGAGTTGGTCAATTGCAAAATTGACCACTCTTGGTCACTTATTTAACTAATAACCTATTTTTTTCATTTTTAATTTTACCCTATTTCAAAACTATCCATTTGTGAGATTAGTACTATTACAGCGATAACCAATTCCCCTAAGGTTAATGGGCCTTAACACTGCTCATACTAACAATAAACTATTGCAAACTCATCCATTTCAACATACAATTGCATACATAACCACATGAAACCAAATATTGTTCATTAATCAATTAAAACTCAGAAGGGAAGTTTGATAATGTTGAATCATAACTAACCAACTCACATAACTCAATTTCATGTAGCGAAGTGTCAATTAACATCAATCAGACTTAATCACAGCTAATTCATGTTAGATGATTCAATGAAAGACCCAAGACACTAAGAGTCCATGGGTATAGACACATAGAAGCTAGATCTCATAAAACAATCAACAAGAAATGAAACATGGCTTAATCAGACATAAGAATCAAAGAATATATAAGAATGATATCAATCAGACCTACTAAATCAGCCCAAATTTAATACAGAATATGGCAGACAAGATGAAGATGAAGAATAGAAGAACATGGAGAAATAGTGAAGAAGAATCCTAAATCTATTATGCCAAATGACAGAAGAGAAAACATAGTCACTAAAATGCAAATGAAAGAACATAAAAGATGTTATTAGAGCAAGAACCCATGAGTGAACATGAGAATCAAACTGCTAAACCTAGAATCAAACTAAATCATGTAGAAAGGAGAAAGCAGTAAATATATTGAGAACTAATAGAATAAACCCTAATCGAGAGTCAAACAGCAAAGCTAAACATGAAGGGAAACAGAAGAGACATCTAAAATTAAACAGATGAGATGTTGAAGACCAACAAATAAGAAAACCCTAAATATAAACAAATTGTGAAGAAGAACAGGGAGATTTTAAGAATAGAGAAGCAAACCACAAGATAACCCTATTAATGGAGATGAAGGGGAATGGGGGAATCAAACGGCTAAACCTAGCACTAAAACTAAACATGCGAAGAGACTGAAGAGAAGAACATTCAAGCTATTGCAAGCTAACAAAAGTCAACCTAATACAAAGATAAGAAAGAATAAAAGCCAAACAAGTGAACTAGAGCTAAAGTTAAACATACCAAAAAATAGAAGAGAAGACAGTCAAACTATAGAAAGCCAACAGATCAGGAGTCATAGTACACAGAAGATGAAGAAGAAAAGGTGAAATAAAGATATATCTTTTAAGCCAGGGAAACAAAAACAATCAAAACAAAAAATATAAAATAGAACAAGATGAAGAAAAACCCTAATCTAACAGAAGATGAAGAAGAACAAGGATGTCAAGGTCAAATCTTCAAAAAAGAGAAACAAACAAGATCCAAACAACTAAAATAGAAGAAAACATGAAAATAAACAGACGAAAGAAAGCAATAAAACATAGAAGGGTAAGGGGACTTAGCTTGCATGGCCGGTCCCTTGAGCTTCCCTTTTTCACTCTTTTGACTCTTTTTTTTCAAACTTCTTCTCTCTTCTTTCTTTTATTTCTTTGTTCTTGGTTTCTTTTCTGGTTTTTTCTGTTAGACATCAAGATGATATCTTTTGAGGTTTTTTGGTTTGGAGGGGGTATTCAGAAGGGTAAAGGTAAGATCTTGGGAAGAAACTAGGTTTGAGTCGCATGAGTTAGGGTTCCGGCGACTTCTTTTTGGATATTCGAGAAGATCCTGGCAGATTCGAGGTAATCTAAGGTCGTGGGTGGACAGATCGGGTTGAGATGGTTCTATGGTGTTGATTTGGAGTGGTTTCTCAAAGGTTGTGGTCACCGGAGGTAGATTCCGATGATCGGGAATCAAAGAACAGGGGTTTTTTTAGGGTTTTTCTGGGGTTCTGGGTGAGGTCTGAGGTGAAGAAGATTAGAGGACAAGAGGAGAGGTAAAGGGGGTGGCCGGAGACCACCGTGGGAGGTGGTGACCTCCATGGCCGGTGAAGTTACAAAAGGGGGGAGGTGAAGAACAAGATGAAGGAGAAGGGTGCGGCTAGGGTTTGGGAGGTTACTATATGGCTGGTCTTCAACAGGCCAAAGCCTTATATAGTCGTGGAGGTTGAGGTGATCTTGGCCGTTGATTTGCTAATGATCAATGGCTATCATTGGCGTTACATAAACGGCGTCTTCTTAATGCAAATGAGACCCAAGCTTTTAATCGTTAGATAAACTTAAGCGGACGACCGAGATTTGATATTGCATTTCAGTTAATAAATTAATTCTGTCAATTATCTCAGCCAATGGATTTGGCCTGATGAACGGCTGAGATTGATGTTACCTATTAAACTGGACCGGCTTCTTTGGGCTTAAGGACTGGGCCGGCCAATTGGACTATGTTTGGCCCAGTCTTATTACACTATATATATTTTTTGTATTTTTTTGGTATTTTTAATTATTTTTATGTATTTTCTTATTGTATTTTATTTCCTATTTTTATATTCTTTTCCAATTACTCAAATTCTTTCAATTTCCTTTTTTTTCTAATTTTTTTGATATTTTTTGCTATTTTCTACTATATTCCCTTAATTTCCACTAATGAAAGCTATTTTTGTTAATTTTCTTTTTAACTACTTAATCCAAAATGCATGCATTTCTCCTATTTTTTAAAATTTTCTAATTTCGAATTATTCAAAAAAACAAAAGGTATCCAATTTCAAACAAGATATACAATTACAGTCAAAAATATTATTTTATTTTAATTTTGGAATTTACTTACCTAGTGCAAAAATCATGTGCTCACAGCTGCCCCTCTTTGCTCGGGAACACGAAGAGTTCCAGTGCAAAGACAAGTGAGCGGTAATGAGAGATTTTTTAACATTGGCATATTCCGTGAAAGCATTTTTTAAAACCTTTTGACTGCACCCTGCTTCAGTGGTTGCCTACATATCCTGGGCTAAATAAGAATCAGACCAGTATGGGCATTTCATGTTACGGTGTTACTCATGTTAGCTAACACAAACCAAAGTTGCAGAAATTAAAATTGCAGAAATGTATTTCCTTGTTATCCAGGTGGGCGCCTGATGCATGAAATTAAAATTGTAGAAATGTATTCCCTTGTTATCTAGGTGGGCGCCTGATTCATGAAAAATTAAAATTTGCAGAAAAGTATTCCCTTGTTATCCAGGAGGGCGCCTAATGCATGAAAAATTAAAATTTGCAGAAAAGTATTCCCTTGTTATCTAGGTGGGCGCCTGATGCATGAAAAATTAAAATTTGCAGAAATGTATTCCCTTGTTATCCAGGTGGGCGCCTAATGCATAAAAAATTAAAATTTGCAGAAAAGTATTCCCTTGTTATCTAGGAGTGCGCCAGATGCATGAAAAATTAAAATTTGCAGAAAAGTATTCCCTTGATATCCAGGTGGGCGCCTGATGTATGAAAAATTAAAATTTGCAGAAAAGTATTCCCTTGTTATCCAGGTGGGCGCCTGATGCATGAAAAATTAAAATTTGCAGAAATGTATTCCCTTGTTATCCAGGTGGGCGCCTGATGCATGAAAATTTAAAATTTGCAGAAAAGTATTCCCTTGTTATCCAGGTGGGCACCTGATGCATGAAAAATTAAAATTTGCAAAAAAGTATTCCATCAGTTTGATAACCGGAGTATGAATTTTAAAGACGATACCTTCCTCTTGTTTTTGGTATTTTCTTTGACTTTCACCCGTGAACTCCTTCACTTACTGCCGAACATTCTTTTGGTGTTTTCTATCTTTCCACATTGGTCACATTCACTTTAAAGTGATTAGTGACGATTTATTCATGTCTAAATCACAAACAAAACTTATTAGATATAAGCCATTGGTAACTAGCATCTGCCGTCCTTGCCTCTTATTGCTTTACTCCTTTTGCTTTTTCTCCCACTATGTGGTATTTCAGTTGACTATCTTCTACGAGCTCTTTTTGTATTTTCTTGTTTTTCATTTTTTGTTTTCTTTTCTTTTGGCTCTGTTTGCCAAACTCCTTTATTTCTTTCCAAATTTTTCTTCCTTTTTTTTCTGATCCAATGTTATTTTAGCTCTGATCATAGGAGCTGGTAGTTAGCTTTTAAAAGACAAACAATGAAATGCAGAAAAATGAAAAGGGATAAGGGTTCGGAGAAGTGGTAGAACTTATCTGGGTATGTTGGCTAATTCCTTCGACCATGCCATGTATTTAAACTCCGACCCAGTTCGACCGATCCATTATTCTATCTTCAAATTGCTTCCAACCCAAACCGATCCTATTTTTTGTTGCCTTTTCTCTTTTCCATAATAATCATTATGCTCGCCTTATGGTGCCTTGAAAGGTTTTCACCAATAAGACTCTCTCATTTATTCTCTCTAAGCCTCACAATCGCCTTGCAATGCCGTTAAAGGTTTTCACTGACAAGAATCTCTTATTTTATTTCTCTCATCCTCACGATCGCCTCACGGTGCCGGTTAAGGTTTTCACCGATGAGACTCTCCCATTTTTTTTTCATTTTCCATTTTCCTTTTGTATTTTGTTTTTCTGTATCACCGATGTTATCCAATAATTCATTCTTCCTTTATGAATTTCTTTTGACTTTTCCCGATTTTTTTGTCTTTTTCTTTTCTTTTGTCTTTCTTTTTTCATTCATTCATTTTTTTCATTTCTCTATATTGTGTCATAAACAATTCCGAGAGAGGGGGTAATGAAAGAATATATCGAACAAGGCTCAAAAGGTGTATCAATGGATAAAGTGTTTGGATAGAGAATAAAATGCCTTCATCATTTCAATTCCAAAATCACAACAAAACGCAATCATACAATTGAGAAGGAATCAAACATAGTATCTTTTGACCGCATCTGAATTGATAGCAGTATCTACGCACTATCCTTCAACATCTGTCAAATATAATGCTCCATTAGACAACACTCGTGATACCATAAATGGTCCCTGCCAGTTTGGCGCTAATTTTCCCTTTGCTTCGGCCCAATGCAATAATATACGCCTCATTACGAGTTGTCCAACTTCAAACTTCCGAGGACGCACCTTCTTATTATATGCTCTAGCCATTCGTTGTTGATACAATTGCCCGTGGTAAACTGCTGCCAACCACTTCTCGTCAATAAAACTTAGTTGTTCTAGCCAGGTTTTTACCCATTCTTCGTCATCTATTCCAGCTTCCGCTATGATTCGTAATGATGGTATTTCTATTTCCGCGGGTATAACACCCTCTGTCCCATACACCAATGAATAGGGTGTGGTGTCGATAGAAGTGCGCACTGTTGTGCGATAACCCATAAGAGCAAAAGGTAATTTCTCGTGCCATTGTCTGCACTCTTCCACCATTTTTCTGAGGATCTTCTTTATATTCTTGTTTTCAGCTTCCACTGCCCCATTCACCTTTGGCATGTATGGTGTAGAGTTATGATGCAGGATCTAAAATCTCTAGCAAGCTTCCGCCATAAGGTAACTATTCAGATTGGCCCAGTTATCTGTGATGATTACATTGGGAATTCCAAACCGGCATATAATATTTTCATGCACAAAATCCACCACAGATTTCTTTGTCCCCGCCTTGAATGTCTTTGCTTCAACCACTTGGTAAAGTAATCAATCCCCACCAAAATGAATATGTGCCCATTGGAAGCTGCATGCTCTATCCGTCTGATAACATCCATGCCCCAAGCGACAAACGGCCAGGGTGCAGACATCATATTTAATTCATAAGGCGGGGAGTGGATTAGATCTCCATGTACTTAGCACTGGTGGCATTTCCTCACATACCTGATGAAATCCTGCTCCATAGTGAGCCAATAGTACCCGGCTCTCAGAATCTTCTTTGCTAAGATATACCCACTCATATGAGGTCCGCAGGCTCCAGCGTGCACCTCAGTCATAATATTATCAGCTTGTTGCGCATCAACACACCTCAACAATCCCAGTTCTGGTGTTCTTTTATATATGATTCCTCCACTGAGGAAAAATCCATTCGCTAAGCATCTTACGGCTCTTTTATGATCACCGGTGGCTTGCTCCTGGTATTTTTCTGCTTTCAGGTATTCCTTGATGTCGTGATACCACGGTTCTCCATCCAACACTCCTTCCACAGCAAAACAGTAAGCATTCTGATCACGCACCTGGATCTGAAGTGGATCAATATAGGCTTTGTCCAGATGATGTATTATAGAGGATAGTGTGGCCAGAGCGTCTGCAACTTTGTTGTGCATTCTTGGGATATGTGTGAACTTTATAGACTTGAATCTTTGGGACAACTCATCCAAACAATGCCGATAAGGTATCAATTTCAAATCCTTTGTTTCCCATTCTCCCTGGATTTGATGTATCAAAAGATCCGAGTCACCCATGACCAAAATCTCTTGAACACCCATGTCTATCACCATCCTTAATCCTAATATACACGCCTCATACTCGGCAATATTGTTGGTGCAGAAAAACCAAAGGTGAGTGGTAACGGGATAGTGTTGACCCATTTTTGAAATGAGTACTATTCTAATACCAACTCCCTTACTGTTAACGGCTTCATCGAAATACATCTTCCACCCTGGCTTTTCACTCTGTTCTATTTCTTCGACATTTATTGCCTTCTCATCCGGAAAATATGTCTTTAATGGCTCATACTCATCATCTACTGGATTCTCTGCCAAGTGATCTGCAATTGCCTGCGCCTTCATCGCCGTACGAGTTACATAAATGATGTCAAATTCTATGAGTAGAGTCTTCCATTTAGCAAGTCTTCCTGTTCTAGAATATATACTTCAGAGGATCCAACCGTGATATCAAGTACGTGGTGTATGCCGACAGATAGTGCTTCAGCTTCTGACCCACCCAAGTCAATGCACAACATGTTCTTTCTAGCTGAGTATACTTTACCTCGTAAGATGTGAATTTCTTAGTAAGGTAATATATATCCTGCTCTTTCTTGCCCGTCTCTTCATGTTGTCCTAGCAAAAGAATTGTCAAGCACCGTCAGATATAAGATTAAAGGTCTTCCTGGCTCTAGAGGAACTAGCACTGGAGGATTTGCCAAATATTCCTTGATTTGTCGAAGGCTTCCTGACATTCATCGGTCCATTTCACTGCTGCATCTTTCTTTACCAACTTGAAGATTGGCTCACATGTTGATGTCAACTGAGCGATAAACCAGCTAATATAATTCAGTCTTCCCAACAAGCTCACTACTTCCTTCTTATTCTTCGGCGGAGGTACACTCTAGATAGCCTTGATCTTTGATGGATCTAGTTCGATACCCTACCGACTCACTATATATCCCAATAACTTCCATGAAGTAACTCCAAACCTGCATTTTGCCAGATTGAGTTTAAGATTGTACCTCCGGAGTCTTTGGAAAAAGTTCCTCAAATCCCTCACATGATCATGTTGCTTCTTGGACTTTATGATGACGTCATCCACATATACTCCGATTTATTGATGCATCAAGTCATGGAACATTATTGTCATTGCCCTCATGTAAGTAGCTCTGGCATTCTTTAATCCAAACGGCATCACTCTGTAGCAGTATGTCCCCCAAGGTGTAATGAAAGCAGTTTTCTCCGCATCTTCTTCGTCCATTAGGATCTGATGATAACCCGCATAGAAAACTACAAAAGAACCGATCTCATGCTTGGCGCAATTGTTGATTAATATGTGGATGTTTGGCAGTGGGAAGTCATCCTTTGGACTGGCTTTGTTGAGGTCTCTGTAATCCACACACACCCTGGTTTTTCCATCTTTCTTCGGAACTGGCACAACATTCGCTAACCATGTGGGGTACTTAGTAACTCATATGACCCTTGCCTCAAACTACTTATTCACCTCTTCTTTTATTTTTACGCTGATGTCCGTTTTGAACTTTCTCAACTTCTGCTTCACTGGCCGGCATTCAGGATAAATAGGCAAATTGTGTACCACCAAATCAGTGCTAAGTCCGGGCATGTTATCATAGGATCAAGCGAAGATGTCTTTGAATTCATGCAGCAACTCTATCAACTCTTCCCTGAGGTGGGTTTCTAAATGTACACTGATTTTGTCTCCCGGACACTATCTTCGCTCCCCAAATTGATAGATTTTGTCTCACTCAAGTTCGGTTTGGGTTTTTCCTCACATTGATTCAAGTCTTTAATTATTTCCTCCGGTATTTCCTCATCCTCATATTCTATCTCACTATCATTTTCAATTTCTTGTATAATAATTTGATTGTCAGAACTGGGCTGGAAATTCTTCGTGCATGACATATCATCAGAATCTGCACATATGGAACTGTACAAAAGGAAAAATAAGAATAAAAATAAGGCAAAAATGAAGTAAGAAGAAGAAACTGCATTTTATTGATATTTCAAAATATGAACAAAGCTTGGGTACATTTTGATTTCAATGGGGGTGGGGACTACATAAAGTAAAATTGCTTTTTTTTGGGAAAGGATGATGCATTTCAGAAGCTAACTACCAAGACTCCTTCCTGATTGGGAAAGGAGTGACTTCCTAGTTGTTGAGCGCAACACCACATCCCACGAACTGAACGTCTATCTTGCTAGTACCCTCTCCCATTTCTACCATGTTCACGTCCCCAAATAACATTTCAAACCTCATCAAGAGCTCCTTATCAGGTCTAGTCTTAGCATACCTAGATGCAGCAGATGTCAGATGTTTTGTACCAGGTTTGGCGAAGGTGTCGGACAGTATTGGTATAGGTTTAGGAAGGGTCCAGTTTATCTTTTCGGTTCTCTTGGCTTTCTGGATGTCGGCATGGGTGGGTTTGAATCCCAAGCCGAAGGTGTCAGTGTTCACTGGCAGATGGACTGGTTGAGTTATTCCTTGCAAAGCTATTCCTAGCCCTTTCCCTGGCGTAAATCCGTTTTTGATCATCTCTCTGGCTACCATCACAGCGGCAGGTGCCACTGTAGGGATTGGAAATCTCTCTCCTTCAGCAATCTTGTTCACCGCTATAGTGTCTGTCACCTGGTACACCCAGGGAACTTTGTCTCCATCCACTTCCTCGAATGGCATTATGGCATTGCAGGTGTCTCCCTCTCCGTGCACTGTGATTTCTTGCTGCTCCCATTCAAACATAACCATTTGGTGCAAGGACGATGGCATGGCTTTAGCTGCGTGGATCCATGGTCGACCCAGCAATGGCTGTAGGACATAGCAATGTCTACCACCTGAAATTCCATCGTATAGTCTACTGGCCCAATGGTGACTTCCAAGATGATATCCCCCAAGGTATTTTTGCTTCCTCCGTCAAACCCTCGCACATTCACACTATTCCTCCGGATTCTGTCAGGATTAATATTCAGCTTCCCGAGAGTCGAAAGTGGACAAATATTTGCACTAGAACCATTGTCTATCAACACCCAGTGACCACTAATTCGTCGCTTTTCACAGTAAGATAGAGCGTCTTGTTATGTTCAGTCCCTTCAATGGGTAATTCACTATCCGAGAACGTAATCTTGTTGGACTCAAAGATCTTGTTGGTAATCTTCTCAAGATGACAGACCGAAATCTTTTCAGGGACATGTGCCTCATTCAATATCTTCATCAATGTTTTTTTGTGTTCCTCCGAATGGATCAACAATGAGAGTAGGGAGATCTGTGCAGGTGTCTTCCTCAACTGTTCTACTATTGAGTAGCCTTGCGATTTTATCTTCTTGAGAAATTCTTCTGCTTCTTTTTCGGAGACAGGCTTTTTCATGTGACTCTCCTTCACCACCTTCATTTTCCTTAACTCTTCCGGGGCAAAACACCGCCCAGAACGAGTTAGACCATGTGTCTCGTTGATCTCTCCAGTCACATCTTTTTTTTTGTACACTACTACCACCTTGTTGTAGTTCCAAGGTACAGCTTTGGTATCTACCACCGGCATCTGCACCACTGGCTTTATAATTACCAGTTCCATTCACGCACCTTTCACTGTCAACACTAGTTTCACCCCTGGCACCACAACTTTCAAAGTCTCAACCGTTGGTTGCTTTTTCACTAATACTTCAACTACTGCTTCTCCTTTCTCAATTTCCTTTTCTGCTTTGCTCCTAGCTTTTATCATCATGACCTACTGGGATGGCTTCCTTCTGCTCTCCTCTTATGCCAACTCTATCATATGTGCTTCACGATGAGTCGGTAGTGGGTTCTGAATAATGTTCAAAGTCTCTGGAGCCTTTACCTCAATATTCCGACTATCAATGAGTTCTCGAATAATATTCTTCATGTGCCAACACTTTTAAGTGTCGTGTCCCGGTGCCCCAGAGCAATACTCGTACCTGAACAAATGATCAATATTTCTTGGAGGTGGGTTCGAAAGCTTTGATTCTATTGGGCTCAACATCCCCAATTCCTTCAATCGGTGATAGAGGCTAGTATAGGATTCCCCCAACGGGTTGAATGTTTTCTTTGTCTGGTTTTTGTTCCTCATCTTCGGGTCAGGCCTAAAATTGGGTCTGTTTGGGTTTTTGTAAGATCTAGAAGAGGGGTAGGTATTTTTTGTGTGATAAACATTCTACGGGACCTGGGCTCGCCATACCTATGGTGGTGGTGGATAAGTTTGGGCTTGTGGATTATGGTAGTGTGGGGTAGTAGGTGGGTAGTATGGTCGAGGTGGGTTGTATGGTGTTGACGGGTATGACTGATACAGGCGAGGCGGGTGATGGTATTGGCTACGACTCCAGGGTTTACTCTCCACAACCGACACCTCTTCTTTCTTCTTCTTCCCAATGGCTCATCCATTCCCTGTCCGGATGGCCTGATTTGTGGCCTTAATTGTAGAAAAGCTCATAATCTTGTCAGTTTTCAATCCTTCTTCCACGAAACTTCCCATTTTTATGACTTTATTAAAATTCTTTCCAATGGCTGACACCAGATGTCCATAGTAGGTAGGCTCCAAGGCCTGCAAGAAACAGTCCACCATTTCAATTTCTTTCATCGGCGGATCCACCCTCGCCGCTTGTTCTCTCCATCTAAAGTTGTATTCTCTAAAGCTTTCACTAGGTTTCTTTTCCATTTTAATGAGTGACAACCTATCTGGTATGATTTCCAAATTGTACTGGAAATGGTTCACGAATGCTTGTGCAAGGTCATCCCAGATGATACACCTGGTGTGATCTTGGCGCGTGTACCATTCCAGTACGGAACCACTCAAACTTTGGCTGAAGTATGGCATCAGAAGCTCATCGCTTCCCCTTGCGCTGCGCATCTTGCTGCAGTATCCTCTAAGATGGGCTACCAGATCTCCGTGCCCACTGTACATGTCAAACTTCGGTAACTTGAATCCGACAGGGAGTTGTACTTCTGGAAACAGACATAGGTCTTTGTACACCACACTTACTTGTCCCCCTAGCACTTATATATTACGAAAGGATTGCTCCAAACTCCTCATTTTTCTGGCCATCTCCTCCTACTCTAAGTTCCTGACAGGTTTTCCTTCGATCGACTCCATCAACGGGGTGTGAGATTCATGCTGCCGAAAGGTTGGTTCAGGCGGGTAGTAGTGTGTGTCTTGTACATGGAACAACGGCTCACTGGATGACTTATGCAGGGCGGCAGGTAGAGGTGCTACATATACCGGGGCGACCTGTGGTGGCTGGGGTGGCACTTGTTTTGACGGTGGCGGTGGTGCCTGAGAGGTGGAGGCATAGTAGTGGTGATAATCTGGATATGTAGAGGATGAGTTCATAGTGGGTGGCTCAGGGTTGGGATTGGTTGGAGAGACGTATGTGGGGTTAGAGGGATAAGTAGGTAAGGGTTGACCCCTCGACCAAGCCTGATACATCTCAGCCATCTACTGTTTAAGCTTGTACATTTCTTCTTTCATTCCCGTCACGTCCACAACTTCCTCCTCTTGGACGGGGTCCATGACTGTTGGTTCAATTTCTTGAGATACGGCCTTTGTCATTGTCTTAGATCTTGTGTTGTAGGGATGAGTAGCCAGGATGCCAGTTGCCAGCTAGAATCTGGGTCTCATAAATAGCAACACCCGTTAGTGGTTAGCAGATAAAGAGATAAGATGCAACGATTTGGAATAATCACACTTTTGCCTTTGATCGTCATGCATCATCCCGACCTTTGTTTTATTTTGAACCAATCTCATCATTCTCTTTTTTTCACTTTTCTCTCTTCTTTTTTTTCTTTTTTTTTCCTTTCGTTTATTATCTTTTTTTTTATTTTTCTTTTCTCTTTTCTCTTTTCTTAAAAACGCACCTCGAGTCACACCGCAACCATTACGCATGTGACCCTTAGTACATTTCGGCTTTGCCGGGATTTGGGATTTGGGTCGCACCAAGTGCACACTCGTATTTAAGGAAGGTATATTTAATCGTGCCTAATAGAGTCTATCGGCTTTTAATTCTTTAGGGATAAGCTATGAAATTTACTAGTAGCTTTCCCGATTCTATTTATAAATTATTTCATTACTAAGGGGCCCCACTATTTGGTGTTATGTGAGGCTCGTCCCAATTAAATTTTAGAGTCTCAATCCTATTGTTTAACTATATTTTCTATACATGTTCTTTCCCTAATTAATTATTATCGTTTCAGGATCAAACCCAGGCCATTATCATTGCCTTCATTGGGCCTGGGCCCTTGCACTCTCACTTAAATAAGCACTGGTTCTGCCCAGGACTTAGAGACCCAGGCTGTCTTTGGGCTTCTGTTTAGTAGCCCATTCGACTTCATTTGATAATTCAGGCCCACGGTGCATATTGGGCCCAAACCAAATTGAGTTAACAATAACAAACAGTAAAATACATAATTCATAGTAGAAACAGACACTCAAAATTAAGAATGAAATCAAATCACTTTTATTTATTTATCAGGATATGAAAATCACTGTACAATAGGATTCATGTTAACCTTAGACTAAAATAACTTGATGCATATGAAATCCGACTACTTCTACACTTTTACTTTTTCTTAAATGCTGATCTATACTAAAATTGAAATTGATTTAACCAAACAACGAAGAGCAGACGGTTTGACTATATGAAACAGTTTAATTACTTACTAATGACTCTTGATTATCTAATGCATAGGTGATCCGATGATATGTACACAGTTACATTAATGATTCTGATATGAGTTTAGCTTATCCAGTATCGTAGACCCGGTTATAAGTGACTCATTATTCCTTTTAACTGTTCTTTTCCTTTTCAAACTTATTTGTATCAATATACCGATTCGCAGACATGATTAACTACATGAGCACGACTTATATCCTGATTGTGATGATGCTGTTAACAATTTAAACTACAGCTAATTAACTCATTTTAAGGTTTTACCTACTTTTAACTAGGTGGCTTGCCATTTATGACTGTACTACTACTATCATATCTAGCTATTACACTGTTATTGTTTTTGTTTTTCTACTTATACATACTACACTACATAAAATACAAATTTAAGCTATATTAAACTATTAATCAAAAGAATAAATCAAAATACAGAATAGCAATTGATTTACACTTGGACTTCATTCCACTTAAGCATTTCAACAGTACAACTTCATTCGAATAAGGAAATGTACCTGGATCAGTAAGATAAAAGCCAATGAGTTCTAGAGGATTAGGAGCAAGTAATCAGCAACAGACTCAAACAAAGTCAATGCAACAATGTAAGATGAATCCCAAACAAGCAGAAAACCACAGCAAGAAGCAGATAAGAGATCCAAGCAGAACTCGAGCAGAAAACCACAAAAGATAGGGAGCTAAACCAGATATTCTCACTCGAAAAATGCAGGAAAACTATTTACTATTAACTATTATATGTTTACTCCGAATTTCTCTATTGAAAAACCAGCCCTTAATCAACTATTTTAGGGGGTATTTATAGGTATAGAAATGGCAGATTTCTTGGGGGAAAAGAATATGAGTTAAATCCATTTCTTCCCCCTTAAAAATTACTAAATCTACACTTAGACCCCATTTTCTGTTATAAGATCCCTTCCAGCATGTGCTGGAAGGTTCTTTTTGATTCTATTCCTAAGCTTTTACTAAAGTATCCCTATTAGTTATAGATTTTTATTGACTTCCATTTTTAGGGAGACCCTTATACCCCTAAATCTCTGCAAAATTGCAGAAATCAGGAACACAAAAGACCCCTATGTCCATATATGCTTTAATCTACCATTTTACCAATTTGGGTTCCTTTTATACCCTTAAGGACACTGCTGAATTACCCGACCTACCTAGGTCAGGTTTTCAGCATTTTTGACTTATTTAACTAACGGCTAGTCCTTGCATTAGTATTTAAGGATTGGCCAAATCTAACTTAAAGAACTATTTCAATTTTAACCCTTTTTGTATCATTTCTGTTAATTAAGAACTTTTATTTCACTTTAAAACTAATTGCAGGACTAGCCTATTTTATCGTTATACTTAGCCTATTTAAGATTTAGCCAGTCTCAACTTGAGACTTGGCTTGGGCAATTGAAGCCCATTTGCTGAACACGTGCTGGGCCAAGGCCTTTGCAAGCCTAGCCACTTGTGATTCAGGGCTCAAATTGAGCCTTGGTAAGTCTGAGTCTTTAAACTATACCAGTTATT
Source organism: Nicotiana noctiflora (assembly GCA_032618575.1). Lineage (NCBI taxonomy): Eukaryota > Viridiplantae > Streptophyta > Magnoliopsida > Solanales > Solanaceae > Nicotiana > Nicotiana noctiflora. The sequence continues at coordinate 621,070 of JASVEL010008856.1, forward strand.
TACACAACTAGCCCATTTAAGGGTGGGCCAGTATGTGTAGGACTTTGCAGAGTTGGTCAATTGCAAAATTGACCACTCTTGGTCACTTATTTAACTAATAACCTATTTTTTTCATTTTTAATTTTACCCTATTTCAAAACTATCCATTTGTAAGACTTAGTACTATTACAGCTATAACCAATTCCCCTAATGTTAATGGTCCTTAACATTACTCATACTAACAATAAACTATTGCAAACTCAGCCATTTCAACATACAATTGCACACATAACCACATGAAACCAAATATTGTTCATTAATCAATTAAAACTCAGAAGGGAAGTTTGATAATGTTGAATCTTAACTAACCAAATAACATAACTCAATTTCATGTAGCAAAGTGTCAATTAACATCAATCAGACTTAATCACAACCAATTCATGTTAGATGATTCACTGAAAGACCCAAAACACTTAGAGTTCATGGGTATAGACATACAAAAGCTAGATTTCATAAAACAATCAACAAGAAATGAAACATGGCTTAGTCAGACATAAGAATCAAAGGATCTATAAGAATGATATCAATCAGACCCACTAATTCAACCCAAATTTAATACAAAATATGACAGACAAGATGAAGATGAAGAATAGAAGAACATGGAGAAATTGTGAAGAAGAATCCTAAATCTATGATGCAAAATGTCAGAAGAGAAAACATAGTCACTAAAATGCAAATGAAAGAACATAAAAGATGTTATTAGAGCAAGAACTCTTGAGTGAACATGAGAATCAAACTGGTAAACCTAGAATCAAAATAAATCATGTAGAGAGGAGAAAACAGTAAAGACATTGAGAGCTAATAGAAGAAACCCTAATCGAGAGACAAACAGCTAAGCTAAACATGAAGGGAAACATAAGAGACATCTAAAATAAAACAGATGAGATGTTGAAGACCAACTAATAAGAAAACCCTTAATATAAACAAAGGGTGAAGAAGAACAGGGAGATTTTAAGAACGGAGAAGCAAACTACAAGATAACCCTATTAATGGAGATGAAGGGGAATGGGGGAATCAAACGGCTAAACCTAGCACTAAAACTAAACATGCAAAGAGACAAAAGAGAAGAACATTCAAGCTATTGCAAGCTAACAATAGTCAACCTAATACAAATATAAGAAAGAATAAAATCCAAACAACTGAACTAGAGTTGAAGTTAAACATACCAAAAAACAGAAGAGAAGACAGTCAAACAATAGAAAGCCAACAGATCAGGAGTCACAGTACACAAAAGATGAAGAAGAAAAGGTGAAATCAAGATAGATCTTTTAAGCCAGGGAAACAAAAACAATCAAAACAAAAAATATAAAATAGAACAAGATGAATAAAAACCCTAATACAAACAGAAGATGAAGAAGAACAAGGATGTCAAGGTCAAATCTTCAAAACAGAGAAACAAACAAGATCCAAACAACGAATATAAAAGAAAACATGAAAATAAACAGACAAAAGAAAGCAATAAAACACAGAAGGGTAAGGGGACTTAGCTTGTAGGGCCGGTCCCCTGAGCTTCCCTTTTTCACTATTTTCACTCTTTTTTTTTCCAGACTTATTCTCTCTTCTTTCTTTTATTTCTTTATTCTTGGTTTCTTTTCTGGTTTTGTCTTTTAGACTTCAAGATGAAATCTTTTGAGGTTTTTTGGTTTGGAGGGGGTATTCACAAGGGGTAAAGGTAAGATCTTGGGAAGAAACTAGGTTTGAGTCGCCGGAGTTAGGGTTTCGGCGACTTTTTTTTGGATATTCGAGAAGATCCGGACAGATTCGAGGGAAACTAATGTCGTGGGGGGACAGATCGGGTTAAGATGGTTCTATAGTGTTGATTTGGTGTGGTTTCTCATAGGTTGTGGTCACCGGAGGTCCGGGAATCCAAGAACAGGGTCTTTTTAGGGTTTTTTCGGGGTTCTGGGTGAGGTCTGAGGTGAAGAACATCAGCGGAGAAGAGGAGAGGTAAAGGGGGTGGCTGGAGACCACCGTGGGAGGTGGTGACCTCCATGGCCGGTGAAGTTGATGAAGGGGGGATGTTAAGAAGAAGATGAAGGAGAAGGGAGCGGCTAGGGTTTGGGAGGTTACAAAATGGCTGGTCTTCAATATACCCAAGCCTTATATAGTCGTGGAGGTTAAGGTGATCTTGGTCGTTGATTTGCTGATGGTCAATGGTTATTATTGGCGTTACATAAACGGCGTCGTCTTAATGCAAATGAGACCCAAGCTTTTAATCGTTAGATCAACTTAAGCGTATGGCCGAGATTTGATCTTGCATTTTAGTTAATTAATTAATTCCGTCAATTATCTCATCCGTTGGATTTCGCCTGATGAACGGCTGAGATTGATGTTACCTATTAAACTGGACCGGCTTCTCTGGGCATAAGGACTAGGCTGGCCAATTGGACTGTGTTTGGCCCAGTCTTATTGCACTATATATATTTTTTGTATTTGTTTTGTATTTTAATTATTTTTATTGATTTTCTTGTTGTATTTTATTTCCTATTTTATATTCTTTTCCAATTACTCAAATTCTTTCAATTTCCTATTTTTCCAAATTTTCTGATATTTTTTTGCTATATTCTACTATATTCCCTTAATTTCTGCTAATTAAAGCTATTTTTGTTAATTTTCTTTTTAACTACTTAATCCAAAATACATGTATTTCTCCTATTTTTTTAATTTTTTAATTTCTAATTATTCAAAGACACAAAATGTATCCAATTTCAAACAAGATATGTAATTACTCTCAAAGATATTATTTTATTTTAATTTTGGAATTTACTTACCTAGTGCGAAAATCATGTGCTCACAACAAGCACCGCCCGACGAAGGGGGGACGAGGAAATCTATAGGCCCTAAACCTTCGACCCTTCTTTCTAAATGGGGGTGCCCGAGGTAGCCTTTCCTTCTCCGCGCCCGCCAGGCTTCGCTGACCTATTGCGTGGTAAAAAGAAGAAAGTATGAAAGAATAGTAAACAGAGCACACCGCAGAAAGATTCTAAATATGAGAAGTCCCCCTTGGATTCGAGAAAAAGGAAATGAAGAACGAGAACAAAACGAAATAAAGTGTTTCTAGCTCTAGTTTCGGATGAGCTTCTCCCAATTATGTTTGGTAATATAATAGGGCGGCTTGCTCTGACCAAGACTCCACTTTTTTCTCCATCCGTGGAGCATATGAATTTCCTGGAATGTAGATAGACCAAAAGAGGGAATGAAGGGATAGGAATAGGAATTATAGTACCATTGGAAAAAAGGGCACATGTGGTAACATCTCTAATGACGAACCATTTCAATAGTACGGGTGCTGCCGTGCCACGAGCCACGACCATGGAATTAATGAAAAAGAAAAAGTTATGTAGTTGGACCATCTATTCTATCTGTTCGAGTTTCGTTTCTCTAGAGAATATGAGAGGCTAAAAATGAAAGTGTTCGCAACGTATACTGAAAGTGTACTAATTAAGCCGACCATTAATGACTAGTTAAAACACCAGGAGTGGAATGATTCCCTATGTGATCAGACCGCTCTAAGAAAGATAAAAAGAAAACTCTCATAGTTCGGAGCCCAGTGATTCACGTCCAAACAATGGTCGTAGTCAATATAACCTGGTCTAATAAGTCCAGAATCGATCCCACAGGGAATTAACCTACCAATTACAACTTTCACAACCCAGGAGTACTTCCGAATCAAGTTCCCAAAATTTCAAATTTGTGTTTATGTGAATTTCGAACTACTACTTTTGCAAGAATTCAAAAGGCTTAAAAGAAAGAATTGAATGTTGGGTAAAATTATATGGAAAAAGACTAAGGTATTGATTTCCCCTATTGATGGAATCCCTTATCGTTATGCTCATACAAATTGTTAATATATTCTATCAATCATGAACGCTATTTGTACCGTAACCCTCTCCCGAGCAATTACAACAATTTACTAGTGCACTCTCCCGAGCTACCCTAGCTAGCTTTAATTAGAATAGTTCACTTTAGATTGCACCCAAGACTTCGTTATTCCTAACCCCGTCTTTACGCCTAAAGTTATAGATTTCTCCAATAACGTAGGTGTGGTGTTGTTCAACAATATACCTAAATATGCACTCTTTCCCAAGTTATGCACACCAAAATAGGCACAGCTAATTGGGACGTCTACCAATTAACTACAACAAGAACGAAGTTGAACAAATAGAAATCTAGGTAACAATTTATAATCACATAAATAATAAGTTCATCACTCAATAGGTTCCATCAAAACCTTAGAAAATGATTTAGCTACTCATGCTCAAAGAAACAAGAATAATAATTGAATTCATATATTACTTGATATAAAATAAAGGAATGAGTTGAGAGAGTTCTCTCTTACTAATTATCTTGCAAAAGTAGTGAAAAATAGACAACATGCCTCTATTGGGCGAACTAGGAGTTTATATAGAGGTTTTAGGGCTAAAACACTGAATTTGTACACAACTAGGAAAACATTTTGCGGCGCCTTTTGCGGTTCGTCTGCGGCCGTGTCCGAATCACGAACAGAGCAGTCCTCCGATTCTTCCAAAATGTTCAGAGAGCTTGATTTCTCGCTGTTCATCCGCGGTCGCGAGTGAACCGCGGATGAACAGTGCTTCGGATTCTTCTTCAATTCTTCAAGCTCACTTCACTTCAACTCTTCATTTGGCCTTTTCATCAACATGTGACTCTAAAATAGCTCCTTCTAGCATCCAATGATTCATGTCTACCTATAACACACCAATAAACACTAATCAAAGTTTTTTTTTCATTATAAACAACATTAATTCAACAACAAATTGTGATTATTTAGGGCCTAATTGTAGTCAAATTCACCTATTATCTATACCCCACACTTAAACCTTTGCTCGTCCTCGAGCAACCTTAATCACACTTTTGGCCAATTTTGTTTATGTCTCCTCCAAATTATGTCACAAAAGCTATTTTTCAAGATTAACCTAAGATATGCACAATCCTTCCCTCACATACACAATTAAGAATATGGAACTTATATATATCGGAAAAATTCACTCACTCTCAACAAAGAACATTCATATGCATACAGACACACCATAGGCTTGCCCCTAGTGTAATACTCCACTAATCTAGTTATTCAATCATAGATCAAGAGGTCTTTAAGGGTTGTAATGTTGGCTACGGCACGGGTAGGATACTTTTGGTTATAGTGACTGACCTCCCTAAGCACTTTTCTTTTCCTCTTTTACAACTTCCTTTTTCGTTTTCTTCCTTATGTCTCCCTTAAACATTCGTTCACCTATATTTACTTTGAATCCCCGCTTTTCTTTTGTTGGTATAACTGACCTTTCTAATTTTCATATATACATTGATATAGCTCTTCTTCTCAGAATATCTCTTTTTTTCCAATTGCTTTGCAACACATTTACATTATTTTGGCCAGTTCACTATTTTCTACCATTCATTCTTGATTTCCCCTTTTTCAATTTCCCTTCACTCCACACTTAGACTTTTGCATATTCATTACATAACAAGTGCTTCTAGGAGGTAAAGTAGAGCAATATAATAATTTGATGAACATTCAAGGGTTATCAAAAAATAGGCTTTAAGCTCATAGGGGTTAACTAAGATATTATGTACGGGTGAATTCATGTCTATTGGTTTATGGGGTTACACAAAGAAATGCCTTTATCCTTTCTACAACCAAACAACTTCTATTTCGCTTTGCAAACACACATGGCAAGTTCTAGGCATCATGTAAAGCATACAATGTAAGTAAAACCTCACACACACATAGCATGCAACTCATTTGGAATCCGGTTCATCTACAAAGTCCTATCGATGTTCAAGCAAGCATTATTGTGCAAATTTAAGGCATATTTAGATTCTACAGTCAAGCTTAGAAAATACATTCTTAAGTTCAATTAAGCTTTGCTAATGTGCATACTCGGGGTTACATGTTACCCTTTGTCCTCTAATCCTAAGAAAAAAATAATCTACCTAACCCGTTTCAATAAAAACCCTTGGAAAAGAATCTTGGTCAAAAGATAAACCAAGGGGGAGGTGATACACTACCTAGAAAAAGAAAACAAAAGAAGGAAAAAATTCCTACGTGGACTGCTTCCCTCAACAGTACTTGTCCTAAATAGTACTTCATCAGGAAGAGTCCTCTACTCATATTTTTAGATTTTTTAAAATTTTCTGATTTTTTTGTATTTTTTTATTCCTACTTGGACCCTTAAGAAACCCATCGCCAAGTGTCCATCATCGGGGCAAGCCAGATATTTATATTAACAACTACAACTAATATATACAACATATACAAGATAAGTCACCCACCCCACACTTAAAATCATGTCAAGTCCTCATGACATCAAGAAAGATATAGCTCAAGAGGGGCGAGAAAACATACCTGAGACTCACTCAGAGTCGGAGACGGTGGATGGGTCGACGTGACATGCTCGTCCAAGTGCTTGGAGCCATGCCATGAACCTGCTTTCTGACTGGGCTTGCCTCTGAGACATCGCGTCTAAACGCGTGTGCCAGCCATCTATGGAGGTGCGCAGATCAGCAACCTCCTCCTCCATGGACCTAATCATAGGTCGTGTGGATTCAAACCTAGACATACTCGCTCCACGGTGAGCATGCCTGGAAGGTCCGACCGAGTCAGTGGAGTGCCTGGCCCGGGCAACCGGCACAGGGTCAACCTCAGCATCCAAGTCTATTGGGTCGGTGTCTCTGCCAACCCGGATTTGAGAAGCTCTAAAAAGAGCTCTTGGTGGAAGATCACCATCTGCGGCCATGAGTGGGGTCTGATGGCTGAGACACAATGTAGTTACAAGAGATGGGCAATAAAAACCCTTGGCCTTGAGGGATCCCCTTAGCACCATCTCGTCGCTAATTAAGCGGGCAATATCCACGTCCCGCTGTGTTACAAAACACCATGTTAGAAGTGCCCTATAAAAATTGACATCTGTGGTGTTGCTGGAGGGCAAGAGCCGGTTACATATGATAGAAAACCAGCATTTAGCAGTATGGGTAAAGCAGTTAGAATGGAGTGTTTTATTTCTAATCCACAAAGGGATGCCATCAACATACAAGGCCTCAATTAGCATGTCCCATGTGTGAGCACGTGATTTTTGCACTAGGTAAACAAAATTCCAAAATTAAAATAAAATAATATTTTTAGTGTAATTGCATGTCTTGTTTGAAATTAAATACATTTTATGTGTTTAAATAATTGGAAATTAGAAAATTAAAAAAAAATAGGAGAAGTACATGTATTTTTGATTAAGTAGTTAAAAAAAGAAAATTAACAAAAAATAGTTTAATTAGCAGAATATAGTAAAAAAATAGAAAAATATAAAACAAATTGGAAAAAATAGGACATTAAAGAATTTGAGTAATTGGAAAAGAGTATAAAAATAAGAAATGAAATACAAAAAGAAAATACATGAGAAAATAATTAAAATAACAAGAAAAATACAAAAATACATAGGTATAATGAGACTGGGCCAAATACAACCCAATTGGCCGGCCCAGTCCTTAAGCCCAAAGGAAACAATCCAATCCATTAAGAGACAAGTGATCTCAGCCATTCATCAGGCCAAATCCAACGGCTGAGAATCAATTTGGATTTAATTCAAATGGGTAAGTGTGAGATCAAATCTCAACGGTCCGTTCAAGTTAATCTAATGGTTGAGAGTGTGGGTCTCATTGGCATTGAGACGACACTATTTTAGTAACGCTAGTAACGACCGTTGATCTTCGTCAAATCAACGGCCCAGATCACCTTAGTCGCCTCAGCTATAAAAGGCTTTATTCTGTGAAAGACCGGCCATTTGCAAAATATCAAAACCCTTGCCGCCTAGGTTCTCCCTCTCCGTTTTCTTCATCTCCCCTCTTCTGCAACCCTCACCGGCCATGGAGGCCACCACCTCCCACGGTGGTCTCCGGCCACAACCTTTACCTCCCCTCTTCTCCTATTTTCTTCTTCACCTCAGACCACCACTCAAATACCCTAAAAAGAACCCCTATTCTTGATTTTATGGTCATCGGAACCTACCTCCGGTGACCACAAACTGTGAGACTCCTCCCCAAATCAATACCACAGACTCCCCTCGACTTGATCTATCACCCTTCCCCGCTGGCTTCCATCGAATATACCCCGATCCCATCGAATATCCAAAAGAAAGTCGCCGGAACCCTAACTCCGGCGACTCGAAACTAAACCTTTTTCAAGATCTTACCTTTACCCTTCCTGAATAACCCCTCCAAACCACAAAACCTCAAAGACTTCATCTTATAGTCTAAAAAAAGAAAACCAGAAAAAGAGAATACAGAAAAAGAAACAAAGAAAAGACTCTAAAAGATACTGAAAAAGAAAAAGAGTGAAAAAGAGCAAAAATGGAAGCTTAGGGCACCGTCCCTACAAGTTAAGCCCCATTACCCTTTTATATTTTCATAGCTTTCTTTTGTCCGTTTATGTTCATGTTTTTTCTTCTGTTTTTATTGTTTGGATCTTGTTTGTTTCCTTGTTTGAAGATTTGACTTTGATGTCCCCTGTGCTTCTTCATCTTCTGTAATATTACGGTATTTCAACTTGTTCATTTTTTATGTCTTCTTCTATTTTGTTTGTTTGAATCACGTTTAGTTTCTTTGGTTTAAAAAAATCTATCTTTCACCCTTTCTTCTTCATCTCTTATACTAGAGTTATACCATTGTTTGGATCTTGTTTTGATTCTCTGTTTTGAAGATTTGACCTTGATATCTTTGTTCTCCTTCTTCTATTAGTAGTACGGTTCCTCATCTTGTTGGATGTTGATATTTCTTCTGTTATTTTGCATGTCTAGTTCCAGTACTAGTTAAGTTTTTTTTTTGACTCTCATTCTGTATCATCTTTGTATTAGGTTATCTTTTGTTAGCTTTCAATAGCTTGGATATTCTTCTCTTCTGTCTCTTCGCATGCTTAGTTTTAGTGCTAGGATTAGCCGTTTCATTCCCCATTCCCTTTCATCTCCTATATTAGGGTTATTTTGATTTACATTTGTCTATTTCTCTAAGTCTCCCTGTTCTTCTTCATTTCATGATTAAAACTAGGGCTTTTCTTTAATGATTGGTTTATACCACCTCTTGTGTGCCTTCAATCTGCTAAAATAAGCATGCTAATCTGATTCAGCTTCTCTTTCTATTACCTGGCATGATAGATTTAGGGATCTTTCTTCACTGTCTCTCCATGATTCTTCTACTCTTTATTTTCATCTTATCTATCTCATGTATATATCAACCTAGGGTTAGAAATTCTGATTAACATGCTTATGTTGTTCTGTTAACGTCCATTGTCCTTATGTCTAAAATGAGCCATGTTTTATCTCTTGTTAATTGTTTTGTGAGATTTATCTTCTATGTGTGTCTATGCCCATGAACTTTAAAGGTTTTTGGGGTTTTTCAATGTATCATCTGACATGAATTAGTTGAAACTAAGTCTGATTGATATTAATTGACACTTTGCTACATGAAATTGGGTTATGTGAATTGATTGGTTAAGATTCAACACTATCAAATTTCCCTGCTAAGTTTTAATTGATTGATGCACAATGTTTGGTCTCATGTGGCTATGTGTGAAATTGTATGTTGAAATGACTGAGTTTGTAATAGTTCATTTGTTAGGATGAGCAGTGATTAATACCCATTAACCTTAGGGGAATTGGTTATTGCTGTTAGTGCTAAGTTTTATAAAATGGCTAGTTTTGAAATAAGTTAAAACTAAAAATAAAATAACAATAGGTTATAAGATAAATAAGTGACCAAAGAGTGGCCAATTTTGCAAATTGACCAACTCTACAAGGTCCAGCACACTGGGCCACCCTAAAGGGGGCTAGATGTTTAACAAGTGGTTCAAGTCTGCAAGTTCAGACTTACCAAGGCTCAATTTGATCCCTGAATCACAGGTGGCTAGGTCTTCAAAGGCCTTAGCCTAGCCTATGTTCAATTAAATAGGTTAGTTGTGTAAGTAATTGGTTCATTCGGCAAGTTCAGACTTATCAAGGAGCTTTGAATCACATGTGGCTAAGTCTGCAAAGGCCTTAGCCCAGCCTGTGTTATGTTAAATGGGCTTCAATTGCCCAAGCCAAGTCTCAACTTGAGACTGGCTATATCTTAAATAGGTTAAGAACAACAATAAAGCTGGCTAGTCCTGCAATTAGTTTAAAAATGAAATAAAAGGTCTTAATTAACTGAAAATGAAACAAAATTGGTTAAGTTGGAAATAGTTCTTTAAAGATAGTACTGGCCAGTCCTTAAATACCAATGCAAGGACTGGCCATTAGTTAAATAAGTCCAAAATGCTGAAAACGTGACCTAGGTAGGTCGGGTAAATCAGCAATTTCCTTAAGGGCATAAAAGGAATCCAAATTGATAAAATAGTGAATTACATAAAACACATAGGGACATGGGAGTCATTTGTACCCCTGATTTCTGCAATTTTGCAGAGATTAAAGGGTATGATGGTCTCCCTAAAAAGGGAAATCAGTAAAAATCTATAACCAATAGGGATACTTTTGTAAAATCTTAGGAATAGAATAAAAAAGAACCTTCCAGCACATGCTGGAAGGGAATCTGATAACAGAAAATGGGGTCTAAGTATAGTTTTAGTGATCTTTAAAGAGAGAGAAGTGGAATTTACTTCCATTCTTTCCCCCAAAGAAATTTTCCTTTCACATACCTATAAATACCCCCAAAAAGAGTGAAATAGGGGCTGGTTTTTCAATAGAAAAAATCAGAGTAAAAACTATAGTAAATAGCAAGTAGTTTTTCCTGCATTTTTCGAGTAAGAACTCCTGGTTTAGCTGCTTGTCTCTATGGTTTTCCTGCTTGAAGTTCTACTTGGATCTATTATCTGCATTGTTGTTGTGGTTGTTCTACTCGTTAGGGATTCACCTTTACTGTTGCATTGCTATTTGAGTCTCTTGTTGTTGCTTATCTCTTAACCTCTTAGAACTCATCGGATTTTATCTTGCTGATCCTGGTACATTTCCTTGATTCGAATGAAGCTATACCGTTGAAATGATTAATTGGAATGAAGTTTGAAAGTTGAAATCGATTTCTGCTTGTATTTTGATTTATTCTTCAGATTAGTAGCTTAATATAGTTTAGATCTGTAGTTCTGATGTAGTATAGAGTGTATGAGTAGAAAAACGAAACAAAAACAGTGTAATAGCTAGTAATGTAGTGATAGTATAGTCATAGTAGTAAATCACTTAGTTAAATAGGTATAAAATTTAAATCAAGGTCGGATAACTCTAACATGAATTGATAATAGCAAGTTCAAACAACTCACGTAGATAATCGGATCTGGAAATCGATAACTGGATTAGTATAAGTTAAAAGAGAAACAAGTAAAAAATGAAGCAGTAACTCAATTAAGACTGCATTCGTGATATCAAATAAGTGTGGCTCGCATCAATATTAGTAGTTAATCACATATGTTGAACTGTGTATAGATACAAATAAGCTTAAAAAGGAAGAACAGTTAACAGTGGTGATAAGTCATTTGCAATTGGGTATGTGATAAAAAATGGGTACAAATCATAAAAAATCCATTAATATGATCTCGTGTGTATATCATTAATCAATTAGTCATAGGTGATTTAGTTATCATTAACAAGTATTTGGACGGATTAAATAAAACCTCACATAGTTGAATAACTTCTTTTTCTTAATTTATAGGTTAAGCAGTTTCAATGCTGGTATAAGTCACTTAGCAGAAAACAAAAGAATAAGAGTGGTTGGTGCAAATATATAAGAGTTAGTTATAATCTGGAATTAACGTTGATCATCTTGTACATCGGTTTCCCTTTTCTGATAAATAAAAGCATTCTGATTTCATTCTTAGTTTTGTATGCTTGTTTTATTGTGAAGTTTACATTTCTGCTTTAGCTATCTCAAATGGGTCTGGGATTTGATAAATAGTGTGAGCCTGGACCGTGTTCGTATGTCTGTTGGGCCATCGATTGAAAGCCCAGGCTAGATCTGGGTCATTAAGACGTAGGCGTGTTTTATGTTGCACTAAGTCATTCTAGAAATCCAAGCCCAATAACAAACAGAAATGACATGGGCCTGGACTCGTTTTCAGAAATGTTAGTAAGAATTAACTAAGGAAATAACATGTATACAAAATATAGTTAAACTTTAATATTGAGCCTTAAAACTAAATTGGTATGAGCCTCACATGACACCAAATAGTGGGGCCCCCTTTAATAATGAAATAATGAATCGATAGAATCGGGAAGGCTACTAGTAAACTTCATAGCCTCTCCCAAAAGAATTAAAAGCCGATAGACTCTATTAGGCACGATTTAATATACCTTCTTCAAAGATGAGTGTGCACTTGGTGCGACTCAAATCCAAAATCCCGGCAAAGCCTATGTGTACTAAAGGTCACAGGAGTACTGGTTGCGGTGTGACTCAAAGTGCGTTTTCGCGATGTCGCAATTCTTTAAAATATTAAAAATAAAAACACATACGTATTGTTAAAATATATAACAAGACAAAAAATATTCGAGAACGATGATTGAGCGACCGTGCTAAAACCACGGAATCCGGGAATGCCTAACACCTTCTCCGGGTTAACAGAGTTCCTTATCCAGGTCTTTGTTTGGCGGACTGTAATAACAGAGTCAACTTCCTCGGATTCGGGATTAACCGGTGACTTAGGAAACCATTATCTTCCCAAGTGGCGACTCTGATAATTATATAGAAATCCCGAACCAATTGTTCTTTATGTGGAAATACTGCTTCCTCTTCGTTGTTATATCCATCTTGGGTATTTGAACGCTGAGGTATACCCTACGTATCTTTCCAAACGGATCGGTACAACAGCCTCTTTTCAGGTGTATGTGTGGGGTAGTAAAAAGGGAGGTGTAACAGCTCTGGCGACTCTGCTGAGGAATCCCAACCCAGAACTTCGGTTTCAGGGTTTAAGAACTCGAGCTCCTTAGAATTGCTGTCCTTGATATTATTTGACTTCGTTATATGATTTAAACAACATGCTATGTGTTTTACCGCTTTGATATTACGTGGATTGTATATAAAATTGTGCCGAAAACCCTTATCTTCTTCACCCCCGGGGATGTGCTTACTGGTTGAGACTCCCCTTCCTGTTAAGTTACATCTGAACAAAGAAATAGAGGCCGGATAAGTTATAAAGCCGATTGACTCCGCGAGTCACCGCTACGTAGCCCCCTCCTCGATTCCAGTTGTCCGCTCGGGTACATAGTCTAGCACTCTATGAAACTTTAAGATGTTGAACATAGGTCCAGGACGATTATTTGCATCACATATTACTAAGGGGACTCAACAGAGGGGTTGGGTCCGTCTAGGACCGGTGACCCTGTAATTGAGAGACCGAGCATATTATGTGTTGCATTTTTATTGTCCTTGATCGTTATGCGGACCGTAAAAATTCCCGAGGATAAAAAAGTGTTCAAACGAAAAGGGATAGAAATTAGAACTAATGAAAAAAGAGAGTGTGTCCGGAAAATCTGAAAATTTGAAAAAAAAAATGGCTTTGATGTTGAAATAATTGTTCAATTAATCTGACCGAACTACGCAGGTTTGATTCTTGCCATTAGACGGGATACGTAGGCAACCCTTGATCGGGTCCAACCACCTTTTTTAGAAAGCAAAAGACCAAAAATATTTTCTTTTCAAATAATCAGAGTGATCGCTATTTTTGGAAACGGCCGAATGTTCCGAAAGGACGCTGGAAGGCTGTTTTGGAAAAAATGGCCACTTCGAGAGTCATGTCTCTTTCAAAAATGAAAATTTGCACTGAAAAACATTTTTTATATTTTCTAAATAAAATCGCCTTAGTAAATGTGCAGGATGAGCACAATACAGAATGAGCCTTTCGCCTTAATGAATAAAATCCATTTGGAGCTAAGACTATGGTGGAATGACATGGGAATAGAGGGTCAAAACTGGATCAAAGGCTACTTAAATGATCTCACGGGATTATTGGACATAATTCCCCGAGGTGACATAATCAGAGCACTGGTCACATATTGGGATCTTGTACACAATGTACTATATCTTCCGGACTTTGAACTCACTCCCACTCTGGAGGAAATTGCTTTCTACATAGGAAAGAACGAGGTCCCCTTAAAAGAAAAATACCCGGTGGCCCGGAGAGCAGTAACGGTGCACCGCATCTTGGACTCTCTGAAAAATGCTAGAAATGTCCACAATGACGATTTTGCCAACGGATTTTGCTCCCTGAACTTCATTTATTGCAGATATGGACATGTCGGTGGTTTCAACGACTCCACAAACAAGCTGTGTAGCATGTCCAACCGGGAAAAATGGGTGGAGCATCGATGATTTGCTTTCTTAGTGGCGTTTCACAGGATTATCATATTTCCGAGAAAAGACGGGCATATCGATATAAAGGTTGCCGGAGTAGCAAGCACTTTGGTTGTACAAAATAATTGTACGCTGGCTCCAATGATTTTAGCCGACATCTACCGTGCCTTGAATACATGCAAAGCAGGGGCCAACTTCTTTGAGGGATGTAACTTAATTTTGCAAATTTGGTTGATAGAACATCTATGCCATCATCCTCTGTTCTCAAGTTACGGACCGACTAGAAGAACGTTCCTCGAATCTTACACGAGAACAAAAGAAGTTAAGTTGCCGGATGGGGTAAAAGATTGGATATCACATCTACGATCATTTACTGACAGCCAGATCGATTGGGCATATGATTGGTTGCCCCTCGATGAGCTGATTTATATGTCGACAGAAGGGTCACACTTTTTGCTCATGGGTTTAAAAATTATCCAGCCTTATGCCCCGTACAGGGCACTGCGACAGCTTGGTAGATGTCAAGTTATACCAAAGGATGGGGACCTCAGTTCGCAAGTGATAGAGATTAGTCCGGATGGGCAATTCCCGGAAGCAAAAGTCCGTCAGATTTGGAATGAATGTTAGAACTTGAAGGTAGAGACTTGTGTGCAGAACAGAGCTCGAGGTAAAGTGTTTTCAGGGTATTCCGCATGGTATAGATGGGTTATTGAGCATGACGGGCCTTTGAAAAGACCTCAGTTGCAAGATCTGGTGGAGCAATCTAAAAAAAATAGCAATTGGGCAGCCAAAGAAAATGAATATAAGGCCAAGATTAGTTTGTTGGAAGAACAATTGAGAAATGTCCAGTTCGAGAGCGGGTTGCAAGCAGCATCCGACGAAGGAGAGAAAAAGCAGCTAAAGAAAGAAAATGAAATTCTGAAGGCTCAGGTTCCTAAGATGTAAATTGCATCCGAGACCCCTGTTCGCCTGGCCCGAGACAAGAAATTGATTGAAACTCTTCGGCGCAAAGTGAATGACTACAGCTTCGACTTAGACAAAGTAGAAAAGGTGTTAGTCAAGGCTCGGAAGCAACTGGCCAAAGATGCCACAACCACTGAGAAAGAAAATTGTCACAACCACTGTCAAAAGTAACAAGATCATCAAGGATCTCGAAGAAGAAAGAAAACACTGTTACACGACTATGGCTTGGCTAGAGTTTGATCTACAACAAATACAAAAGGAGAACCAATGCACTTTAGATGCTCGCACCGAACAGATCAGCCGATTGCTTCGACAGAAAGGGGTCATTCGGGAGAAAATTGTTCATATTGCTCAGTAAATCACCCGGAAGAGCCAGCTATGTGAAGAAATGTCCTGGGCAACATTTGTGTCAGCAGTGAAATTCTTTGTGCAGCAAGTCATGTCTAACCTAGATAGGCTGCAAAAGGGATTAGCATATAGGCCCGCGACAAGACCGAACGACGTCTCGCGAGCACTAGGAGCATTAATGTATTCATAGGGCATGCATTTTGTATTCATATTTCTCTGCATTAGTAGCACAACACCCTCTTGTAAACCGATGTTTTGAACTATCGATGAGAAATCAAGAGTTGTTGTCAATCCTTTTTGCTTTATGCCAATTCTTTATTTACGATAGGCAAATAGATAGAAACGCAAATCAATAAAGAAGTGGAAAAAAAGGAGAGAGAGGAAAGAAAGAAAGAAAAAAACAGAAAAAAAAGAACAAAAAAAGAGAAAAGAAAAAAAAAGAAAAAGAGAATGATGAGATTGGTTCAAAATAAAAGGCCGAGATTATGCATAACGATCGAAGGCAAAATATGATTATTCCAAATCGTTGCATCTTATCTATTTATGTCCTAACTACTAACGGGTGTTGCTATTTATGATATTCAGATTCTAGCTGGCAACTGGAATCCTGGCTACTTATCCCTACAACACAAGATCTAAGACAATGACAAAGGCCGTATCTCAAGAAATTGAACCAACAGTCATGGACCACGTCCAAAAAGAGGAAGTTGTGGACGTGACGGGAATGAAAAAAGAAATGTACAAGTTTAAACAGCAGATGGCTGAGATGTATCAGGCTTGGTCGAGGGGTCAACCCTTACCTACTTATCCCACTAACCCAGCATATATCCCTCCAGCCAATCCCAAACCTAAGCCACCCACTATGAACTCGTCCTCCACGTATCGAGACTATCACCACTACTATGCCTCCACCTCTCAAGTACCACCTTCAAAACAAGTGCCAACACAGCCTCCACAGGTCGGCCCGGTATATGTAGCACCTCCACCTGCCGCCTTGCATATGTCATCTAGTGAGCTGTTGTTCCATGTACAAGACACCCACTACTACCCACCTGAACCAACCTTTCGGCAGCATGAATCTCACTCTCCGTTGATGGAGGCGATCGAAGAAAAACCTGTCAGGAACTTAGAACAGGAGGAGATGGCCAGAAAGATGAGGAGTTTGGAGCAGTCCTTTCATAACATACAAGGACTAGAGGGACAAGTAAGTGTGGCGTACAAAGACCTATGTTTGTTTCCAGAAGTGCAACTCCCTGTCGGGTTCAAGTTGCCGAAGTTTGACATGTACAGTGGGTACGGAGACCCGGTGGCTCATCTTAGAGGATACTAAAGCAAGATGCGGGGCGTAGGGGGAAGAGTTGAGCTTCTGATGGCGTTCTTTAGCCAAAGTTTAAGTAGATCTGCACTGGAATGGTACACACACCAAGACCACACCATATGGTTCATATGGGATGATCTCGCACAAGCGTTTGCTAACCATTTCCAAAACAATTTGGAAATCATACCGGATAGATTGTCACTCACTAAAATGGAAATGAAACCTGGTGAAAGCTTTAGAGAATACTGCTTTAAATGGAGAGAGTAGGCGGCAAGGGTGGATCCGTCGATGAAAGAAAGTGAAATGGTAGACTGTTTCTTGAATTCCTAGGAGCCTACCTACTATGGACATCTGGTGTCAGCCATTGGAAAGAATTTTAATGAAGTCGTAAAAATGGGAAGTTTCATAGAAGAAGGATTGAAAAATAACAACATTATGAGCTTTTCTGCAATTAAAGCCACAAATTAGGCCATCCAGACAGGGAATGGAGGAGCCATCGGGAAGAAGAAGAAAGAAGAGGTGTCGGTTGTGGATAGTAAACCCTGGAATCGTAGCCAATACCATCATCCGCCTCGACCATATCAGCCGTACCCACCAACCCCATACAACCTACCAACACCATACAATCCATCTCCACCATACTACACACCTGCCACCCCACACTACCATAATCCACAAGCCCAAACTTATCCATCACTACCACAGGTTTGGCGAGCCCAGGCCCCGCAAAATGTTTATCACACACAAAATACCTACCCCTCTTCTAGAACTTACAGAAACCCGAACAAACCCAACTTTAGGCCGGACCTGGAGATGAGGAATAGAAACCAGGCGAAGAAGACATTCACCCTGTTGGTGGAATCCTATACTAGCCTTTATCACCGATTGAAGGAATTGATGATGTTGAGCCCAATCGAATCAAAGCTTCCGAACCCACCTCCAAGGAATATTGATCAGGCGGTCAGGTGCGAATATTGCTCTGGGGCACCGGAACACGACACTGAGAAATGTTGGCATTTGAAGACTGCTATTCAAGAGCTCATTGATAGTCGAAGGATTGAGGTATAGGCTCCACATGCTCCAAACATTACTCAAACTCCACTGCCAACTCATCATGAAAAACATATGATAGAGTTGGCACAAGAGGAAAGCGGCAGGAAGCCATCCCAGTCATTCATGATGATAAAAGCTAGCAGCAAAGCAGGAAAGGAAATTGAGAAAGGAAAAGTGATAGCCGAAGAACCAGTGAAAAAGCAACCAGTGGTGGAGACTTTGAAAGTTGTGGTGCCAGGTATGAAACTAGTGTTGACAGTGAAAGGTGCGTGCATGGAACCGGTAATTATAAGGCCAGTGGTATAGATGCCGGTGGTAGATACCAAGACTGTACCTTGGAACTACAACAAGGTGGCAGTAGTGTACAAAGGAAAAGAAGCGACTGGAGAGATCAACGAGATGCACGGTCTAACTCGTTCCAGGAGGTGTTTTTCCCCAGAAGAGTTAAGAAAAATGAAGGTGGTGAAAGAAAGTCAAATGAAGAAGCCTCTATCCGAAGAAGAAGCAGAAGAATTCCTCAAGAAGATAAAATCTCAAGACTATTCAATAGTAGAACAGTTGAGGAAGACACCCACACAAATCTCTTTGCTCTCATTGTTGATCCATTCGGAGGAACACAAAAAAGAATTGACGAAGATATTAAATGAGGCGCATGTCCCTGAAAAGATCCCGGTCTGTCATCTCGGGAAGATTACCAACAACATCTTCGAGTCCAACAAAATTACATTCTCAGACAGTGAATTGCCCATTGACGGGAACGAACATAACAAGGTTCTCTACCTTACTGTGAAAAGCGAGGAATCAGTGGTCTCTCGGGTGGTGATAGACAATGGTTCGAGTGCAAACATTTGTCCACTTTCGACTCTTGGAAAGCTGAATATCAATCCTGACAGAATCCGGAGGAATAGTATGAATGTGAGAGGTTTTGACGGAGGAAGTAAGAACACTTTGGGTGATATCATTTTGGAGGTCACCATTGGGCCAGTAGACTTTACAATAGAGTTTCATGTATTAGATATCGCTGTGTCCTACAATCTATTGTTGGGTCGACCATGGATCCACGCAGCCAAAGCCGTGCCTTCATCCTTGCACCAGATGGTTATGTTCGAATAGGAGCAGCAAGAAATCACAGTGCACGGAGAAGGAGACACCTGTATGCAATAATGCCATTCGAGGATATGGATAGAGATAAGGGTCCCTGGGTGTCCCAGGTGACAGACACTGTAGTAGTGAACAAGATTGATGAAGGAGAGAAATTTCCAATCCCTACAGTGGTACCTGCCTCTGTGGTGGTAGCCAGGGAGATGATTAAAAATGGATTTACACTAGGGAAAGGGCTAGGAATATCCTTGAAAGGAATAACTCAACCCGTCCATCTACCAGTGAACAAAGACACATTCGGCTTGGGATTCAAACCCACCCACGCCGACATCAAAAAGGCCTAGAGAACCAAAAAGAAAAACTGGGCCCTTCCTAAAGCCATCCCAAAATTGTCCGACACCTTTGCCAAGCCTGGTACAAAACGACATCTGTCATCTGCTGCGTCTAGGTATGTTGAGACCAGACCTGATGAGGAGCTCTTGTTGAGGTTCGAAATGTTATTTGGGGATGTGAACATGGTAGAAATGGTAGAGGGTACTAGCAAGATATACGTTCGGTTCGTGGGATCTGGTGTTGCGCTCAACAACTTGGAAGCCACTCCTTTCCCAATCAGGAAGGAGTCTTGGTCGTTAGCTTATGAAATTCATCATCATTTTCCCAAAAAAGCAAATTTACTTTCTGTAGTCCCCCACCCCCATGGAAATCAGAATGTACCCAAACTTTGTTCATCTTTGAAATATCAATGAAATGCAGTTTCTTCTTCTTTCTTCATTTTTGCCTTATTTTTCTTTTGTACGTTCCATATGTGCTGATTCTGATGATATGTCATGCATGAAGAATTCTCGGCCCAGTTTTGACAACCGAATTATTATACAAGAAATTGAGAATGATAGTGAGATAGAATATTATGATGAGGAAACTCTGGAGGAAATAAGTAAGGACCTGAATCAATATGAGGAAAAACCCAAACCAAACTTGAATGAAACAGAATCTATCAATTTGGGGAGTGAGGATAGTGTCTGGCAGATGAAAATCAGTGTACATTTAGAAACCTCCCTTAGGGAAGATTTAATAAAGTTGTTGCATGAATTCAAGGACATCTTTGCTTGGTCCTATGACGACATGGCCGGACTTAGTACAGATTTGGTGCTACACAAGTTGCCTATTTATCCTGAATACTGGCCAGTGAGCAAAAGTTGAGAAAGTTCAAAACGGACATCAGTGTGAAGATAAAAGAAGATGTGAATAAGCAGTTTGATGCAAAGGTCATACGAGTTACTAAGTACCCCACCTGGTTAGCAAATGTTGTGCCAATCCCAGAGAAAGGTGGGAAAACCAGGGTGTGTGTAGACTACAGAGACCTCAACAAAGCCAGTCCAAAGGATGACTTCCCATTGCCAAATATCCACATATTAATCGACAATTGCGCCAAGCATGAGATCGGTTCTTTTGTAGATTGTTATGCGGCTTATCACCAGATCCTAATGGACGAAGAAGATGCAGAGAAAACTGCTTTCATTACGCCTTGGGGAACATATTGCTATAGAGTGATGCCGTTTGGGTTGAAGAATGCCGGAGCTACCTATATGAGGGAAATGACCACAATGTTCCATGATATGATGAATCGAGAAATCGAAGTGTATGTGGACGACGTCATCATAAAGTCCAAGAAGCAACATGATCATGTGAGGGATTTGAGGAAGTTTTTCCAAAGACTCCGAATGTACAATCTTAAACTCAATCCTGCAAAATGCTCTTTTGGGGTGCCTTCAAGGAAGTTATTGGGATTCATAGTGAGTCGGCGGGGTATTGAACTAGATCCATCGAAGATAAAACCCATCCAGAGTCTACCTCCACCGAAAAACAAGAATTAAGTAATGAGCTTGTTAGGAAGGCTGAATTATATCAGTCGGTTCATCGCTCAGTTGACATCAATATGTGAGCCGATCTTCAAGTTGTTAAAGAAAGATGCAGCAGTGAAATGGACTGATGAATGTCAGGAAGCCTTCGACAAAATCAAGGAATATTTAGCAAATCCTCCAGTGCTAATTCCTTCGGAACCGGGAAGGCCTTTGATCTTGAATCTAACAGTGCTTGACAATTCTTTTGGATGTGTGCTAGGATAGAACGATGAGATAGGCAAGAAAGAGCAGGATATATATTACCTTAGTAAGAAGTTCACATCTTACGAGGTAAAGTATACTCAGCTGGAAAGAACATGTTGTGCATTGACTTGTGTGGCTCACAAGCTGAAACACTATCTGTCAGCATATACCACGTACCTGATATCACGGTTGGATCCTCTGAAGTACATATTCCAGAAGCCCATGCCTACAGGAAGACTTGCAAAATGGCAGATTCTGCTCATAGAATTTGAGATCATTTATGTAACTCGTATAGCAATGAAGGCACAGGCAGTTGCAGATCACTTGGCAGAGAATCCGGTGGATGATGAGTATGAGCCACTAAAGACATATTTTCCTGATGAGGAGGCAATGAATGTCGAAGAAACAGAATAGAGTGCAAGGCCAGGATGGAAGATGTATTTCGACGGAGCCGTCAACAGTAAGGGAGTTGGTATTGGAGCAGTACTCATTTCAGAAAAGGGTCAACACTATCCCATTACCGCTCAGCTTCGATTTTTCTGTACCAAAAATATGGCCGAATGAAAGGCGTGTATCTTGGGATTGAGGATGACAATAGATATGGATGTTCAAGAGATTTTGGTCATGGAAGACTCGGATCTTTTGACACATCAAATACAAGGAGAATGGGAAACAAGGGATCTGAAATTGATACCTTATCGGCATTATTTGCATGAGTTGTCCCAAAGGTTGCAGTCCATAGAGTCCAAACATATCCCAAGAATGCATAATGAAGTTGCTGATGCTCTGGCCACACTATCCTCTATGTTACATCATCCGGACAAAGCCTATATAGATCCACTCCAGATCCAGGTGCGTGATCAAAATGCTTACTGTTTTGTTGTGGAAGGAGAATTGGATGGAGAACCGTGGTATCACGACATCAGGGAATACTTGAAGGCAGGTAAATAACCAGAGCAAGCCACCAGAGATCAGAAGAGAGCTGTAAGACACTTGGCTAATGGCTTTTTCCTTAGTGGAGGAATCATATATAAAAGAACACCAGACATGGGATTGTTAAGGTGTGTGGATGCGCGACAAACTGATAAGATTATGATTGAGGTGCATGCTGGAGCTTTTGGACCCCATATGAGTGGGTATATCCTAGCAAAGAAGATTCTGAGAGCCGGGTATTATTGGCTCACCATGGAGCGGGACTTTATCAGATATGTGAGGAAATGCCACCCATGCCAAGTACATGGAGATCTAATCCACTCCCCGCCTAATGAATTGCATACAATGTCTCTACCCTGGCCGTTTGTTGCTTGGGGCATGGAAGTTATCGGACCAATAGAGCCAGCAGCTTCAAATGGGCACAAATTCATTTTGGTTGCGATTGATTACTTCCCCAAGTTGGTTGAGGCAAAGACATTCAAGGCGGTGACGAAGAAAGCTGTGGCAGATTTTGTGCATGAAAATATTATATGCCGGTTTGGAATTCCAAGGTAATCATCACAGATAACGGGCCCAATCTGAACAGTCACGTCATGACGAAAGCTTGCCGGAGATTTAAGATCACACATCGTAGTTCCACACCATATAGGCCAAAGGCAAATGGGGCAGTAGAAGCTGCAAACAAGAATATAAAGAAAATCCTTACAAAAATGGTGGAGGAATCCAGACAATGGCATGAGAAGTTACCTTTTGCTCTTATGGGTTATCAGACAATAGTGCGCACTTCCATCGGCGCCACACCCTATTCATTGGTGTATGGGACAGAGGCTGTTATCCCCGCAGAAATAGAGATACCATCATTATGAATCATAGCTGAAGCTGGAATAGATGACGAAGAATGGTTAAAAGCCCGGTTGGAACAATTAAGTCTAATTGACGAGAAGAGGTTGGCCGCAGTTTTCCACAGGCAATTGTATCAACAGAGAATGGCCAGAGCATATAATAAGAAGGTGCGTCCTCAGAAGTTTGAAGTTGGACAACTCGTATTGAGGCGTATCTTACCGCATTGGGCCGAAGAAAAGGGCAAATTTATGCCAAACTGGCAAAGACCATATATGGTATCACGGGTGTTGTCTAATGGGCCATTATATTTGACAGACATTGAAGGAAAATGCGTAGAGACTGCTATCAATTCAGATGCGGTCAAAAGATACTATGTGATTCCTTTTCAATTGTATGATTGTATTTTGTTGTGATTTTGGAATTGAAATGATGAAGGCATTTTATTCTTTATCCAAATACTTTATCCATTGACACCCCTTTTGATGGCATGGTAATGAACTACGTTTGAATTGATCCCGAAAGGGCACTGTCATGCCCCAAATCAGGGAACATGACCGGCGCCTGACCGGGTTTCCCCAGTCAAGCGGACCTGGGTGCTTTCCTTCCCACGCGTTACCCCTGTGTTGATTGTTTCTCATTAACCAAATAGCTTACTAACCATGAATGAGTTCACAATAAACAACAAAACCATACGAGTGATCCATTAACAAGTTTGCAGTTTTTACAACGCCCGACATAACATAATATATACATTAGACTGGAATCCCACAGTTTACATGTCTACAGAGCCTCTAGGATACAAAAAGGGGAATACAATACTTGCCGGTAACAAGGCTCCGGCTATACCTTACAAAACCAAAATGAAATCTAAACAAAAGTGGAGTGAACCACACAAGGCCCCGAGGAAGAAAGGGGCTCACCAAAACGGGCAGTGGAAGGTGAAGGATACTACTGCCGATGAGCTGAAGTGCCTGCTACTGATCCACCTACAATCATAACATGAATGTAGCGTCCACGGCAAAAGGGATGTCAGTGCACTTGAATTGTACTGGTATGTATGGACAAACTTTGTCCCAAGTAAACTCAAGCCGTTAAACAAGGATCACGATGACAAGACAGATAATAGATTACATCAAGAAATCAATTAAGCTAACTATCCATGTTTCCCACCTTTTACTCATTTCAGATAAGCCTCAACACAAGCACGTTTAAGGTCAACAAATAGAACAACAACCAATCAACCACATAAATTGCAAGTAGTCAAACATAGGGGCAATCGGTGCCCCACAGGTTGCAAACTCTCCTGCTGTCTCCTTTCACAATTTCATATTAATGATTTTGTATCAATTTCATTTGGGATTTCGATCGCTTTCCATCCTTATTGCCTCGTCCACCCTTATTACCTCGGCCACCCTTATCACCCCTACCCACACCTTATTTATTCATGCTACGGCGCGCAACCCGATCCCACCGTACAGTTTTCAAACACAACAATCGCAAACAGTAGATAAGACACAACACACAATTACAACAAGTTCAAATAAGCAATTCACACATTGGTCCATGTTCTCAATTACTTATCAAGCCAATATCACAACCAAGTTACAAGTGTTCCAAAATGAAGAATGTTCATACTGTTATGTTCAATAACTTACCACACCTCAAGTGTTTCGTTTCTTTTCCACAAGGTACCATATATGCCATTATAGCCATTATTCACAATTCTTTTACCAAATTCAACTCTCATTTGTCTTTCGGCTCATATCTCATATTACATCACTCATAGTTCAACAACAACTTTGAATATCCAACAACAACATCAAGAATTTCACACATATAGGCGATTTCACAAGAATCGAAATTAGCCATACATACCTGGTATCGAGTTTTCTTCCGTTAACTTCCTACTTTATGCTTACCCAAGCTGTCCTACTTTGCCGACCTTGTTTTGCAGACTCTTACGCCTATTCACTTCCTCTTTACTAAGAAAACAAGTTTAATAATCATGCATGAGTGTAAAATCTCAAGTTCAAAAGCTATTATATGTAACCCTCTCCTTACCCATTTTAAAACTGAAAATTAGAGGAAAAATAGTTAGGGTTTTTACCTTGTATAGATTGGGGAAGTTGAATCTTGGCCCTAGAATCCTTTAGACTTAATGGTTGGAACAATCTATGAAGATGAAGAACTTCTCTCTTCTCTCTCTAATTTTGGTAAGATGATATGATAAAATGAAGGAGAAAGGCGTTATTTTAAAGAAGAGGTCGGGTTGAAATTTATAAAATTCATGGGCCGGGTCAATTCTGTGGTCGCATCTGCGATCGCAGAGTCAACATGCGGTCCGCATAGTGACCGTGCAATTGCCCCAAAATTTACACAAGTTCTGTTAAGGAATACGACCAAAATGCGGTCCGCATTCTTGATCTGCGGTCGCATAGTGCACCACAGATTTGACAATCAAAAACCTTTGAGAATTTATGCGGTAGATCTGCGGTCCTCAGATCCGTTATGCGATCGCACTTTGACCGCATTCCCAACACCAAATTTTTCAAATCTACTGTTAAGCTCTGCGGCAAGAATGCGGTCCACATAGCAGATCTACGGTCACATTCCTGACCGCAGAATCGACACTTTTATGGAAAAATTGACTCTTTACATTTTTGAAACTTAAATCACTACCAAGGGTCCGAACCGCGGCGAGCAAGCTCGGCGCAAAGAATTCTACACATTCCTAACATATTATTCGGACCATGGCACCACGGCTACTAGGTTTCATGCACAAAAATTTTACGGGGCCTTACAGGTATGCAGGCAGCCTCACTGAGGTTCAGTCATAATAAAGGAAAAATCCAAAAATCCCCAACATATTGAAACTGGGGCAGAAGTTATGCTTTATAATTCCTGAGAGTTGTAAATATTTTTAAACCCTCGTAGATTTTTGAGCCTTTTAACTTTCTTTCTTGACCCATCCAAAAGCCACGTTATAGTCCAAAGAAAGACCTTCAGAACAATTTCAAAAGAATAACAAATGCAATGAAATAAAGGAAGAACGAAATATGGGACAACATCAGTGGTACAGAAAAAAAAGACAAAAGGAAAAATGGAAGACGAAAAAATAATGAGAGAGTCTCATCGGTGAAAACCTTAACCGGCACCTTGAGGCTGAGAGAAATAAAATGAGAGAGTCTCATCTGTGAAAACCTTAACCGGCACCGTGAGGCGACCGTGAGGCATAGAGAAATAAAATGAGAGAGTCTTGTCAGTGAAAACCTTTAATGGCACTGCGGGGCGACTGTGAGGCTGAGAGAGAATAAATGAGAGAGTCTTATTGGTGAAGAATTCTACGCATTCCTAACATAATATTCGGACCATGGCACCACGGCTACTAGGTTTCATGCACAAAAATTTTACGGGGCCTTACATCCTCCCCCCCTTAAGATCATTCGTCCTCGAATGAGGACTTTGAAAATGAGTTGGTTTTGAAAGACATGATATGCAAACTATCAAACTTTTGACTAACTGTTATATTTTAGAAAAAGTTTGCCAGAGTTCCCTTTGTATTATGGACATATCCACCTGTCAGAAGGCCCCCGAAACACATTACCAAACAACAATATACAAATACAACACTTTGCACAACTCGTATATACTTTCTTGCCTCAACAAATGCACATATTCTATCACATTGTTACAATTGCACATAAACTAGTCACTTCAATGAGTTCTTTCCTTATTTAATCATCTTAATACACCATGTACACACAAACAAACCATTACCAATCTACACTTACTATTAGTTGCTTATTTAACACATAAATCTTTATAAGGCTTTCATTTATCAAGAAAGGTTCAAGTGACCCAAGGTAACAACACATTTATCTCATTACAAAATGGAGGAGACTTTACTAATACTAAGAGGGAAACAACTTGGACAGGATGACCGTTACTAAAAGTAGAAGGGTCACCTAATTTCTTCTAGGCTTGTTCAAACAAATGGGGGTACTTTTCCTTCATCTTTTTTTCTGTTTCCCATGTGGCCTCCTCAACTTGTTGACTTCGCCACAATACTTTAACAGAGGCAACTTCCTTATTTCTCAACTTACGGACTTGCCTATCAAGAATGGCAACTGGAACTTCTTCATATGACAAATCTTCAATAACCTCTATAGCTTCGACTAGCATGATGGTGGGTGGATCTCCAATCACTTTCTTCAACATGGACACATGGAATACCGGGTGCACTGATGACATCTCAGGAGGCAACTCTAGCCTATAAGCAACTTGACCAATCGTTTGAAGAATCCGATATGGCCCGACATACCTAGGACTCAATTTCCCTTTCTTTCCGAATCGCATGACTCCCTTCATAGGAGATACACTCAAGAACACCCAATCATCGATTTGAAACTCCAAATCCCTTAGGCGAATGTCTGCATAGGATTTTTGACGACTCTGTGCTGTTTTCATTCTCTCCTGAATAACCTTGACCTTTTCCATAGCTTCATACACCATATCTGGCCCTAGCAATTCCGCTTCACCTACCTCAAACCACCCGATTGGCGACCTACATCTTCTCCCGTACAATGCCTCAAATGGGGCCATCCGAATGCTAGCATGATAGCTATTATTGTAAGCAAATTCTATCAGTGGCAAGTGTTCATCCCAATTACCTTTAAAATCTAAGACACAAGCCCGCAACATATCTTCAAGCGTCTGAATGGTCCGCTCGGCCTGGCCGTCGGTCTGCGGATGGAAAGCTGTGCTGAGATTCACCTGAGTTCCCAAACCTTGCTGAAACTTCTTCCAAAAGTTAGCTGTGAACCGAGCCCCGCGATCCGAGATAATAGAAAGTGGAGTGCCATGAAGCCTTACTATCTCCTTGATGTACAACCTTGCATATTGCTCCGCGGTATCAGTGGACTTGACTGGCAGGAAGTGAGCTGATTTGGTGAGTCGATCCACTATCACCCATATTGAGTCGAACTTATGCTGAGTGCGAGGTAACCCCACCACGAAATCCATATTGATCATCTCCCATTTCCACCTTGGTATTTCTATAAGCCGAGTTAATCCACCGGGCCATTGATGCTCGGCCTTCACTTGCTGGCAGTTCGGGCATCTAGCTACAAAGCTTGCCACATCCCTTTTCATACCGCTCCACCAATAAATCTCTTTGAGATCATGACACATTTTCGTGGAACCTGGGTGCACCGAATACCTGGAAATATGAGCCTCTGCCATCACTCTTTCCCGAAGTTCGTCCACATCTGGAACACATAGTCTACCTTGGCACCGCAATACACCATCTTCGCTGCTGAGTACAAATGCTGAGGTCTTGTCATTCATGACTGCTTCCTTCACCCGAACCAATGCTGGATCCATGAACTGTTTTTCCTTGATTTCCGCGACCGATGATGATTCTGCTCCATTATGCACCAAGATATCCCCCTCGTCTGACGGCGAGATACGAACCCCCAAACTGGCTAATTGGTAAACCTCCCGAGCCAAGGTTCTCTGGTCTACACCCAAATGAGCCAAACTACCCATGGATTTTCGACTAAGAGCATCGGCTACCACATTTGCCTTCCCTGGATGGTACAATATGTTCAAATCACAGTCCTTGAGCAATTCTAACCACCGCCGCTATCTCGGATTCAGCTCTTTCTGCTTGAACAAATATTGGAGGCTCTTGTGGTCTGAAAACACATCTACATGAACCCCATAAAGATAGTGTCGCCATATTTTCAAGGCAAACACAACAGCTGCAAGTTCCAAATCATGCGTCGGATAATTCTTCTCATGGTTCTTGAGTTTCCTGGAAGCATAAGCTATAACCTTTCCGTGCTGCATCAATACACATCCCAAACCGACTCTAGAGGCATCACAATAAACCACAAATCCCTATGTGCCTTCTGGCAAGGCCAATACCGGTGCCGAGGTCAATCTTGACTTCAATTCTTGGAAACTTTTCTCACATGCATCGGACCGCTGGAACTTAACTGCCTTCTGCGTCAATTTAGTCAATGGGGAAGCGAGGGTTGAGAATCCCTCTACAAACCTCCGATAGTACCCTGCCAAGCCCAAGAAGCTACGAATCTCTGTCGGGGTCGTGCGTCTCGGCCAATCTTTCACTGCAGCAATCTTCTGAGGATCCACCTGAATTCCCTCACTGGAAATAACATGCCCTAGAAAGGCTACGGACACCAACCAAAAATCACATTTTGAGAACTTGGCATACAATTGATGCTGAAGAAGGGTCTGCAATGCTGCTCTGAGGTGAACGGCATGATCTTCCCTGCTCCGAGAGTAGATGAGGATGCCGTCAATGAATACAATCACAAAGGAATCTAGGAATGGCTTGAATACCTGATTCATAAGGTCCATAAAAGCTGCTGGGGCGTTGGTTAGCCCAAAAGACATGACCAAAAACTCGTAGTGACCATAACGTGTTCTGAAGGCGGTCTTAGGAATATCCTGCTCCCTGATTTTCAACTGGTGGTACCCAGATCGTAAATCGATCTTTGAGAAGAACTTCGCTCCCTGCAATTGGTCAAACAGATCATCCACTCGAGGCAAAGGATATTTATTCTTGATGGTGACTTTGTTGAGCTACCGATAATCTATACACATTCGAAGTGACCCATCCTTCTTTTTGACAAAAAGAACCGGAGCACCCCACGGCGACACACTCGGTCGTATGAACCCTTTCTCTAATAAATCCCTCAGCTGCTCCTTTAACTCCCTTAACTCTGACGGTGCCATCCTGTATGGTGGAATGGATATTGGCTGAGTATCTGGCAATACGTCGATCCCAAAATCAATCTCCCTATCTAGCGGAATGCCTGGAAGCTCATCCGGAAACACTTCAGGAAATTCATTCACAATTGGCACAGACTCGAGGGTAGGCACCTCTGAGGTGGTGTCCGGCACCCAAACCAAGTGGTAGATACACCCCTTATTAATCATCTTCGAAGCCTTAAGGTAGGAAATAAACCTACCCCTTGGCACTACACCATTTCCTCTCCATTCAATAACTGACTCATTAGGGAACTCGAGCCTCATAACTCTCGTACGACAGTCAAGCTTGGCAAAGCATGAATAGAGCCAATCCATCCCCAAAATTACATCAAAATCAATCATCCCAAGCTCAATAAGATCGGCTGTGGTATCACGACCACTCACCGTGACAACGCAATTTCTATAGACTCGTGAGGCTGTAATAGAATCACCAACCGGAGTCGACACAGAGAACGACTCATGAAGCTGTTCGGGTTCTATCCCAAAACTTGAAGCAATAAATGTAGTAACATAAGACAAGGAGGACCCCGGATTAATAAGGGCATAGCAATCAATAGTCTGAACAGACAGGATACCTGTAACAACATCTGGAGAAGCCTCAGCATTTTGGCGGCCACTCAATGCATAGAATCGGCTAGGTCCACCCCTACCATGAGCTCCACCCCTAGCTGCACCATGCCCTGCTGCTGCTGGAGTACGCGCTGATGATGTAGCAGCTGAAGAACCGGATGACTGAGCAGATCCCCTACCTATACCCTGACGGGGTGCACGGCAGTCCCGCCTGAATGTGACCTCTCACCCCGCACCCGAAGCACACCGGGATGTCAAGGTAGCAAGTTTATGTATGAAACCTCCCACACTTGGGGCATGTAGGTCTCCTCTGCTGCTGGGACCTCACCCCAGGACGACCAGACTGACGAGACCTCCTGCTATCTGAACCGGGTCTCGAATGACTGCCCTGCTGATGACTGTGCACAGATGGCGGTGCACTCGCGGAGGACCGAGCATATGACTGGGATGGCCCTGATGACCCTCTCCCTAGAAGTGATCTCCCTGAATGACCCATTGACCCGGCCCTGCTGCTACTTTCTCTTTCTGCACGAATCTTCAATTTCCTGGCCTCTGTGGCCTGAGCAAACCCTACGATCCTCCCATAGTTCATATCTGAGTGCAAAGCTGCTGTGGCGGCCTCATTCACTACCAAAGGGCTAAGGCCCTGAACAAACCGTCGAACCCGAGCATCCATGGTCGACACTAAATGAGGAGCATACTTGGACAACCTTACGAACTCCATGTGATACTCCCAAACACTCATACTGCCCTGTTTGAGAACCTCGAACTCAGTGGCATGGGCTGCCATTGCCTTAGCAGGCAAGAAGTGGTCCATGAATGCATCCACGAACTCATCCCATCTGGCCGGAGGGCTCACCTCCTCACGGGAATCCTCCCACATCTCGAACCATGAACGTGCCGCTCCCTTCAGCCTGTAAGAGGCCAACTCTACCCTCTCTATATCTGTAGCCTTCATCATTCTGAGGGTCTTGTATATCTCATCAAGGAAATCCTGTGGGCCAGCCTCTAGATCGGTGCCTGAGAATTCTGGAGGGGCCAACCGCAAGAACTGATGGACTCTGGAGCCGGAGGAATCTCCCTGTCCGCTAGAGGATGTAGGGGCATCATGGGATCACTGGGCCTGGGCAGCCACTAACTGTCTTAACATATGAATGGCTCCCCTAAGATCCTCATTAGAGATACTAGAGCCCGAAGCGGGAACTGTATCTGAGTCAGGAACACTGGCAGGAGGAATGGTGGCATCCTCTGCTGCAGCTGGAATAGGGATACTTGGGTTTTAAAGAGATGGGCCAGGCAAATTCAGGACTGGTGGGTCATTCTCGCCCACGACATCGGGTACATGATTAGCAGCCGCACTTGGGCCGGCATTGGCCCTAAGGCCGAGTCTAGCCTTCTTCTTAGGTGCCATATTCTGAAAATTTGGGAACAAGGCGCGAATTAGACACGGATATTTCCACATTGCACTTTACCGCACGATATAGATTAACAAAGAAATAGGTATATTCCTAAATGCCCGTGTAGCCCCCAACTTATCTGATGTGGTCGGCAACACACCGATAAGAAGGGCACTACTAGACACGGCTCCGAGACATCCTAGGACACTTTAAAACCTTAGGCTCTGATACCAAGTTTGTCACGCCCCAAATCAGGGAACATGACCGGCGCCTTACCGGGTTTCCCAAGTCAAGCGTACCTGGGTGCCTTTCCTTCCCACGCGTTACCCCTGTGTTGATTGTTTCTCATTAACCAAATATCTTACTAACCATGAATGAGTTCACAATAAACAACAAAACCATACGAGTGATCCATTAACAAGTTTGCAGTTTTTACAACGCCCGACATAACATAATATATACATTAGAATGGAATCCTACAGTTTACATGTCTACAGAGCCTCTAGGATACAAAAAGGGGAATACAATACTTGCCGGTAACAAGGCTCCAGCTATACCTTACAAAACCAAAATGAAATCTAAACAAAAATGGCATAAACCACACAGGGCCCCAAGGAAGAAAGGGGCTCACCAAAACGGGCAGTGGAAGGAGAAGGATACTACTGCCAATGAGCTGAAGTGCCTGCTACTGATCCACCTACAATCATAACACGAATGTAGCGTCCCCCGCAAAAGGGACATCAGTACACTTGAATTGTACTGGTATGTATGGACAAACTTTGTCCCAAGTAAACTCAAGCCGTTAACAAGGATTACGATGACAAGACAGACAATATATTACATCAAGAAATCAATTAAGCTAACTATCCATGTTTCCCGCCTTTTACTCATTTCAGATAAGCCTCGACACAAGCACGTTTAAGGTCAACAAATAGAACAACAACAAATCAACCACATAAATTGCAAGTAGTCAAACATAGGGGCAATCAGTGCCCCCCAGGTTGCAAACTCTCTTGCTGTCTCCTTTCACAATTTCATATTAATGATTTTGTATCAATTTAATTTGCGATTTCGATTGCTTTCCATCCTTATTGCCTCGTCCACCCTTATTACCTCGGCCACCCTTATTACCTCGGCCACCCTACTCACCCTAACCCACACAACAATCGCAAACAGCAGATAAGACACAACACACAATTACAACAAGTTCAAATAAGCAATTCACACGTTGGTTCATGTTCTCAATTACTTCTCAAGCCAATATCACAACCAAGTTACAAGTGTTCCAAAATCGAGAATGTTCATACTGTTATGTTCAATAACTTACCACACCTCAAGTGTTTCGTTTCTTTTCCACAAGGTACCATATATGCCATTATAGCCATTATTCACAATTCTTTTACCAAATTCAACTCTCATTTGTCTTTCGGCTCATATCTCATATTACATCACTCATAGTTCAACAACAACTTTGAATATCCAACAACAACATCAAGAATTTCACACATATAGGCGATTTCACAAGAATCAAAATTAGCCATACATACCTGGTATCGAGTTTTCTTCCGTTAACTTCCTACTTTATGCTTACCCAAGCTATCCTATCTTTGCCGACTTTGTTTTGCAGACTCTTACGCCTATTCACTTCCTCTTTACTAAGAAAACAAGTTTAATAATCATGCATGAGTGTAAAATCTCAAGTTCAAAAGCTATTATATGTAACCCTCTCCTTACCCATTTTAAAACAGAAAATTAGAGGAAAAATAGTTAGGGTTTTTACCTTGTATAGATTGGGGAAGTTGAATCTTGGCCCTAGAATCCTTTGGACTTAATGGTTGGAATAATCTTTAAAGATGAAGAACATCTCTCTCTAAAACCCATCTTTTCTCTCTCTAATTTTGGAAAGATGATATGATAAAATGAAGGAGAAAGGCGTTATTTTAAAAATGAGGTCGGGTTGAAATTTATAAAATTCTTGGGCCGGGTCAATTCTGCGGTCGCATCTGCGATCGCAGAGTCAACATGCGGTCCGCATAGTGACCGCGCAATTGCCCCAAAATTTACACAAGTTCTATTAAGGAATGCGACCAAAATGCGGTCCGCATTCTTAATCTGCGGTCGTATAGTGCACCACAGATTTGACAATCAAAAACCTTCGAGAATTTATGCGGTAGATTTACGGTCCGCAGATCCGTTATGCTATCGCATATCGACCGCATTCCCAACACCAAAATTTTCAAATCTACTGTTAAGCTCTGCAGCAAGAATGCGGTCCACATAGCAGATCTGCGGTCGCATTCCTAACTGCAAAATCGATACTTTTCTGGAAAAATTGACTCTTTACATTTTTGAAACATAAATCACTACCAAGGGTCCGAACTGCGGCGAGGAAGCTCGGCGCAAAGAATTCTACGCATTCCTAACATATTATTCGGACCATGGCACCACGGCTACTAGGTTTCATGCACAAAAATTTTACGGGGCCTTACAGGTACGCAGGCAGCCTCACTGAGGTTCAGTCACAATAAAGGAAAAATCCAAAAATCCCCAACATATTGAAACTGGGGCAGAAGTTATGCTTTATAATTCCGAGAGTTGTAAATATTTTTAAACCCTCGTAGATTTTTGAGCCTTTTAACTTTCTTTCTTGACCCATCCAAAAGCCACGTTATAGTCCAAATAAAGACCTTCTGATCAATTTCAAAAGAATAACAAATGCAATGAAATAAAGGAAGAACGAAATATGGGACAACATCAGTGGTACAGAAAAAAAAACACAAAAGGAAAAATAGAAGGTGAAAAAATAATGAGAGAGTCTCATCGGTGAAAACCTTAACCGGCACCGTGAGGCTGAGAGAAATAAAATGAGAGAGTCTCATTGGTGAAAACCTTAACCGGCACCGTGAGGCGACCGTGAGGCTGAGAGAAATAAAATGAGAGATTCTTGTCAGTGAAAACCTTTAATGGCACTGCGGGGTGACTGTGAGGCTTAGAGAGAATAAATGAGAGAGTCTTATTGGTGAAAACCTTTCGATGCACCATAGGGCGATCGTAAGGATTTTTATGGAAAAAAGAAAAGGCAACAAAAAAATAGGATCAGTTTGGGTGAAGAACAATCTGGAGTCAGAATAATGGGTTGAACAAACTAGGTTGGAGTTTAAATACATGGCATGGTCAACTGAATCAGCCAACATACCCAGATAAGTTCTACCACTTCTCCGAAACACCCTTACCCTTTTTCATTTTTCTGCATTTCATGGTTTGTCTTTTTAAAAAAAAATCTAACTACCAGCTCCGATGATAAAGAGCTGAAATAACACTGGATCGGAAAAAAAAAAAGAAAAAAAGAGGCGAAGAATAAATAAAGGAGTTTGGCAAACAGAGCCAAAAGAAAAGAAAACAAAAAGTGAGAAGGCAAGAAAATACAAAAAGAGTTTGCAAGAGATAGTCAGCTGAAAGACCACACAGTTGGAGAAAAGAAAAAAGAGGAAGGCAATAAGAAGCAGGGACGGCAGATGCCAGTTGCCAGCAGTTCATATCTAATAAGTATTGTTTTGTGATTTAGACAGGAATAAATCGTCACAAATCACTTTAAAGGGGAATGTGACCAATGTGGAAAGATAGAAAACACCAAAAGAATATAACCCGAATATACCTCGATCCCGTCGAATATCCAATAGAAGGTCGCCAGAACCCTAACTCCAGCGACTCGAAACTAAACCTTTTTCAAGATCTTACTTTTAACCTTCCTGAATACCCCCTCCAAACCAAAAAACCTCAAAGACTTCATCTTGAAGTCTAAAAAAAGAAAACCAAAAAAAGAGAATAAATAAAAAGAAACAAAGAAAAGCGTTTGAAAGATACTGAAAAAGGAAAAGAGTGAAGAAGAGTGAAAAGGGAAGCTCGGGGGACCGGCCCTGCAAGCTTAGTCCCTTTACCCTTTTATGTTTTTATAGCTTTCTTTTGTCTATTTGTGTTCATGTTTTTTCTTCTATTTTCATTGTTTGAATCTTGTTTGTTTCCTTGTTTGAAGATTTGACTTTGATGTCCCCTGTGCTTCTTCATCTTCTGTAATATTAGGGTTTTTCAACTTGTTCATTTTTTATGTCTTGTTTTGTTTTGTTTGTTTCGATCATGTTTAGTTTCTTTGGTTTTAAAAAATATATCTTTCACCCTTTCTTCTTCATCTCTTATACTAGAGTTATCCCATTGTTTGGATCTTGTTTTGATTCTCTATTTAGAAGATTTGACCTCGATATCTTTGTTCTCCTTCTTTTGTTAGTAGTAGGGTTCCTCATCTTATTGGATGTTGATATTTCTTCTGTTATTTTGCATGTCTAGTTCAAGTACTAGTTCAGTATTTTTTTTACTCTCATTATGTATCATCTTCGTATTAGGTTATCTTTTGTTAGATTTCAATAGCTTGGATGTTCTTCTCTTCTGTCTCCTCGCATGCTTAGTTTTAGTGCTAGGATTAGCCGTTTGATTCCCCATTCCCCTTCATCTCCTATATTAGGGTTATTTTGCTTTACCTTTGCCTATTTCTCTAAGTCTCCTTGTTGTTCTTCATTTCATGATTAAAACCATGGCTTTTCTTTAATCATTGGTCTATACCACCTCTTGTGTGCCTTCAATCTGCTAAAATAAGCATGCTAGTCTGATTCTGCTTCTCTTTTTGTTACCTGGCATGATAGATTTAGGGATCTTTCTTCACTGTCTCTCCATGATTCTTCTACTCTTTATCTTCATCTTATCTATCTCATGTATATATCAAGCTAGGGTTAGAAATTTTGATTACCATGCTTATGTTGTTCTGTTAAAGTCCATTGTCCTTATGTCTAAAATGAGCCATGTTTTATCTCTTGATAATTGTTTTGTGAGATTTAGCTTCTATGTGTGTCTATGCCCATAAACGTTTAAGGTTTTAGGGGTTTTACAATGTATCATCTAACATGAATTAGTTGAAACTAAGTCTGATTGATATTAATTGACACTTTGCTACATGAAATTAGGTTATGTGAATTGATTAATTAAGATTCAACACTATCAAATTTCCCTTCTGAGTTTTAATTGATTGATGCACAATGTTTGGTCTCATGTGGCTATGCGCAATTGTATGTTGAAATGATTGAGTTTGCATATGTTCATTTGTTAGGATGAGCAGTGATTAATACCCATTAACCTTAGGTGAATTGGTTATACCTGTTATTGCTAAGTTTCATAAAATGGCTAGTTTTGCAATAGGTTAAAACTAAAAATCAAATAACAATAGGTTATAAGATAAATAAATGACCAAAGAGTGGCCAATTTTGCAAATTGACCAACTCTACAAGGTCCAGCGCACTGGCCTACCATAAAAGGGGGTTAGTTGTGTAACAAGTGGTTCAAGTCTGCAAGTTCAGACTTACCAAAGCTCAATTTGAGCCCTAAATCACAGGTGGCTAGGTTTGCAAAGGCCTTAGCCCAGCCTGTGTTCAGTTGTGACGACCCAAAGGGTCATCACCTATTTTATTAATCATTTCGAGCTTCTGAGGCCTTGAAAACATCATTCCATGTTGCCTCGATTTACGTGCACGATCCGAGCTTGTAGCCGGAAAGATTTTTGTGATAGAAAATATGAATTTTATGAGAAATTTGGATAAAAATGATATTAATATTGATATGGTTGACTTCGGTCAACATTTTTGGTAAACGGATCCGGACCCGAGATTGGATGGTCCCGAGAGGTCCGTAGGAAAATATGGGACTTGAACATGCGTCCGGAGTCGAATTCTGAGGCCTAGAGCCCAAGTTATGAATTTTTCTATAAAATTGTTTTTGATGTAATTGTTAAAGGAAATGAATTAATTGACCTTGGTATCGGGCTCGTATTTTGGTTCCGACGCCCAGTACAAGTCTTAAATATTATATATGTCGTTTGAGATGTTTTGGACCTTGAGTTCCAAGTTAGGAAGTTTAGAAAACCAAAAGTATGAAAATCATGAATTTGAGGCTTGATTTGATGAAAACGATGTGATATTGGCGATGTGATCGCACGAACAAGTTCATAATGTGTTTTTGAGGTTGTGTACATGTTTGGTTTGGAGCTCGGGGGCTCGGGTAAAGATTTGATAGGCCGTTGGATTAAATTCTGAATTTTTGCACTGCTGGTTTTTCACCCAGCTGTTGGCTTCGCAATTGCGAAGTATTTCTCGCAATTGCGAAGGGGGCAGTACAAGGCAGGGCTCGCAAATGCGAACCCTGATCGCAAATGCGAAACCCCTCATGCCCGGCCTTGTTCGCAAATGCGAACAATTGTTCGCAAATGCGAAAGTCCCCAGGGCCTGCCTATGTTCGCAAATGCGAACAAAAGTTCGCAAATGCGAACCATTGTTCGCAAATGCGAACACTGCCCTATACTGCCTGTGTTCGCAAATGCGAACACTCCGTTTTTCTGCCAGTGTTCGCAAATGCGAACAAATGTTCGCAAATACGAACTTCCCAGCCTTAGTTTATTTTTCAGACTCCAGAAATTGGTCGGGGTTCACAATTGCGAACCCATGTTCGCAAATGCGAACACAGAGACCTGTAAAACACGATTTTCAGTCCATTTCTTCACTTTTTACAAAACAAAAATACCCATTTGCGATTCTTCACCGATTCCTTCTTCATCAAAACAATTGTAAGTCACTTTTTACTTAATTCTTTCAATTCCTAACATCATTAAACATGTTTTTCAATAGAAATCAAAGGTTTTCATGGTAGAATTTCTTGTTTTTGTTAGAATATAGGGTTTTTCATAAATTGGAAAATTGGACCTCGAATTGAGGTCCGATTTTGAAACAAATCATATACATGAACTCGTGGGGGGATGGGTAACCGGATTTTTTGGTCCGAACCCCGAGTTCCGACCATGTGGGCCCGGGGTCAAAATTCACTATTCCGGGCAGAATGTTGTAAAAGTTGTAATTAGCCTTATGAATTAGTTTGTTGAGTAGTATTGATGATATTAAATCAATTGTGTATAGATACGATTGGATTGGAGCCAAATTTGAAAGGAAAAGGCATTGCCACGGATATAATTGTTCATAAACATTCGAGGTAAGTGTTTGTTCTATCCTAGCTTGAGGGAATAGGATTATGTGCTATGTGATCGAGTGCGGTGTATGGGCTGTGGTGACGAGCATCCATACACCGGCGTCTAGCATGACCGTGAGTCGTTGTTGATATTTGTTGTGAGATATTTTGAAGATAAATTGTTGAACCCTTGCCGGGTTGTATAATTGTTATTGTTCTCCCTTGTCGGGACTTGTTGTGAAGTGAGATATTGATTGCCCTTGCAGGGACTTTGTTGAAATGATTATTGTGTCCCTTGTCGGGGCGGCTCATGATTTGTTGTTTTCTTTCTCTGCCCTTAACTGTGATTGTTATTTGGGTGAGGAAGAGTGATAATGCACGAAGGGTAATGCCGTGCCATGTTTTATTATTTATGCACGAAGGTTAATGCCGTGCCATGTTTTATTGATTATGCACGAAGGTTCATGCCGTGCCTTGTTATTGAACCATGTACGAAGGATCATGCCGTACTATGGATGTGAGGATGAGAGTAAAAGCACGAAGGGTGATGCCGTGCACTTTATTTGCTTATTTGGTGAGGACGAGAGTAAAAGCACGAAGGGTGATGCCGTGCAACTATTTGCCATTCCTTGACTTGATATTACTTGTTTTTCCATTATATTTTATTTGGGTGATGCCGTGCAACTATTTGCCATTCCTTGACTTGATATTACTTGTGTTTCCATTATACTTTGTTTTCCTTGTGAACTTATTAACCGTTGTTAATTGTTGAGTTCTTTTGAGATATTCCTTATTGTGTTATTACTTGGTTATTTCTTGTTAATTGTGGTAATATATATTAAAGAAATGGAATCGTGTGGCAAGTCGACCACAAAGTGATTTGAATCTTGGCATTGTCCATAGTTGCCGGTAGCCTATTGATATATTTGGAAGTGGGTGGTACGCCTACCACAAGATATAATTTATTATTATATTTGGGAGCGGGTGGTACGCCTACCACGAGATAAGAAAAGAAAAATAAAGAATTGAGACACGAAAGTAAGATTTAATTATGTGGATTAGATTAATTTGGATATTATGAGTTATTGGTTGTTATTGTAGAGCAGAGTATTTCCTTATAAATGTTTATGTACATATATATATATATATATATATATTGCAACTGCACAGGTTTATGTGGGTGTCTGGTCCTAGGCTTGTCACTACTTCGCCGGGATAGGCCAGGCACTTACCAGTACATGTGGTCGGTTGTGCTGATACTACACTTCTGTGCGTTTTTGCACGGGTCTAGGTTACGATCAGGAGCAGCAGCAGTAGTAAATCGATTGCGTGGGAGTTGATCATATTTGGGACCGAGGTAGCTTGCAGACGTTCGCAGGCCCGGCGTCTCTCTCTTTATTTATGTTATTAGCTGTAGTCTCTTTGTTCCGAGACAAACAGAATTATGTTATATTTCCTTCGGACTTTTATGTGTAGTATTCCATAGTAGTTCGTGAGTTGGTGACTCCACGTCTTGGGTAGAGGATTTCAGTATGATTTTCACTTTATAATTAGTTATTTCTATTTTAATAAAATTGAGTATGAAATATTGCTAAAAACAGGATAGTGTGGATAAAATGGCTTGCCTAGCTACCACGAGTAGGCGCCATCACGATCCCGATGTTGGGGGAAAATCCGGGTCGCGACAAGTTGGTATCAGAGCTCTAGGTTACATAGGTCTCACCACTCACGAACAAGCTTAGTAGAGTTTGAGAGGTAGGTACGGAGACGTCCGTGCTTGTCCTCCCGAGTCTATTGAGTTAGGAAAGAGTCTCTCATTTGTTCTTTCTTATCGTGCGAATTTGTTCTTCAAAGTGTTAAGTTAAATTTCCACTCTTGTCTTCCCACGAATGGCGTAGTCACGTATCGCTTATCCAGCCGAACAATGGCACAGGCTGGTGATAGATCAACTATGCCTTCAAAAGTTTTACGGAGGACGGATAGGTTTCACCAAAGTCTTCGCTACCACCTTCAGTGGTGCATCTTTTGAGAACCCACGAGATTGTGCTTGACAGTTCTTATGAGGAATTACAGAACGTGGGAATAGTCGAATGCGAGGGGTTCATTTTACTGTGCTACAGAAGGCACACAGAAATAGTAGGAAGATAATGTATTTACCACACCAGTTATGGTCCCAATGGAAGGTGCAATTATATAAGGAGATCACCTAATAAATCGTGTTGGGTTTCAACGGACCTTGATGTCCGGTCGATGTGTTGGAGTTGTGAAGGACAAATATGGTGAGTTATTGGACTGTATATATATGGTATAGAAAGGTCCTCTAAATAATTTATACATATTTAAGGTTGGTTCCTTTCATGGGGTAAGAAATCGCCCCAGAGAATAACGAAGAGTTTGTGAGTAAACGGGGTAGCTTAGCAGTGTTAAGCTAACATAACAAAAGAGGAAATTGGCCATCAATGTTTGTGACAAGATTACCAAGAGGGCAAGCCGGCCAATGCAACGCTATCTACTAAACTCTATGTTTAGAAAATGTTATGAAGACGTCACCCCGAGATTCTCTGCAATATGTAGTATATGCGATCTAAACGGTTGTACCAGGTCACAATGACTGTGTCCGAATATATATTGTCATGAACAACAAGTTAACTGAGCCTTAAAGGAATTGATGTGAATGTGGAATTTTTGGAGAAATATAATTTTAGGAAAGTACTCAGGCTACACGCTCCATTGCAGTTAATATTTATCCTACATGGCCAGCCAGATGTATAGGTCAGGATGTTAGAGGTGGAGGTGAAAATCCTAGAGGTGGAGACCCAACCATTGATATACTTTTTATGGTATGAGGGAGGTCATTACACCAGATGGTGTCATCACGTGTATAATTCAGATTGTTATAAACATAATAATTTTCCCTTAATTTGATTTGGTTTTTGAAAGAAAATTTAGGCGAGTCCTGTTTAACATGCTCCATTCATGAGCAAGCATCGTAATCATACTACTTAGGGAAATACTCCCGTTGAGATATTACATGAGGATAGACATCCCTATTATTAGGTGTTAGTCAATAAATATCCATGAGACTAAGAGTGACTTTATATTACTTATTAGAGTATGTTTTGATATAATTCTCGGAATCACTAATTTGAATCGTTAATTGTGTGCCCTATCAGTATGAGGGTTCATTTTATGTCGTGATTATCTTTGACGGACAATTATTGAAAGGAAGAAAGAAAGGAAATGAAAAATTTCAGATTATATGATGTGCAAGCACTGTGATTCAGAGTTGAGGATGAGATCCTCCAATTTTTGGCATAATGTGAAATATTTCTAAGCCGAGCTTCAAGCTGCGGTGGATATCATATGAGGACTGGGTCCTGGTAGTAAGAGTTTATGTGTTTAAAATTCTTCTTTTATGAATTAATACTTTCGTATCGCATTCGTAAATAAGAGTCGTGTCCGTTAGGACTATTTGGCAATTCTTGTATAGTTTCTATTCATATTTAGCCATTTCTATTTTGAAACCGTTGAGCTTAGCCTTTGAGACGAGCACCAGGTAAGGATAAATATGACGCATTAATTCGGGAAAATAATCACGAGCTCACCATACCTCATTCTGAGTAAAGTGGGATTTGTAGAATAAGGTATTTGATAACAGGGTTAATTGACAATGTTGTAATTTAAGAATAACTCTTATGGCCAGACTTCAGAGTCATGGATATGTGCATACGCATGAGTGTGTTCGTGCCTTATTTAGACTTGTTCGTTGTAGTCTTTATTGTTTCCATATTGACATACTCCTGCAGTCATGAGGAGCATGCGCAACATCTCAGAGTGACTTTGCAGACTCTGAAAGATAGCCAACTATATGCAAAAATTTCGAAGTGTGAATTTTGGCTAAGTTCAGTTGCATTCCTGGGTCATATTGTGACGGCAGCAGGTATTCAGGTTGATCCGAAGAAGAATGAGGCAGTCAAGGACTGACCTAGACCGACATCGGCCACAGAGATTTGGAGTTTCTTGGGATTAGCGGGTTATTATCAGCGATTCATGGAGGGGTTTTCATCTATTGCAACCCCACTGACCAGATTGACACAGAAAGGTGTTCAATTTGAATGGTCGGATGAATGTGAGGCGAGCTTTCAAAAGCTCAAAACAGCCTTGACCACAGCACCGGTATTGGTTTTACCCACAGGTACGGGACCTTATACTGATTATTATGATGCTTCCCGTATTGGGCTTGGTGCAGTGTTGCCGCAGGATGGTAAGGTTATTGCCTATGCTTCGAGGCAGTTGAAGATGGATGAAAAGAATTACCCAGTGCATGATCTAGAATTTGCGGCGATTATTCACGCATTGAAGATCCGGAGGCATTATTTGTATGGTGTAGTATGTGAAGTATACACCGATCATAAGAGTCTTCAGTATTTGTTTAAACAAAAGAGTTGAATTTGAGGCAGAGAAGGTGGCTGGTATTGCGGAAAGATTATGATGTCACCTTTTTATATCATCGGGGAAAAAGCAAACGTGGTGGCTGACGCTTTGAGTAGGAAGTCAGCCAGTATGGGCAGTCTTGTTTATATTCCAGTCAATCAGAGGCCAATTGCTTTGGATGTTCAGTCCTTGGCCAATCGATTTGTGAGGTTGGATATTTCTGAGCCTAGTCGAGCACTAGCTTGTGCGATCGCTCGCTCTTCATTATTGGAGCGTATCCACGATCAACAATATAATGATTCCTATTTATGTGACTTAGAGACACGGTTCAGCGAGGAGCTGCTAATCAGGTCACCTTAGATGCTGATGTGATCAATTCCTGCCTTTGGCAGAGTTTGCTTATAATAATAGTTATCAATCGAGCATCCAGATGGCTCCTCATGAAGCGTTTTATGGTAGGTGGTGTCGTTCTCCGGTTGGATGGTTTGAACCGGGAGAAACTCGGTTATTCGGTACAGATTTATTCCAGGAGGCCTTAGATAAGGTCAAGAT
Organism: Nicotiana noctiflora; assembly: GCA_032618575.1. Lineage (NCBI taxonomy): Eukaryota > Viridiplantae > Streptophyta > Magnoliopsida > Solanales > Solanaceae > Nicotiana > Nicotiana noctiflora. Next base: position 664,896 of record JASVEL010008856.1, read on the forward strand.
TATTCAAGATAGGCTTCGCACAGCTCAGTCTAGACAAAAGAGCTATGCAGATCGCAAGGTTCGAGATATAACATTCATGATTGGGGAGCGAGTATTGCTCCGAGTGTCACCTATGAAGGGCGTGATGAGGTTCGGGCAGAAGGGCAAGCTCTGCCCTAGGTATATTGGTCCATTTGAGATTCTAGACAGAGTGGGAGGGGTGGCTTACAGATTAGCTTTGCCGCCTAGCTTTTCAGCCGTGCATCCAGTTTTTCACGTATCTATGCTTCGGAGATACCACGGCGATCCCACACATGTGTTAGACTTCAGTACTGTCCAATTGGACAATGATCTATCTTACAAGGAGGAGCCAGTGGCCATTCTAGACCGGCAGGTTCGACAGTTGAGGTCGAAGAGTTATCCTTCTATGCGTGTTCGGTGGAGAGGTCAGCCTCCTGAGGCATAAACCTGGGAGTCCGAGTCTGATATGCGGAGCCGCTACCCACATTTGTTTCCTGACTCACGTACTTCTTTCTTTTGTCCGTTCGAGGACGAACGGTTGTTTTAGAGGTGGAGATTGTGACGACCCAAAGGGTCATCACTTATTTTATTAATCATTTCGAGCTTCTAAGGCCTTGAAAACCTCATTCCATGTTACCTCGATTTACGTGCACGATCCGAGCTTGTAGCCGGAAATATTTTTGTGATAGAAAATATGAATTTTATGAGAAATTTGGATAAAAATGATATTAATATTGATATGGTTGACTTCGGTCAACATTTTTGGTAAACGGATCCGGACCCGAGATTGGATGGTCCCGAGAGGTCCGTAGGAAAATATGGGACTTGAACATGCGTCCGGAGTCGAATTCTGAGGCCTAGAGCCCAAGTTATGAATTTTTCTATAAAATTGTTTTTGATGTAATTGTTAAAGGAAATGAATTAATTGACCTTGGTATCGGGCTCGTATTTTGGTTCCGACGCCCGGTACAAGTCTTAAATATTATATATGTGATTTCTGTAAAGTTTGGTGACATTCGGATGTCGTTTGAGATGTTTTGGACCTTGAGTTCCAAGTTAGGAAGTTTTGAAAACCAAAAGTATGAAAATCATGAATTTGAGGCTTGATTTGATGAAAACGATGTGATATTGGCGATGTGATCGCACGAACAAGTTCATAATGTGTTTTTGAGGTTGTGTACATGTTTGGTTTGGAGCTCGGGGGCTCGGGTAAAGATTTGATAGGCCGTTGGATTAAATTCTGAATTTTTGCACTGCTGGTTTTTCACCCAGCTGTTGGCTTCGCAATTGCGAAGTATTTCTCGCAATTGCGAAGGGGGCAGTACAAGGCAGGGCTCGCAAATGCGAACCCTGATCGCAAATGCGAAACCCCTCATGCCCGGCCTTGTTCGCAAATGCGAACAATTGTTCGCAAATGCGAAAGTCCCCAGGGCCTGCCTATGTTCGCAAATGCGAACAAAAGTTCGCAAATGCGAACATTCCCTATACTGCCTGTGTTCGCAAATGCGAACCATTGTTCGCAAATGCGAACACTGCCCTATATTGCCTGTGTTCGCAAATGCGAACACTCCCTTTTTCTGCCAGTGTTCGCAAATGCGAACAAATGTTCGCAAATGCGAACTTCCCAGCCTTAGCTTATTTTTCAAACTCCAGAAATTGGTCGGGGTTCGCAAATGCGAACACAGAGACCCGTAAAACACGATTTTCAGTCCATTTCTTCACTTTTTACAAAACAAAAACACCCATTTGCGATTCTTCACGGATTCCTTCTTCATCAAAACAATTGTAAGTCACTTTTTACTTAATTCTTTCAATTCTTAACATCATTAAACATGTTTTTCAATAGAAATCAAAGGTTTTCATGGTAGAATTTCTTGTTTTTGTTAGAATATAGGGTTTTTCATAAATTGGGAAATTGGACCTCGAATTGAGGTCCGATTTTGAAACAAATCATATACATGAACTCGTGGGGGGATGGGTAACCGGATTTTGGTCCGAACCCCGAGTTCCGACCATGTGGGCCCGGGGTCGAAATTCACTATTCCGGGCGCAGAATGTTGTAAAAGTTGTAATTAGCCTTATGAATTAGTTTGTTGAGTAGTATTGATGATATTAAATCAATTGTGTATAGATACGATTGGATTGGAGCCAAATTTGAAAGGAAAATGCATTGCCACGGATTGAATTGTTCATAAACATTCGAGGTAAGTGTTTGTTCTATCCTAGCTTGAGGGAATAGGATTATGTGCTATGTGATCGAGTGCGGTGTATGGGCTGTGGTGACGAGCATCCATACACCGGCGTCTAGCATGACCGTGAGTCGTTGTTGATATTTGTTGTGAGATATTTTGAAGATAAATTGTTGAACCCTTGCCGGGTTGTATAATTGTTATTGTTCTCCCTTGTCGGGACTTGTTGTGATGTGAGATATTGATTGCCCTTGCAGGGACTTTGTTGAAATGATTATTGTGTCCCTTACCGGGGCGGCTCATGATTTGTTGTTTTCTTTCTCTGCCCTTAACTGTGATTGTTATTTGGGTGAGGAAGAGTGATAATGCAGGAAGGGTAATGCCGTGCCATGTTTTATTATTTATGCACGAAGGTTAATGCCATGCCATGTTTTATTGATTATGAACGAAGGATCATGCCGTGCCTTGTTATTGAACCATGTACGAAGGATCATGCCGTACTATGGATGTGAGGATGAGAGTAAAAGCACGAAGGGTGATGCCGTGCACTTTATTTGCTTATTCGGTGAGGACGAGAGTAAAAGCACGAAGGGTGATGCCGTGCAACTATTTGCCATTCCTTGACTTGATATTACTTGTTTTTCCATTATATTTTATTTGGGTGATGCCGTGCAACTATTTGCCATTCCTTGACTTGATATTACTTGTGTTTCCATTATACTTTGTTTTCCTTGTGAACTTATTAACCGTTGTTAATTGTTGAGTTCTTTTGAGATATTCCTTATTGTGTTATTACTTGGTTATTTCTTGTTAATTGTGGTAATATATATATTAAAGAAATGGAATCATGTGGCAAGTCGACCATAAAGTGATTTGAATCTTGGCATTGGCCATAGTTGCCGGTAGCCTATTGATATATTTGGGAGCGGGTGGTACGCCTACCACAAGATATAATTTATTGTTACAGTTGGGAGCGGGTGGTACGCCTACCATGAGATAAGAAAAGAAAAATAAAGAATTGAGACACGAAAGTAAGATTTAATTCTATGGATTAGATTAATTTGGATATTATGAGTTATTGGCTGTTATTGCAGAGCAGAGTATTTCCTTATAAATGTTTATGTACACACATATATATATATATTGCAACTGCACAGGTTTATGTGGGTGTCTGGTCCTAGGATTGCGTGGGAGTTGATCATATTAGGGACCGAGGTAGCTTGCAGACGTCCGCAGGCCCGGCGTCTCTCTCTTTATTTATGTTATTAGCTGTAGTCTCTTTGTTCCGAGACAAACAGAATTATGTTATATTTCCTTCAGACTTTTATGTGTAGTATTCCATAGTAGTTCGTGAGTTGTTGACTCCACGTCTTGGGTAGAGGATTTCGGTATGATTTTCACTTTGTAATTAGTTATTTCTATTTCGATAAAGTATTCCGCATTTATTTAATTAAAATTGTGTTAAAAACAGGATAGTATGAATACAGTGGCTTGCCTAGCTACCACGAGTAGGCGCCATCACGATCCCGATGTTGGGGGAAAATCTGGGTCGTTACATCAGTCAAATAGGTTAGTTGTGTAAATAATTGGTTAAGTCTGCAAGTTCAGACTTACCAAGGTTCATTGGAGCCCTGAATCACAGGTGGCCAGGTCTGCAAAGACCTTAGCCCAGCCTGTGTTCAGTTAAATAGGCTTCAATTGCCCAAGCCAAGTCTCAACTTGAGACTGGCTATATTTTAAATAGGTTAAGAACAACAATAAACTAGGCTAGTCCCGCAATTAGTTTAAAAATGAAATAAAAGGTCTTAATTAACTGAAAATGGAACAAAATTTGTTAAGTTGGAAATAGTTCTTTAAAGATAGAACTGGCCAGTCCTTAAATACCAATGCAAGGACTGACCATTAGTTAAATAAGTCCAAAATGCTGAAAACCTGACATAGGTATGGCGGGTAAATCAGCAATTTCCTTAAGGGCATAAAAAGAATCCAAATTGGTAAAATAGTGAATTACATAGAACACATCGGGACATGGGAGTCATTTGTACCCCTGATTTCTGCAATTTTGCAGAGATTAAAAGGTATAATGGTCACCCTAAAAGGGAAAATCAATAAAAATCTATAACCAATAGGGATACTTTGGTAAAATCTTAGGAATATAATCAAAAAGAACCTTCCAGTACATGCTGGAAGGGAATCTGATAACAGAAAATGGTATCTAAGTGTAGTTTTAGTGATCTTTAAAGTGGGAAACGTGGAATTTACTTCCATTCTTTCCCCCCAAGAAATCTGCCATTCCTATACTTATAAATACCCCCAAAAAGAGTGAAATATGGGCTGGTTTTTCAATAGAAAAAATTAGAGTAAAAAATATAGTAAATAGCAAGTAGTTTTTCTTGCATTTTTCGAGTAAGAACGCCTGGTTTAGCTGCTTGTCTCTATGGTTTTATTGCTTGAAGTGCTGCTTGGATCGATTATCTGCATTGTTGCTGTGGTTGTTCTGCTCGTTTGGGATTCACCTTCACTGTTGCATTGTTGTTTGCGTCTCTTGCTATTGCTTATGACTTAACCCCTTAGAACTCATCAGATTTTATCTTGCTGATCCAGGTACATTTCCTTGATTCGAATGAAGCTGTACCGTTGAAATGATTAATTGGAATGTAGTTTGAAAGTTGAAATCGATTGCTGCTTGTATTTTGATTTATTCTGCAGATTAGTAGCTTAATATAGTTTAGATATGTAGTTCTGATGTAGTATAGTGTGTATGAGAAGAAAAACGAAACAAAAACAGTGTAATAGCTAGTAATGTAGTGGTAGTATAGTCATAGTAGTAAATCACTTAGTTAAATAGGTATAAAATTTAAAACAAGGTCGGATAACTCTTACATGAATTGATAATAGCAAGTTCAAACAACTCACGTAGATAATCAGATCTGGAAATCGATAGCTGGATTAGTATAAGTTAAAAGAGAAACAAGTAAAAAATGAAGCAGTAACTCAATTAAGACTGCATTCGTGATATCAAATAAGTGTGGCTCGCATCAATATTAGTAGTTAATCATATATGTTGAATTGTTTATAGATACCAATAAGCTAAAAAGGAAGAACAATTAACAGAGGTGATAAGTCATTTGCAATTGGGTATGTGATAATAAATGGGTACAAATCATAGAAAATCCATTAATACGATCTCGTGTGTATATCATTAATCAATTAGTCTTAGGTGATTTAGTTATCATTAACAAGTATTTGGACAGATTAAATAAAACCTCACATAGTTGAATAACTTCTTTCTCTTAATTTATAGGTTAAGCAGTTTCAATGTTGGTATATGTCACTTAGCAGAAAACAAAAGAATAAGAGTAGTTGGTGCTCATATACAAGAGTCAGTTATAATCTGGAATTAACGTTGATCATCTTGTACATCGGTTTCCTTTTTCTGATAAATAAAAGCATTCTGATTTCATTCTTAGTTTTGTATGCTTGTTTTATTGTGAAGTTTACATTTCTGCTTTAGCTATCTCAAATGGGTCTGGGCTTGATAAATAGTGTGAGCCTGGACTGTGTTCGTATGTTTGGTGGGCCATCGATTGAAAGCCCAGGCTGGATCTGGGTCACTAAGACCTGGGCGTGTTTTATGTTGCTCTAAGTCATTCCAGAAATCCAAGCCCAATAACAAACAAAAAAGACATGGGCCTGGACTCGTTTTCAGAAATGTTAGTAAGATTTAACTAAGGACAGAACATGTATAGAAAATATAGTTAAACTTTAGGATTGAGCCTTAAAATTAAATTGGGATGAGCCTCCCATGACATCCAATTGTGGGGCCCCCTTTAATAATGAAATAATGAATCGATAGAATCGGGAAGGCTACTAGTAAACTTTACAGCCCCTCCTAAAAGAATTAAAAGCCGATAGACTCTATTAGGCACAATTTAATATACCTTCTTTAAAGACGAGTGTGCACTTGGTGCGACCCAAATCCAAAATCCCGGCAAAGCCTAAATGTACTAAAGGTCACAGGCTGGTTGCGGTGTGACTCGAAGTGCGTTTTCGTGATGTCGCATTTCTTTAAAATATTAAAAGTAAAAACACATACGTATTGTTAAAATCTATAACAAGTCAAAAAAGATTCGAGAACGATGATTGAGCGACCGTGCTAAAACCACGGAATCTGGGAATGCCTAACACCTTCTCCCAGGTAAAAAGAGTTCCTTATCCAGGTCTTTGTTTCGCGGACTATAATAACAGAGTCAACTTCATCGGATTCGGGATTAGCAGGTGACTTGGGACACCATTATCTTCCCAAGTGGCGACTCAAATAATTAAATAGAAATCCTGAACTGATTGTCCTTTATGTGGAAAAACTCTTTCCTCTTCGTTGTTATATCCGTCTCGGGTATTTGGACACTGAGGTATACCCTACTCATCTTTCCAAATGAATCAGTACAAAAGCCTCTTTTCAGGTGTATGTGTAGGGTAGTAAAACGGGAGGTGTGACACCAGGTGACACTAGGCCTATCGTGGTAGTAGTCCACATCACTAGTATGATTTGACAATCTAAGTGCCTGCCTAATAGTATGAGCATGGGCGTAGACATACTTACCTTGGAATAAAACTCCCTGATAAGCATCTTGTTCACTAAGGCTGGTGCATGAAATAGGAATTCCATTTTGCGTCGGCGAATTTCGTCATATATTTCTGTCTATTCAGACTGCAAGGCCATCCGGTCAACTTCAACTTCCTGGAGCCATGACTTAGCCGCCTTGGCGTGGAAATCACCCTCCGCCTCTTCACAAGCGAATCTTGACTCGTCATATGTAGGTTGCCTCAAAGAGCTAGCACCCTGCCGTGATCTTTTGGGGGCCATGATCCTGCACAAAATAGACAACCAAAATTTTGCATAATGTTAGAACACCGGTTGGCTACTCAGACTTCGCCACCCGTGGAATACCACAATTGTCTCTTTAGTGCAATCATCCCATAACTCCTATACTTAATCACTTATCTAACAATTTCACACCTCCACGTTCAAAGACCCCACACTTATTTATTTTGGCACTCTAACATTACCCAATTAACCTAAACCATCTCCAATAATATACAACAACAAGCAATTCACTATTTGGGCATTATTTCTCCTAAAAATTCATTAATCAATTACTAAAAAACAATTGCCCAACTTGGCCAACCAACCACAATTATAATTACCAACAGTTTTGGGTCTCCCAAACAACAAAATTATCATTATAAACTCAATTGGAGACCCAACAACACAATCTCTACCATATTTCCATCCATATCATAAGGTTCATTGAAAATAATTCATAAAACATTCAACTTACAAAAAAAAAAACCAAGTAATATCTATGGATTTTACTAAACTAGAAATATATACTGCATATAATACAAATTAAACTACAATTAACTAATTAAGTCTACCAAATTAAAAGTTCAAGAACTAAAAGAAGAAGGAAATATAAAGAACAAGAAGAAAGAAAACATACTAGTGAGAGTAGTAGATGAGTAAGATTGAAGAGGGGGAGTGATTTGGAGAAGAAAGGGGGAGGGATTATAGAGAGAAGGAGGAGAGAATTTAGGGAGAATGAGAGAGGATTTGGGGGTGAGTGGCGGCTGTGGAGTGGGAAATAAGGGAGGGGGATTGTGTTTTAGGGTTATTAAAGTAGGGGGAAAGAAAACATAAAAAAATCTTTTTGTTTCTGCCGACCGCGGTCGTTTGCGGTTCGTTTTCAGTCGCGGATGAACCGCAAACAATCAAAACTTTAGAGGGGTCACTTTTTTGCGGTTCATTTGCGGTCGCGGATGAACCGCGAACTGAGGCCCTCTCTAAATTTTTGTTTTTGCTGGTCAGAAATTTTTTTTTATATAGACTAACTATAATGAGACTACTTACAACATGTTCGTGGGTTGCCTCCCACGTAGCGCCTGATTTAACGTTGCAGCACGACTCGTCTTAGCGCATTTTAAGGCTCCCCAGACCTTTGAGTTTCATCCAACAATAATTCTACTTTGTCCTTGATGTCATCCATGCCTACATAAGGTATCAACCGTTGTCCATTTACCTTGAATATGCGTGAACCATCAATGGTCTGAATTTCCACAGCGCCTGAATCAAATGCCTCAATTACCCGGAAGGGTCCTGACCACCTTGACTTCAATTTTCCCGGGAACAACCGTAATCTTGAATTTTATAACAATACCTTGTCCCCGATTTTGAAGTTCCACTCAATGATATTCTGATCATGAATCCGCTTCATCCTCTCTGTATATAGTCTAGTGCTTTCAAATGCCAGATACCGAAATTCTTCCAATTCATGCAACCCGGTCATTCTAGATTTCCCCGCTTCATCGCAGTTGAGATTCAATTGCTTCAGTGCCCACCATGCTTTGTGCTCTTGTTCCACAGGTAGATGACAAGCTTTCCAAAACACCAATTTGTATGGTGACATGCCGATTGGTGTCTTGAATGGTGTCCTATAAGCCAATAATGCGTCATCAAGCTTCCATGACCAGTCGCTACTTGTGGCGTTCACTGTTTTAGTTAATACACTCTTTATCTCCCTGTTGGAGACCTCAACTTGCTCGCTGGTCTGCGGGTGATGCAGAGTGGCCACTCGGTGTTTCACATCATACTTGGCCAATAATTTCTCAAACGCCCAGTTGCAAAAGTGTGTGCCCCCGTCACTGATGCTAGCCCTTGGAGCCCCAAAACGGGTAAAAATGTTCTTCTTCAAAAATCCCACCACCACCTTAGCATCATTGGTGGGTAATGCTACAGCTTCCACCCATTTGGACACATAGTCAACTGCAACAAGTATGTACTTATTGCCGTATGAACTGATAAAGGGCCCCATGAAGTCTATTCCCCAGACATCGAACACTCAACTTGCTGGATTGGGTTCATTGGCATTTCATGACGCCGGGAGATGTTCCCGGTGCATTGACATTCGTTGCAACCTTTCACCCACAAGTGTGCATCTTTAAACACCGTTGGCCAATATAAATCGGCCTCAAGTATTTTGGTAGTTGTACGTACTCCTCCAAAGTGACCACCATATGCTAAAGTGTGACATGCCTGCAAAAAATAGAAGATTGTTCTATCTCTAGGACGTATCTCCAGATCATGTTATCGAGACATATCCTAAACAAATAGGGTTCATCCCAATAATAAACTGAATTTCACAAAAAAATCTTTTCCTCTGGACCGACGAGAGGTCGTGAGAAACAATACCGCTGGCCAGGTAATTTGCATAATCGGCATACCATGGCGCATCAAGGAGAGTGGTTGTGAGCAGCTGCTCGTCTGGAAAGGTTTCCAGAATTTCCCCTCTCTTTGACAATTTCAACTCCTTCAAGTCGTGACAAATGATCAGCAACTTGATTTTCAGTGCCCTTTCTATCTCGAATTTCAAGGTCGAACTCTTGGAGAAGCAGCACCCAACAAATTAGGCGCGACTTAGAGTCATTTTTATCAATTAGATATCTTAAAGCTGCATGGTCCGTGTATACAATTACCTTGGATCCTATGAGATAGGACCGAAATTTGTCAAATGCGAACACGACCACAAGCATCTCCTTTTCCGTTACTGTGTAGTCTAGTTGTGCTCCACTCAAGGTTCTACTTGCATAATATATTGGGTGCATCAGCTTGTCTTTCCTTTGGCCCAACACCGCCCCCAATGCATAGTCACTTGCATCACACATTAGCTCAAAAGGTTGCTCTCAGTCGGGGGCAATAATGATGGGTGTTGTGACCAACCTCTTCTTTAGTTCCTCAAAAGCAATCCTGCATTCATCAGAAAAAACAAAAGGGTGATCTTTTTCAAGTAACTTACAGAGAGGGTTTGATATTTTGGAGAAGTCTTTGATGAACCTCCGGTAAAAACCGGCGTGTCCAAGAAAGCTTCTTATGGTCTTGACGGATATTGGTAGAGATAGCTTTGCAATGACATCAACTTTGGCACGGTCTACCTCAATGCCTTTGCTTGAAACTCGGTGCCCCAATACTATACCTTCTTCTACCATAAAATGTCACTTCTCCCAGGTTAGCACTAAGTTTCTTTCCATGCACCATTTCAGCACTCTAGTTAGGTTGACAAGGCATTCTTCGAATCAATTCCCTACCACTGAGAAATCATCCATGAACACCTCCATAATGTCTTCCACCATGTCGGTGAAAATGGCCATCATGCACCTTTGGAATGTGGCAGTTGCATTGCATAGTCCGAATTGCATCATTCTGAAGGCAAAAATGCCATAAGGGCATGTGAAAGAGGTCTTCTCTCTATCCTCGGGGGCTATGGAGATTTGATTGTACCTCGAGTATCCATCCAGAAAGCAAAAATGTGATCTCCCTGCCAACCTGCCAAGCATCTGATCAATGAAGGGAAGTGGGAAGTGATCTTTGCAAGTGGCTAGATTCCACTTCCTGTAGTCCATACATATTCTCCATCCTGTGACGGTTCTAGTTGAAATCAACTCATTATTCTCGTTTTTCACCACCGTCATGCAACCTTTCTTTGGCACGCATTGGACCGGGCTAACCCAGCTGCTATCTGAGATTGGGAAAATGATTCCCGCGTCTAGCCACTTTATTACCTCTTTCTTCACCACTTCGTTCATGTTTGGATTCAGCCTTCTTTGATGTTCCCTGGAAGGTTTGTGTCACTCTCCCATGAGAATTTTATGCATGCAATATGTGGGGCTAATCCGTTTTATGTCTGCCATGGTCCACCTATTGGCAGTCTTACATTTTTTTAGTACCTGTATAAGCTTTTGGGCCTGCACATCTAACAAACTAGATGGTATAATAACATCTAAGGTGGAGTTAGGACCTAGAAATTCATACCTGAGATGAGATGGTAGTGGTTTAAGCTCAAGCTTTGGTGGCTCTTCTATGGATGGTTTTGCAGGCGGAGTCTCTCTTTTCTCTAAGTCTAGAGGCTTGAATTCAAGCTCCCTCTCCCAAAACACCTTGCCTTCCAGAGACAGTACCCATTCTGCTAAACTTTCACCATTTACCTCTTCCATGTTCATCAGGCATGCTTGAAGTGGATCTTCAATGGTCAACTCTACATCATTTGTCTCCACTATTACATCAACCGCATCAATAAGAGAGCAATTCACGAACTCACTAGGGCGCCTCATGGATTTTTGCACATTGAATATGATCTCCTCATTATTCAACCTCATCTTGAGTTCCCCAGTTTCACATTCATTTAGAGCTCTCCCGGTGTGTAGGAATGGTCTTCCTAGTTTATAGGAATTTCCTCGTCCACCTTGCAATCAAAAATTACAAAATCGGCATGAAACATGAACTTCCCTACCTGGATAAGCACATCATCTAAAATACCAAATGGACGTTTAACCGTTCTGTTAGCAAGCTGTAATAACATAGAGGTAGGCCTGGCTCTACCAATGCCTAGTCTCTTATAAATGACCAAGGGCATGAGAATGCTCGACCCCAAATCACACAATGCCTTTGCAAAGGCATAATTCCTATAGTACATGGGATGGTGAAGCTGCCTGGATCAGATAGCTTCTCAGAAATGGGTCTGGAGACCATTGCACTACAAGTCTGGGTAAGGGTTACGGTGGCCAAGTCTTGGAAATCAAATTTTCGCGACATCAAATCTTTCATCATCTTAGCATACCCATGCATTTCTTTTAAAGCTTCAATTAAGGGAATGTTTACCTAGATTTGCTTGAGCATCTCAAAGAACTTTTTGTATTGCTCTTCTTTCTGGTGCTTGGCCATCCTTTGGGGGAATCGTAGTGGAGGCCTCTTCTTCCCAATGACTTGGGACTTTTCTTTCTCTATCACTTTCTCTTCAACCTGTTGCTCTACCTGTTCAGCTACTTTCTCCGTTCCCTGCTGCACCTCTTTATTTTTGCAACTGGCTGGACTGTAACTTCTGTCAACCCTGTGGACTCATCCATTTCAATAGGCACTGGATTGAGTGTCTCAGCCTGTGTGTCGCTTTTCTCTCTTTCTTTCTCAGCATCAAGATCTCTACCACTTCTCAGAGTCACTACCATCAGATGCTGGGACTTAGTCTTTTGGGTTTGTTTGTGTATCTCCAGGCAATGCCCATTGAGGACGATTGTTAAGTGACATTGCATTTTGGCCAATCTGTACTTACATATTTTTGATCACTGTGTCATGTGCATCTATTCTTTCATTTGTTTTGGCATTTGACCCAATTACCTGCTACATCATAGCTTCCAACCTTGCGAACCCATCGTCATGTCTGCCCCCACGCTATGGTAGGGGTGGGTGATATCCCTGCTGCTGATTGCTGAAATTTGGTGGTCTAGGATTTGGAGCCTTGTTGTGTGGTGGTCTCATACCTGCTGCATTATATTGTGGCTGAGGAGGCCTAAACTGCTCTGGAGCCTGCTGACCCCAACTATGGTTACCTGGTCGCTGCCCTCCATAGTTAGCCACATAATTCATGTCTTCATGCTAATGATGATGCTCTTGGTCTGCAACCCATGGATTACCTATGGGTTGGCTAATGCAAGATGTGCATAAACCACCATTGGTAGTGTCTACAATATGAACTTGCTGCTTAACCCCTGATTCTTCCACCTTCATTGTCAAGATGCTCATTTGTGTCAATAAAGTTGACACATTCTCCTCTAGAGTGTTGGATGGATTCAGAGGTACAGAGTGTACCACTGGAGTGATAGGAGCATTCCTGGTTGTCCACCCGGAATTTTGAGCCATCTTGTCTAGCGAATTTTGTCCCTCTCTCCAAGTCTTGCTCAGAAAAGCCCTGCGTACTGAAGCATTTACAATATTCTTCATACTATCGGAAAGCCCCATGTAGAACCCTTAACCCAACATCTGCTCAGGAATCCCATGGTAAGGACACATAACAAGCATACCCTTGAATCTGCCCTACGTTTCATGTAATGTCTCCATTGGTTTCTGCTTGAAGCTCACAATCTCATCAATTTTTTGAGCTGTCTTGTTAGGTGGATGAAACTTGTTGTGGAATTGCTTGACTAACTCATCCTAAGTTGCAATAGAGTTTATGGGGAGTGTGTTTAGCCATGCCTGTGCAGCTCCTATAACTAAGAACGGAAAGAGCAATAGTCTGATGGCTTCCAGAGTCACACTCGGTTGCCTCTGTGTCTCGCATATCGAGAGAAAGTTCTTCAGGTGCTGCTGTGGATCTTCAACCTGAGACCAAGATAATAATCCCTTATTTTTCAACAAGTGTAGCATGTTGTTAGTAATCTGGAAAGACTCAGCATGAATTGCTGGCACAATGATGGCAGTTGCCAAATTATCTGCTGTGGGTTGTGCCCAGTCTTACAGTGCACCTTTTTGTGCCTCCTGCGCCTCTTGCATATTTAACTTGGCTTGCTGGTTTGGTTCATTTACGTCACCCATGTTGAAGTCTAGTTTGATTGGTTGTTGAGATTGCTGAATTTGTTTGATAGACTTGTTACGTGCCCGGAAAGTTTTCTAGGGGTCTGTGAGTCTTTCAATTAGTTCTCCAGTCCTTGAAGATTTTATAGGCATGCACCTGAGTACCCAAATCAACAACCATCAAAATATTCAATGTAAAGTGTAGATAGAACCTGACTACACAAGAATCTTGAAGTTCTGTCAATGGCAATTGATAATTCCATTAATTCCCCGGTAAAGGCGCCAAAATTGATTCACGTCCAAGCAACGGTCGTAATCAATATAACCTGGTCTAATAAGTCCACAATCGATCCCATAGGGAATTAACCTACCAGTTACAACTTTCACAACCCAAGAGTACTTCCGAATCAAGTTCCCAAAATTTCGAGTATGTGTTTATGTGAATTTCGAACTACTACATTTGCAAGAATTAAAAAGGCTTAAAAGAAAGAATTGAATGTTGGGTAAAATAATATGTAAAAGGACTAAGGTATTGATGGAATCCCTTATCGTTATGCTCATACAAATTGTTAATATATTCTATCAATCATGAACGCTATTTGTACCATAACCCTCTCCCGAGCAATTACAATAATTTACTAGTGCACTCTCCCGAGCTACCCTAGTTAGCTATAATTATGATAGTTCACTTTAGATTTCACCCAAGACATCGTTATTCCTAACCCCGTCTTTACGCCTAAAGTTATAGATTCCTCCAATAACATAGGTGTGGTGTTGTTCAACAATATACCTAAATATGCACTCTTTTCCAAGTTATACACACTAAATAAGCACAGCTAATTAGGACGTCTACCAATTAACTACAACAAGAACGAAGTTGAACAAATAGAAATCTAGCTAACAATTTGTACTCACATAAACAATAAGTTCATCACTCAATAGGTTCCATCAAAACCTTAGAAAAGGATTTAGCTACTCATGCTCGAAGAAACAACAATAATAATTGAATTCATAAATATTTACTTGATAAAAAATAAAGGAATGGGTTGAGAGAGTTCTCTCTTACTAATTATCTTGCAAAAGTAGTAAAAAATAGACAACATGCCTTTATTGGTCAAACTAATAGTTTATATAGAGGTTTTAGGGCTAAAAAACTAAATTTGTACACAATTAGGAAAACATTCTGCGGTGCCTTCCGCGGTTCGTCAGTGGCCGCGGCCGAACCGCGAATAGAGCAGTCCTCTGATTCTTCTGAAAAGTTCAGAGAGCTTGATTTCTCGCGTTTCATCCGCGGTCGCGAGTGAACTGCAGATGAATAGTACTTCAGATTCTTCTTCAATTCTTCAAGCTCACTTCACTTCAACTCTTCATTTGGCCTTTTCATCAACATGTGACTCCAAAATAGCTCCTCTTAGCATCCAATGATTCATGTATACCTATAACACACAAATAAACAATAATCAAAGCATTTTGTCATTATAAACAACATTAATTCAACATCAAAGTGTGATTATTTAGGGCCTAATTATAGTCAAATTCATCTATTATCGCCCAGATCCAACAACTTCTTCGTAAGTAAGATGAGGTACTTCTTTTGGTTTGAATAGGGGGTCACCCTTTTTTTGATTGAAGTAGCCAGAACTTTGGCCGTAGTCAGTTTAAACCCATAAAACCAATCCACTTGCAACCATGTTGATCAAAATGACTAAGTTTAATGACTTGATCAGTCACTAGCCCTCATATTATAATGTTCTCTCACCCCGTGGCCGACATTCCATTCCCCTTAGTCGTAGGTGCTCGTTCAATTTTGATTTCAATGGGCCGGGGCTCCTGAGGTACATATGGCCGGCCCTTCGGGTGTCTCGGTGATACAAACAAAGAAAAGACGATGGTTTTTAACATACCTTTGAACTAAAAGCCAATCCTTACCAAAGGAGGAAATAGAATAATCTACTTTATTTTTTCCTTCTCGTTGTTCCCCCCCGACAATCAAGCCGCAATTCATTCTAACAATTGGCTGAGAGTTAGCAAGCAACTTTGGCCTCTTCGCAGGAGGTTTGCTGTCGCCCTTCTTTCTGGTCCGGCCGCAGTACAGCACCTAAACTCGAAGCATCGATCAGATACCATTAGATCTGGTCCTATCTGACCAAACCACGGGACTTAGAATGGCCGGCCTGCTTGGACGATAGAACGGGGAAAGGGGGAGTGGTGCCCATTATCTATCTGGGCACGAGAAGGAACATAAAAAAAATGGAAAACTGAATACATGTACATGATGTAACGACATATTAAAAAATACGTGATTTTATTTGATAGGCTGCCCGCAGAAAGGAAAAAGATTACCGGCCGCATAACAATTCATTCTTGTCTGTAGCACGTGGTCCCATCTCTCTCGAATGATCATAGTACGGCCGCTCATCTAATATAAAATCAATGAGTAGATCTAACCTCCCCTTCCCCATACCATTGCCGGAAGGGATAGCATATCCACAGAAGAGAGAGTACGGGCCCTTGCCCAGCATTTAGTTTAGATGCAGCCCGAATGCCTTTATGCTCTAGCCTGTGTTAAGCAAGCTTCTTTGACAGAAATGAAATCTTTTTCCATGACAACAGTCATGACTATAAAGGGCGCGGCGGTAAGCTCTCTATAAACAATATGGGGCTATTCATAGTGAAAAACTACTAGACTACATGGATTCCAACTGAACTTTAACTTCCACTTGGTTGATTAATTCAGGGGTAGTGCTGGAACATAATGTTGGACGATCTCCATTTCCATATGGTAATTGAAGTCAAACAGGAGCAACCCAGGTGCAATTCAATCCTTAGTCCCAGCAATGATTCCCAAAAAAGCAAAACCTCACTAGACCGAGGCCCATTGCTATGAGAACTACACTATATAAGAGAATGACTAAGTTAATTGCCAATAGTTTCTATTGAAAGATAGGCTAGCTCTTTAAAAAGTGTGCCCTCCTAATCTCATTTTGATTGGAAGAGATATTGATAATTCTCCCAAGGAGGCTTACTACTCAGCTGATAGATCAGGTGAGCCACCCATGATCACTAAACTCACCAAAGCAGCAGCATATGAAAATTTGAATCATAGATTTCTATATGCTGCTGGAAAATGGGATTTGCAGAGTAGGATACGAAAGTTTATTTATATACAATGTAGAGCCCCTATAATCTATGTTCGACCAATGGAGTTCATAAAAGAAAGCAAAGAAAGGTCTGCGATAAAGCTTTCCCCTCTCTCCATATCTCTACTTACTGGCTGGGTGCAGATAACACTGTAATTATAACAAAGCCAGATAGAGATACTGTTCGTTCAGAATTGATTTAGATTGCCATGACCCATGGAAAAATCCACCTTATTCATGCTCCGCACAACAACTTTTTCGGTCAATATTATATGTATATGCTAAACTTGGTGATCTATTATTGTTGCCCCCTTTAAGCCTATGTGATATAATCATTCTTATCTTAGAAGAGAAGTATGCATTGTCCCCACTTAAGTTATTAAGTATTCCCAAAGACGAGGCGATTTCTTTTTATCTTGAAACTTTATTTCAGCCAGGGGACACTAATCATAAATGGGTTGTTTGTCCCGGTGAAAGGGACGTTCTAGTTTTAATCGCTCTGGCGCATATGTTGAATAGTTGTTCTATGCATTCATCTATCTTTCAGGAGTAATCGTATGGTTTTCCCAGAGATCGGCGTGAGTTCTTTGCCAAATTAGGTGGAGTGGGGAAGATTAGAACTATTTTCATCTTGAATGTAGCACCCTCACAAGGTACTATTCCTCATAAAAGAATTTTACGAAAGCTGGCACCCTTGGTGCGTGATAGCTATGTAATATCCTTAGTTTCATCCTTTTTAAAGATACCAGTTTATGACCAAAATGGAATTAATTGTTCGATTACGGAAGTAGGGATCCCACACACTAGGTTAATCACTAAGGTCTTATACAATTTTATGTTGGATGATTTCGACCGGGATTTAAGTAGCTATGCCTTAGTCTTTCTTATTATCGTTACCTGGATAACTGTTACGTATTATTTCCATTGTTTAATCACCAAAGCGAGCAGCAGTGTAAAGAAGAAATTAATAGTATCCTCTTAGAGTTCGATCTTGATAGGGATATCACAACTATTCTACCTGGTAGGGGTGAGCATGTGACTCGTGATGGGCGTTTGATTATTCTATATCGAGATTGCAGTGTTCACGTTGTCGAACAATCAACATTCTTTCTTTAGTTCAATTTGTATTCAATATGTTTTATACAAAAAGGAACCCATGCAACGATAGGAAATCCTTCTTTTAGAGAGCCAATGCCTTAAGACATACCCTAATAGCAGTTGTCGCCTACTTCACGGAGTTGTGGTTCTAAAAAGAAGATTTATCTTGGTATATTCCACCAAGAGAAAGCCATATCTATGTATTGAAAACAAAATAGAAATTGTATACATGTGCTTACACTTTCCTGAGGATTCCAAGACATGATCACCCATTAATGAAATATCCTTAGGTCTTAAGTCTACAGCTCCGTAGCTTGTGTCACCTACATAGGGTAGAAAAGAATGCTTTGCATAAACATCTAAATGTCAAAGATAAAAGGAATGAGGGGAAGAATCGATGAGGCGAGTGTTGTCAAAGAGAAAATCGTGATGGAAAAAGCGTGAGGAGAATTCTAAACTCGAGATATGCAAAATAAAAACTCCCTGGGAGATGGTATTCTTTGTTTTAGGTCTTGATAGATTTTTCTATCGATTGAAGTTATTACGCTGTCTGATCAAATCTCTTCCTAACGCCTTTAGGGGCTGTGAAGAGAGCCCAGTTCCAGGCCCTTTTTTAGAATGAAAAAAATGGTACAAAAAGAGGGCTTGGGGGTATATATACTATACAAATTGATGATGGTTTATCATCATCAGAACAAAGATCATTCTAGGTCGAGATGAATGGAATATGCTTCTGGAACTAGTTTTTGATAGGGTCTACCTTAGCTCGAAAGAAACAACAACCAAAGTTACACCCACAAAGAATATGGATTCAAATCAGTTAGTATTTGACAAAGAACCTAACAGAATTTAACAAGCAGTAACCAAATTAAATATTTTCCAAAATGGTGTGAACCGATAATAGAATGTAGCTAGATAACTGATGCCACAACATCTAAAATATGTGGGATAGAGTTCATGGCACACTAACTTAACCTTCAATGTCAGATAGTGCTACAATGAACATCAATCCACTATCTAGCTCAAAATTAGCCTCACGAACTGCTAACACTATTATTCGCCTAGCCCCTTTTTATTTTTTGTTATTTCATCATAGGCTGTCGGAACTTGCTTCTTACCGCTACGTGGGAAGAGAATTTATCTTTTCAGCACCCCCCCCCGACTTCAATTACAAACTCTTACTTCTTGGTCTAACTTGGACTAATCCCTTAGCAGGCAAGTAATTCCTACTAACCAGACAGAAAGTAAGTTTCCACTCACTACCAAAGCGCTGTCGCACCTCTATAATTTTTGGCATAACGAGGTTTTAGTCTTTACGAGGGCACCCCCTTTCCAGATTCACTCCCAAGGGTAAATCAGACCTTTGAAATTAGTGAAAATAGTCGTCATAGTCTGAGTTCCTGCTTTCAACGACACTTTCTTAGCTTGTCAAACTTTCTCTCCTTCTCTAGGAAAGTTATCCGGTAAGCAAGATCTTTGATTGATGTGCCTGAATAAGGTTGATCAATGGTAGTTTCTTGGAGATTTCTCTATACCTTAATTGGACTACCCCGCTCTCAGCTCGTGTTCTTGCTTAATGAGGCATCCCATGTTTGCTCTTGGATTGGACTAAGCGGCAATCCTTAATGTGGAAGCAGACCTTGTCATTCTTCTCTTTCAATGCCAGTGGATTAGTACAGTAGGGCTGGAATGCTCTTTTATCATGTATGTGGATTACTTGGTCGATTACCTGATTGAACTAGTCTCATAGCCCTCTCTTTAGTATCCCGTCATTCCTTCTTGTTAACATAGGAAATCTAACTCATTCTAAGGTAGAGCTCTTAGAGTCCTACTTAAAGTGAAATGTAGTTTTTTAGTTAAAGCAAGGAGAGCAGAAACTGAGGGAAAAAACCTATGTTCTTATGTGGGATGGGAATAAAGGCTACTAAAAGAGGAACTCACGACCTAAATACTAAGTAACCTTGGAATGGGGATGAAAATCTAATACATAAAATACAGCTATCTAAAGTAACCTTGTCGGGGGGTTGCGTATAGCTTTCTAAGATCTCAATACGAGAAAGAAATCAGACCTATAACCTCACTGCAGTGGCTTGTAGACTTGCTTTGCTTGTAGACCTATAGACTTGCTTTGTCGACCTTAAGTAATTACATTAAGGAGGATCCATCCAATAGCTTAATGACTTGTTTGGGTCATCTAAGAGGTAAGGCCTCCTTCGATCGATTCTAACTTTCATTATCGAGCTAAAGGAGTTCCCTATACCTTCAAGTGTACACGCTGATCCCACTATGATGGCATTCTTCTTCCTCTCCGACTTTACGATATTATTCTAGCAAAAGCTAGTGATTAGCTGACAGTATCGTATCTCAGCTAAGGTCCGACTCCACTACTTAATATTGTCTAATCTAATCTACCTTCTATGACCTAGCTTCTGGTATTTGAACCAATTACGTCGATTGCCGAACCTGACTTTACTTTGACGCGTTGGCCCTTCCCTATATCTTAATTAATCGGAAGAGTTAGTGGCTATTCTGGTATTTCCAAAGCAAGGGGCACCGCTCTAATCACTTATGAAATATTTTTATGTAATAACCCTCCTTTTGAGTACCTAGGTTGTAACCTTTATAGCGATAACAAGTCAAAAAATATCTTTCGATCAGAAAAAGTGAAAGAATGACCTGACACACAAAGACAAAACAGACAAGAAAAGTGCCAGACTCCGTATGTAAAGACAGACGCTGACAATTTGTAAAGTAAAGATCAGCGGGAACATCCGCCTGAGCGAGCTCAAAATGGGCATTTCCGTCAAGTTTTGAGTTTAGGAATCAGAGTTTTAAGACTCGGCAAAGGCATCAGCCTAGCTAGGAACTTAAGTAGAAGAGTAAACCCCTAAAGAGTAAGGTAAGGCCTAAAGCCTATCATTGACCGAATAGCGAACTTAGCTTCAAAGCTTGAAGTGAAGGCTTTACATTCCCTTTAATCAAATCAATGCCAGAGAATACATCGGAAGCTAATTAGCGCATAGGCAGTGCTGCGTCGTCTGTTGTACCATTTTTGAGAGAATTTGAGTTAAGAGCCAAATCCTAAAAAAAGAAAGTGACAAATCTTTCTGTGGAGGCGGCGAAGGGATGGTAAGGCTTTGAGGCCAAGCAAGAAGCTATTAGAAAGAAGTTGAAGTTATAACAGCAGAAGGGGAGAAAGGAAATGACCTAGGAGGTGTCCTATTTTGAACAAAAATGGTATCAAACCTCAATTTCTTCTTTTGAATACTACTTATTGATAGTCTTATGAAGAAGGGTTGGTTTCATACCTGCTATAAGGGGGGTGCCCCACTTAATCTGTTTCCAACTAATTTCATTTTATTTTCGTTGTGGGCCAGAGCTCCTTTTGATTCTGTTTTATCTCAGTCAAACTCTATTTGCTAAATAGAAGCACATTTAATACTTCAGCGGCGAGCTCCGTGCGTGAGCAGCGACTAAGCAACATCCAATCTTTCTTAACACTTTGTACTTTTGAAGGACCCTCCTCTACAGAAGGGTACAGAGACGAGGCCTTTGATCCAACTCTTTTTTACATAAAGAAATGAAAATCCAAAAACTGGGGAATCCATCGGTCGGATAACAATTTTGGTAGTAGCACCCATGAGAAAATGTCTGGAATATACATCTTTTTTGGGATGGAGGCATGCGTTCTAAAAAAAACATCAACTTGGAAATGCCATACATAATATACTAAACAAAAAGAATGAATATGCCAGTAGAGGACCCTGCTCGAAATAAGTTTTTAAGGTTTTTCCGTAAGAGAAGTCTCGGTTCAGAACTTGTTTCAATAGCCTTTCTGATGAGTAAAACATCAGGTAGAATGGATACCGAGTTTGGGGGGAAGGTTATAACTTTCGATCTAGAAAACTCATCAATGATTACTGCACGATTGACCACTCAGCTATCCAAGTTACGTAAAAGACACATTTTGAAGTTTTTCCCTGCCTCATAAGGGCACACTTTGAGTTCCAAACTTTGTGTCTAAAGCAAATGCTGGAAGTCTAAGATGGCGGTTTGGAACATCCAAGAAGACACATTTCGATGCTCTCTTCCCTTGGTAAAGAGGAATTTCAAATCTAAATCAATCATTTGATCAAACAAAAATAGTACTTGGGCCTTAGAGGCAGCGGCTAGGAAAGAGAAGGGAATATGAAGACCAGGAACGAAGTCACTCGACCAAAAGAAGGTCTTATTTGAGTTCAAAGCGAGGAGCCATATAGAGACAGATTGCAATTGCAAAAGCTAACTCTAAGAAGCAGCTTTACTTTAAAGAGGGGCAAAAGAAAAGCAAAGGAGATAAAAAAAGGGTGCTTAACATATATAAATCGATTACACACTAAAGGAAAGATATATTCTAGTTATCCTACCGGACTACACAAGATATTCTACATGTAGTTAACAAAGAGTCACTGGTTATTGGCCTCAAGACAGAGACAAGTTGACTAGGATCATAAGGTTTAGATAGGGCTAGGCTTTCTCTCATGGACCTTTTTATATTATATTATGATATACGACCGTTCGCCTTTTCATCACTTTGTCCTGGAGCCAGTCTAGGGTGTAGGCTTGCTTCGCATAGGCTCAGGTCGGTGGTAACTAAATATAGAGAGAAGATAATCCTTATGTTGACCAAGGATAGGAAATCCACTCTATCTACTAATGCGAGAAAGGTTGCTGAGAAGGGGACATGTGATCAATTTGTTCTCCTTTCTAACTGATCCATCGTGTGTCACGTAGCCCTATCCATAGAGGAAGAAGGCATATGCTCAAGTCTAAAATATTTCCTACCAATCGTATTGTCATGCCTGAGTGCCTCCCATTTTTTGATGATCTTGTCACTTCTCTTAATCTATAGCTTCAAGCTACGCGTAAGGATGAATATATGATTAATTCAAATACATTAACACGGCAAGAGTTGACTATGCAGCGGAAGTGACTAATGAGCGGGGTACCTTAGCTTATGTCAGGTAGAAACCTTCCTTTTATAAGTCCCCCACAAAAAATGCAAAAGAAGAAAGAAAAGAATTTCCTAGTTCTTTGACCCAATACCTGCTGAATGGGAATTGTTTGACGAATTGATGAAGATGCGCTTGTGGTCGAAATTATTCAACCATGGAAGATGTACTTTGATGGTGATGCTCATCAAGATGGAGCTGGAGTCCTCTTTCTTACTTCTGAAGGAAAAGTGCTGCCGCACTCATTCACCTTGTCGAAACCTTGTTCCAATAATCTCGAAGAGTACCAAGCCCTCATACTTGACTTGAGATGGCTATGGATTTGAAAGAGTTGCAACTCTTATGGAGATTTTAAATTGGTGATCAATAAACTACATCAATTGGAGAATTTTGGTAAGTTTGATCCTCACATTAAGGTAGCTTCCACGGAATGAATCAAATACCAAAGGACGTTTTCAAAGCCACTGCTCCCGCTGAAAGAATTGTAGCTCTTACACATGCTATTTCTTTTGCACTTGAAGTCATTAATAGTAAATTTTTTTTATCTTAATGCTTGTCCTTCGCTCTGGATTCCTTGCCCCCGCCCTTACTTAAGGATTCCCGCCCTTCTTAGCTCTCTTCTTCCATCGACTATTTTTTCATCTGGAAGAATGGGCCCTCTCATGTTGGCGAATCTCCTTGCCATTGTTGTTTCAAATATATATATACATCCCATTCCTGCCTGTCCGGCGACACATGCAATATCAGCTCATGTTCTTTCTACGGCAATTGTGGATGCGCTTTACTTCTTAGTATCCCAATGCAGCTATCTTTTTTAAGCTATGGATCTTATATAGAGAAGGAGTGTGAAAGATAGCTCTTGAAAGCAGTGCGAGTTAGGCTCGAAATCAATAAATTAAATTTGTTATCACGCAGTGCAAAAGGCAAGAAATTAAATGGAAGAATTCTATGCCCACTGCGCTGATAGTCGTATATGGTTCGAGGAGGTATATATATTCTCCACTTAGCTAGAGAAAGTCTTATGGCCATCATCTTACCTCGTGCAAGATAACTTCCAATCCATCTTCGCTTCAAGCCCGACAGTGCCAAGACAGATTCAATCTAGAGAGCCGCCGGGGTCGTTAAGGAAAGAAAGAGAGCAAGTAGTGTAGATTTCAAGAACAATAGTGATGAAGGAGGATGAAAGAAAAAAATGGAAGAGTGCGTAAATCTATTCCGTCTGGCTGGGGGTAAATCTACTTCCCAGAGCGGCAGTCAAACAGGGGCGTGAATGCGAGATGCCAGCGGAATGATTGGCCGGATAGAGGCTAGGGCTGCTTCCTTCCCACTGCGTCCTTCTTTGTGTGTCAGAGATATAAAGCGAGTTCACCAAAAAAGAACGGGAACTGGATCAATCTATTCTATGGTGAAGCATCCAGCGGGCCTACGCCTCTTAAAATCCTCCCACCACTGAAATGCTGCACCTGTGAACTGAAAAGTGGTGAATGAAACACCGCTGGACTCTAGAATACCCGCGGTGCGAAGCATGCGCTGACATCTGTCAAGAAAACCCTGGGCGTCCTCACCCTTAGCACGACTGAATGTCGGAGGCTGTAGCCTCTCAAATTTCTCCAAACGACGTGTCTCATCGTCGGGCATAGCTGGAACCATATAAGTAGGAGCTGGTGTAATGGGGACAACTGGCTGGACTGGCTCGGGTGTGTGAGCCACGGGGGTCTGATTCCCTCCCCCTGCCTGTGAAGAAGATACTGCGGCAGTAGCTGCAACTACCTGTGCCAAGCCTGTGCACAATGATAAGATCTGAGCCAAGGTCTCCTGAAGACCTGGTATGACAATGGGCACTGCCGGTGCCTGAACCTGAGTTGCTGGAGCGCCTGCCGCTGGAATCTGGTCCTGGGCCTGGGCCACTGGTGCAGGAATCTGACCCTGAGTCTAGTCAGCTGGTGGGTCAGCAGGTGCTGGTACTGCTGCCCTACCTCTACCACGACCACGGCCTCTGGGTGCCAATGGAGGTCGTCTGCCACGTCCGCTAGCACATGTTCTCGCCATCTGCGAGAGAATAGAATATGGAAAATTTTAATTTCAGGATAACACAAATCGCACGATATGAATCCAAGAAAATGAGGTTTTTCCTAAAGTTTCTGTAGCCCTCCGAGGATAGATACGGACATCTACGTACCGATCCGCGAAAGCCTACTAAACCGGCTCATGACTCGCGAGTCCTAGTAACCTAGGCTCTGATACCAACTTGTCACGACCCAAATCCGGTCGTGATGGCGCCCAACAAGCAAGCTAGGCCAGCCAGACCAACCATTTATTATTACATCGAATACCAGTCGCAAATGGACAACCCAAGAAGAATATATAAGTTTAAGAACTCCAATAATAATAAATAAAGAACAAAGTACTGACACTCCCAAAGATCCGGAGTCACAAGTCTAGAGCCTCTAACAAAACCCAACAGGAATAGAGAGTACTATATAGAAATACTCATGTCTGAATACAAATACAAAGGAAAACTGGAATAAGAAGAGAAGCCAGGTCCTGTGAACGCCAGCAGCTACCTCAGCAACTCGGATAAATAATGATAAAAGCTGGAGTGCTCGTCTATCCCTCCTGTGTACCTGAATCTGCACACAAAGGTACAGGGAGTAGGGTGAGTACTAAGTACTCGGTGAGTAATAAATATATACAAGTAGCTGAAAGTAAGAAATCCACAAAATACCACATAATGAAGCTAAACTACAGTTCGAATCTCCTACGAACTAGCATCAACAATACAATACAACTACCACAGAGTAATTCGACAAATAAAGATGCAATGCAATGCACATAACCGCTACGGCGTGTAGCCCGATCCGTTTAACGTTGATGGCGCTCACTGGGGGTGTGTACAGACTCCGGAGGGGCTCCTACAGCCCAAGCGCAATACTGCTGCAGCGTGTAGCCCGATCCTCATATCAACCACTGCGGCGTGCAGCCCGATCCATTTTCAGTCCACAATAAGCAAATAAGTCACAAAATAGTTCATCTTTCTTAATTCCGGTTTCCAGTTCATAATTTATGAAAAATACTTTAACTTTATTAAATTTGCAAAAGCCGGTGACTTAGCATATCAATAATGTGATTTAAATTTCCAGGACAGAGATCAGTGATTAAGCAAATATATCTATCACATAAATATTGTCCTCTAAGGACACTACAGGTCGGCACAAGGTCCCAAACAAGGCTTAAAGCCCACAAATATATCAAATACAGTGTATTTCCAACACTAATAACATATTATTCCTTTTCGGGATGGACCAAGTCTCAATCCCTAGTCACAATCAATTCCGCACCTGCCACGGTGTGCGAGCCATGCCCTACTAGTGTCACAATGTGCTAAGCCGGGGTTTCGAACCCTCAGGCTACCATATACACAAACTACTCACCTCTAGCCGGTCGTAGACTCGTCCCCTATGCCTTTTCCTTTGAATTTACCTCCCTCGTGCGTAGAATCTAGTCAAACCACAATAATTATATCAAATACGGGTCAAAGAATCATAACCCATTTCAATTTACATGAAATTCGCATAAACACACTAAGTTGGTAAAACCCGACCCCGGGCCCACTGCTCGGAAAATTCCGAAATTAGTACTAACGCGACCCTCATCTCGCCACGCATCCGTGCATATAAAATTTATCGAAATCGGAGTTCAAATGGCCTCCCAAAACTCAAAATCTCGTTTTCAATATCTGGGCCACATTTCTTCAAGATTTCAACCCAATTTCATGAAGATTGATGTTAATTCTACCATAAAATGATGTTTTTGAGTCAAGAATCTTACCTCCGACGAATACCCGATGATTTGTCAGTGATTTCCTCGAGTTTTCTTCTCTCTAGGGCTCAAAATTGTATTTTTGGGGGTGTAAACCCGCGACACCTCTGTTCTGTGATTTAATTCATTGCCAGAGTAGTTTGCTCTACGCGATCGCGACTCGCCTCACGCGATCGCGATGTTCAAAAAGCCGGCCTCACGCGATCGTGTCTCTCTTCCTGCGATCGCGTAGCACAAATTTCCCTGGACCCCAATTTTCTCCTACGCGATCGCGTGGATGCTCATGCGATCGCGATGGCCACCCGATTAGCTCTACGCGATCGCGACTGGTGCTTCTGCGATCGCATTGGACTAGTCCCTAACCCTACGCGATCGCGTCCCCCTCCCCGCGATCGCGTAGAGCAAAAACCTGCTGCATTTATTACAACAACCAGCCTTCTCATTTTTCCCAAAAATGGTCTGTTTGGACCCCCGAATTCATCCCGAGACCCCCGGGAGCCCAACGAAAACCACCAACATACTCCAAAACACGATACGAACTTATTCCAATCATAAAAACACCATACTAAACATCAAAATCACCATTTACACACGAACTCAAGCCTAAGTTTCTTCAAAACATTCAAAACTAACATTCAATCGAAAACCCGATCAAACGATGTCCGAAAGACCTGAAAATTTGCAGACATATCCAAAATCACATAACGAAGCTACAGAAATTGTCGGAATTCCATTCCGACCCTCGGATCAAAATATCACCTACCATCCGGTTTTCGCCAAAATTCAACATTCGCCAATTCAAGCCTAAAACTACACCGGACCTTCGAATTCAATTCTGATTGCTCTCCCAAGTCATAAATGATCCCCCGGAACTAGTCGAATCATCAGAATTCGGTTCCGAGCACTCTAACTCAATAGTCAACTCTTGGTTGACTTTCCATATTCAAGCTTCCTTAAAACATGCTATTTGCTTCATTTTCAATCCAAATCACTCCTAACTCACCCGATATACTCTAATACTAATATAAAAGCATAAGATATGTAAATGCAAGGTAACGGGGTGGTAATTCCCGTAACGACGGGCCGGTCGTTACAACTTCCTCCCAAAAATTATCCACAACCCTAATTGATTTTCCCTCTCTTTCAAGTTCAAATTGGGGGTAAACACTAGAGTTTGAAGAACCAAGTTAAAGGATGAGTTATCCAACAATTAAGGTGAGTTTACTGCTATATTTCATACATTTATTCTGCTGTGAATTCATGGTAATTCGTTATATACATGTAAGAACTCACGGGACGGTGATCGGAAGCCGTGAGTTCAAGTTATTCACATGTAGCGGACTGTTTTGTGGACTGTTTTGTGTTGCTGCTGGGCTACATTTTTTATTGCTGTTTTGTGGAGTTTTGGAGGAGGCAGGGTGTGGAGAAACACCATATATATGTTGGGTTGTGGTCTTCTAGTTCTACATAATATTTTTGGGCCGTTTGATACGACTATAGTGGCCGTCATATGTATGATGTGATTAGGTTGTGTGTGGACTGTTTTGGGAGGCTCAATATGTTTATTATTGATGTTGTTTAGGCTGTTTGGTGATTGTTTTGAATGGTGTGAAGTCATATATATAGGGGAGGTGCTGTCCGTTTCATCTCAAAATAGGTTGTGATTGGTACATAATAGTTGCGACGCTTAAACGTTAACGATAGTGTCATTTCTCCTATTGTAGACTAAGGAGTCATGACGTTTGCATAGCTTGAGGTTGTGGCAGTATATACAAGGTATGTGTGGCTATCCCTTGACTTCTTTTGCACGACTCCGATTGTACATAATGTAATGAACGAGCTTCCAAAGATACTCTATTCTTAGAAGCTAAGCAGTACTTACATCATTTCCCCTCTTATGGAGCGATTGATGTTGATGTTGCTTCTCTTATTCTTATGTTATCAATCTTGTTGGTACTTCCTCATTCCTATAAGGTTCAAAGTGAAGAGTTTGTCCTAATAAGGAGTACATAGGATACCGACCTTACGTCACTCCGAAAGGTCTACAAGGTGTTTCCATGAGTCGAGCATGCATTATATATATGTATCTATTTTACTCTACCGAGCCGCGCTATAGTTGGCCAGGTACGGCACCTATTGTGTAACCACTGATCAGTTGGGTTTTACCGAGCTCCATGTGGCCGGGTACGATTCTACCGAGCCATATAATGGCCGGGTATGTTTTTACTGAGCCTATTACGGCCGGGTACGATATGATGATGATGCCTACAGAGGCGTATGTTTTAAAAGATTATGTATTTATACATATGTATCATGCATTTCATGTCAGTAGCCCTCAGAGGTACTCAGATGTTACAGGTTGTATATTCTCTATCCCTGCTTACATTACTGTTCGTATTTATGGTTCTCTACCTTACATACTCAGTACTTTATTCGTACCAACGACCTTTTATTTGTGGACACTGCATGTCGTGCTGCAGGTCCTGATAGACAGGCAGGTGCAGCTCCCCCATCACAGTAGGTTGTCCAGTTCAGCGGTGATTGGCGAGATCACTTCTCCGGACTTGCCTTGGTCTTGGTATGCATTTTTGTTATAGACATTATGGGTATGTCGGGGCCCTGTTCCGGCTATGTTGCAGCACTTATGTTCCTTTAGAGGCTCATAGATAAGTGTCGACTCATGTATAGTTTGGTATGCCTTGTTGGTTGGTTTTTGTTGTATAGTCTTTCATTTTAGCGTGGTAGCTTGTACCATATGTATATAGTTTCATGATTGTCTGGTCATCCCATGTTATGTAGGTTCATGCAATCATATTTTATTGTTGGTTGTCCATGATCCATGTCTACCATTTATATTGGTCTCGTCGGCCCTAAAAGATAATAAAGAAGGTTAGATAAAATGTACGTTGGTGCTCGGCAAGTATGGTCGGGTGCTAGTCATGGTCCTCTAGTTTGGGTCGTGACAAACTTGGTATCAGAGCAAGTCTGTCCCAGGGATTGTCTATGAGCCATGTCTAGTAGTGTCTTGATTATGGATGTGTTGCGCGCCACATTTATAATCATGAGGCTACATGACATCTAGGGTTCTTACCTTCTTCCTGAATCTAGATCGTGCATAGAGTTGAGTCATAAGTATTCGTCTCTAATATTCACCTTGTTTTCTTTCAGCGATGCCTTCGACTAGGGAACAAACAATTAGTAGACGGCTTGATACAGCTGCGGGAGAGGGTACCAGTCAGGTGCCCCAAGCCAGAGCAGGCCAAAGTGAGGCTCAGAGTGAGATGTCGTCTCATACCTCATCTACTCCGTCTCCTCCGGAGGATATTAGGTGGCACCCAGCACCTCCAGCTCCTCCGTATGGCACTACAGACAAAGATATGTGGAGTGCTTTGCAGTTATTGACTAGCTTGGTAGCTGCTCAGGCTCAGAGGCAGAATACAGGTGCTGCTGATAACCAGTTAGTACAAGAGTTCGTGATTTTATTAATTTAGACCCTCCGGTGTTTACCGGATCAGACCCCAAGGAGGATCCGCAGACTTTTATTGACCGGGTTCATCGTACACTACGGGTTATGCATGTTAGTGATACAGAGGCAGTAGAGTTGGCTTCTTATCGGCTACGGGATTTAGCGGTTCTTTGGTATGATAGTTGGGAGAGATCCAGGGGTCCGAACGCTCCTCCAGCTGTGTGGAAGGATTTTTCTGAGGCCTTTCTTCATCACTATTTGCCAGTTAAGATACGACGAGCTAGAGCTGATAAGTTCTTGAACCTTAGACAAGGTAATTTGAGAATGCGAGAGTATTCTATGCAGTTTGATTCTTTAGCAAGGTATGCTCCCCATATGGTGGCCGAGATGAGTGATAGGGTGCATTTGTTCGTGAACGGGTTGGGACCCCATCGATAAATGAGTGTATGACAGCCTCCTTGGTAGAAGGCATGGATATTTCCCGTATTCAAGCTTATGCTCAGACCCTAGAGGATCGTAAGCGCCAGCAGAGGGCAGATAGGGAGCACGATAAGGGCCAGCATAAGAGGGCGAGATTTCCAAGGTATTCTGATGACTTTAGAGGCAGCGCCAGGCCCCAATCTTCGAGGTGTTCGGCGACATCTGTAGCTAGTGATCATCCACAGTTTCAAAGGCCTCGATATGATCGATCCTATTCTAGTCCGGGTCAGAGTTCGCAGGCATCTGGATTGCAACATCACAGGGATACTAGTCAGACAATACCCCCAACACCACGTTGTGATCTGTGCGGCAAGGCCCACTTTGGATTGTGCCGTCGAGGTTCTGATGTGTGTTATTCTTGCGAACAGCCTGGCCATATGATGAGGGATTGTCCTAACAGGGGAGGTGATGGTATGGCTCAGCCGACTAGATCTGTGTCTGGTTCTTCCTCATCAGTTCGACCTCCCGCACGGGGTTTTCAGCAGTCGACAGGTCGTGGTAGAAGTAGAGGTGCAGGGCCGAGTTCGAGTGGTGCTCAAAATCGAACATATGCTCTAGTAGGTCGACAGGATCTCGAGTCATCTCCAGATGTTGTTACAGGTATATTATCTATGTTTTCTTATGATGTATATGCGTTGATTGATCCGGGATCTACATTATCATATGTTACACCCTTTGTGGCTAATAAGTTTGGCATTGAACTTGAATTG
The DNA here is from genome assembly GCA_032618575.1 of Nicotiana noctiflora. NCBI lineage: Eukaryota > Viridiplantae > Streptophyta > Magnoliopsida > Solanales > Solanaceae > Nicotiana > Nicotiana noctiflora. The sequence continues at coordinate 696,187 of JASVEL010008856.1, forward strand.
ATAAGTAAACCCCTTGCGGTATCTACTCCAATAGGAGATTCTGTGATTGCTAGAAGGGTATATAGAGGTTGCACTGTGATGATTTGTAGTTGTCAAACCTCGGCAAATTTATTTGAGTTAGATATGGTTGATTTTGATGTGATACTGGGAATGGACTGGTTGGCCTCGTGCTATGCAAATGTTGACTGTTGTATGAAGATGGTTAAGTTTCAATTTCCTGGTGAACCCGTCATTGAATGGAAGGGGAACATTGCTACATCGAAAGGTAGGTTTATTTCCTATCTTAAGGCAAGGAAAATGATCTCAAAAGGTTACATTTATCATCTTGTTCGCGTTAGGGATGTAGAGATGAAGCTGCCTACTCTACAATCTTTCCCCGTGGTCAATGAATTTCCAGATGTTTTCCCAAATGAACTCCCAGGCCTTCCTCCAGAAAGGGAGATTGAGTTTAGCATTGATGTGTTGCCTGACACTCAACCGATCTCTATCCCTCCATATAGAATGGCCCCGACAGAGCTGCGAGAGTTGAAGGCGCAGTTAAAGGACTTGCTGGATAAGGGCTTCATTAGGCCTAGCACTTCACCTTGGGGTGCGCCAGTCCTATTCGTGCGGAAGAAAGATGGGTCATTACGGATGTGTATCGACTATCGGCAATTGAATAAGTTTACTATAAAGAACAAGTATCCACTTCCAAGAATTGACGACCTGTTTGACCAACTCCAGGGTGCCAAGTATTTCTCCAAGATTGACTTACGTTCAAGGTATCATCAGGTCATGGTTAAGGAGAAGGATATTCCAAAGACGGCCTTTCGGACAAGATATGGACACTTTGAGTTCTTGGTGATGTCGTTCGAGCTAACAAATGCCCCAGCAGCTTTTATGGATCTCATGAATACTGTATTCAGGCCCTATCTTGATATGTTCATGATTGTATTCATTGATGACATTCTGGTGTATTCTCGTTCGGAGGAGGAACGTGCGAGCCACTTGCGGAGAGTATTAAAGATGCTATAGGATCATAAGTTATATGCTAAGCTCGCCAAATGTAAATTCTGGCTGAACTCAGTAGCATTCCTTGGCCATGTGATATCTGACGAGGGTATTAGTGTCGACACTCAGAAGATTGATGCAGTAAAGAATTGGCCGAGACCTACAACACCATCGGAAGTTCGTAGCTTCCTGGGGCTAGCAGGATATTATAGGCGATTTGTAGAAGGGTTTTCCTCTATATCAGCACCATTGACTAAGTTAACACAGAAAGCTACCAAGTTCCAGTGGTCTAACACTTGTGAACTTTCAGGAGCTGAAGGATCGATTGACATCCGCACCGGTGCTCACTCTCCCCGAAGGAACAGAAGGATATGTGGTATATTGTGATGCCTCAGGTATAGGTTTAGGGTGCGCGTTGATATAGCATGGGAAGGTGATTTCATATGCATCAAGACAATTGAAGAAGCATGAAAAGAATTATCCAACCCATGATTTGGAATTGGCTGCAATAATATATGCTTTGAAGATATGGCGGCACTACTTATACAGCGTCCATGTTGACATCTACACAGATCACAAGAGTCTACAATACATCTTCAAGCGGAAAGAGTTGAATTTGAGGCAGCATAGGTGGCTTGAATTACTGAAAGACTACGACATCGAGATATTGTATCATCCCGGTAAAGCCAATGTTGTGGCAGATGCTCTCAGCCGTATGTCAATGGGAAGCTTAGTACATATTGATGCAGGTAGATGGGGGTTAACTAAAGAGCTTCATCAGCTAGCCAATATGAGAATCAAATTGTTAGACTCTGATGACGGAAGTGTTACTGTACAGAATACATCAGAATCATCTTTGGTAGCCGAGGTAAAAGCACGGCAATATGAAGATCCTATCTTACTACGATTGAGAGAGAACATTAAGTAGTGTAAAATTACGGCTTTTGAGATTGGGGGAGATGGGACACTGAGATACCAGGGCTGATTATGTGTGCCGAATGTAGCAGGGTTGCGAGAAAAGATTATGAATGAAATTCATCAATCCCGATATTCCATCCATCCTGGCTCAACAAAGATGTATCATGATGTCAAGGAGCAGTATTGGTGGGATAACATGAAAAAGTCTATTGCGGAATTTGTAGCCCAGTGTCCCAATTGTCAACAAGTAAAGATAGAACATCAGAAACCCGGTGGATTGCTTCAGAATATAGAGATTCTGACCTGGAAATGGGAGGTGATTAGTATGGACTTCGATATTGGATTACCTCGATCTTAGCATAAGTTTGACTCTATCTGGGTGATAGTTGATCGACTTACAAAATGTGCTCATTTTCTGCCAGTTAAGACAATTTACTCGGCTGAAGATTATGCAAAGTTGTATATCAAGGAGATTGTTAGGCTTCATGGTGTGTCGGTATCTATTATATCAGATCGAGGAGCTTAATTTACGGCTAACTTTTGGAGGTCTTTTCATAAAGGTTTAGGCACACAGGTGAATCTCAGCACTGCATTTCATCCGCAGACTGACGGACAAGATGAACGTACCATTCAGACATTGGAAGATATGCTACGAGCATGTGTTCAAGATTTTAAGGGAAATTGGGATGACCATCTTCCACTCATAGAATTTGCCTACAATAATAGCTACCATTCCAGTATTAAAATGGCCCCATATGAGGCACTATATGGGAGGAGATGTTGATCACCAGTTGGATGGTTCGAAGTCGGTGAAACAGAATTATATGGGCCCGATTTGATTCACCAAGCCATTGAGAAGGTGAAAGTGATACAAGAACGATTGAGGACGGCACAAAGCAGGCAAAAGTCTTATTCCGATGTCCGATGTCGTGATCTAGAATTTGAGGTTGGTGATTGGGTTTTCCTGAGGATTTCACCAATGAAGGGTGTTATGCGTTTTGGGAAAAAAGGTAAGCTGAGTCCAAAGTATATCGGTACGTATAAAATTCTTCAATGAATTGGACAAGTTGCTTATGAGTTAGAATTGCCATCCGAATTAGAATTTGTCCACCCGGTATTCCATGCATCTATGTTGAGGAAATGTATTGGACACCCTTCTCGAGTTGTCCCTATCAAATATGTTCGAATTACAGAGGATCTATCATATGAAGAAGTGCCAGTGGCTATATTAGATCGACAAGTCCGCAAGCCGAGAACAAAAGATGTAGCTTCCGTCAAAGTATTGTGGAGGAACAAGAATATGAAAGAAATGACATGGGAAGTGGAAGAAGAGATGAAGTCTAATTACCCTTACCTATTCAAGAATGACGATAACAAGGATATTGGTGGAACGCAAGATACATTATAAAGGTGAAATGGCTTTATGAGGTAAGCAATAACTTGAGAACTCTCTTCCTTAATACAAAGTGGTGATATGTAAATAATATCCATGTCCATAATGCTTTGTGTAGCCTTGTGAGGCCATACTTTGAGCTACACTGATTGCAAATTTTTCTAGTGACCATTTTATAGGGGAAAATTGACCAAAAATTTCCGCTAGAATCCACGATAATTTGGACTCCCCATAAACCCTTACATTCGAGGACGAATGTTCCTAAGGAGGGGAGGGTGTTACAACCCATATCCACACACGTTTGTTCATGACCTAAGTTAGATAACACAAATCCAAGAAGGAAATATTCTTGAGATGATAAGAAGTTAATCCGATTAATCTTAAGTGATACAAGGGTGCATAAGGGTGATTAACAAGTATTAGAAGTTAAACGAATCAAGGATGCTTTAACTCGTACTTTTGGATAAACCTATAGATTCTTAGTATACTAAGGAGGTCATAATTTAAGGTATTTTAATCATATAATATCCGTATCATAAGTCTTGAAGTCAAACGAGTTATGAAACAAAAGTCGACAAAAGTTGTTGCAACTTAGGTTCATAGTTTTACCTAAACTTTAGGACAAATGTTATTAAGTCTTTCTCCCAATATACTTGGAATTACGGGGTTATCTACCACCAACTTGAATATATATGAGTCTAGTTTCCAATTCATTAAACGGTTTATCAATACGACATTGGAATAGAGAGATATAGACATTTTCGTGAGACCGCACAAGCTGCTAGGTGACAAGTAGGTGGGTCTGCTACTTGGTTAAATGTCGGCCCAAAAGAGGAAATTTCGGGTCAGAAAAGGAGCCCATTAAAAGGCTTATCTTCTGCAATATATCCCTCTTTATATTTCACAAATAACCAGACCTAAAACCCTGCAAACTTCCTCCCAAAAATTATCCACAAACCCTAATTGATTTTCCCTCTCTTTCAAGTTCAAATTGGGGGTAAACACTAGAGTTTGAAGAACCAAGTTAAAGGCTGAGTTATCCAACAATTAAGGTGATTTTACTGCTATATTTCATACATTTATTCTGCTGTGAATTCATGGTAATTCGTTATAAACATGTAAGAACTCACGGGACGGTGATCGGAAGCCGTGAGTTCAAGTTATTCACTCGTAGCGGACTGTTTTGTGGACTGTTTTGTGTTGCTGTTGGGCTGCATTTTTTATTACTGTTTTGTGGAGTTTTGGAGGAGGCAGGGTGTGGAGAAACACCATATATATGTTGGGTTGTGGTCTTCTAGTTCTTCATACAATTTTTGGGTCGTTTGATACGACTATAGTGGCCGTCATATGTATGATGTGATTAGGTTGTGTGTGGACTGTTTTGGGAGGCTCAATATGTTTATTATTGATGTTGTTTAGGCTGTTTTGTGATTGTTTTGAATGGTGTGAATTCATATATATAGGGGAGGTGCTGTCCGTTTCATCACAAAATAGGTTGTGATTGGTACATAATAGTTGCGACGCTAAACGTTAACGATAGTGTCATTTCTCCTATTGTGGACTAAGGAGTCATGACGTTTGCATAGCTTGAGGTTGTGGCAGTATATACAAGGTATGTGTGGCTATCCCTTGACTTCTTTTGCACGACTCCGATTGTACATAATGTAATGAACGAGCTTCAAAAGATACTCTATTCTTAGAAGCTAAGCAGTACTTACATCATTTCCCCTCTTATGGAACGATTGATGTTGATGTTGCTTCTCTTATTCTTTTGTTATCAATCTTGTTGGTACTTCTGATTCCTATAAGGTTCATAGTGAAGAGTTAGTCCTAATAAGGTTTACATAGGATACCGACCTTACGTCACTCCGAAAGGTCTACAAGGTGTTTCCATGAGTCGAGCATGCATTATATATATCTATCTATTTTACTCTACCGAGCCGCGCTATAGTCGGTCGGGTACGGCACCTATTATGCAACCACTGATCAGTTGGGTTTTACCTAGCTCCACGTGGTCGGGTTCGATTCTACCGAGCCTTATAATGGCCAGGTATGTTTTTACCGAGCCTATTACGGCCGGGTACGATATGATGATGATGATGCCCACAGAGGCGTATGTTTTAAAAGATTATGTATTTATACATATGTATCATGCATTTCATGTCAGTAGCCCTCAGAGGTACTCAGATGTTACAGGTTGTATATTCTCTATCCCTGCTTACATTACTGTTTGTATTTATGGTTCTCTGCCTTACATACTCAGTACTTTATTTGTACTGACGTCCTTTTATTTGTGGACGCTGCATGTCGTGCTGCAGGTCCTGATAGACAGGCAGGTGTAGCTCCCCCATCACAGTAGGTTGTCCAGTTCAGCGGTGATTGGCGAGATCCCTTCTCCGGACTTGCCTTGGTCTTGGTATGCATTTTTGTTATAGACATTATGGGTATGTCGGGGCCCTGTTCCAGCTATGTTGCAACACTTATGTTCCTTTAGAGGCTCATAGATAAGTGTAGACTCATGTATAGTTTGGTATGCCTTGTCTGCTGGTTTTTGTTGTATAGTCTTTCATTTTAGCGTGGTAGCTTGTACCATATGTATATAGTTTCTTGATTGTCCGGTCATCCCATGTTATGTAGGTTCATGCAATCATATTTTATTGTTGGTTGTTCATGATCCATGTCTACCTTTTATATTGGTCTCGTCAGCCCTAAAAGATAATAAAAAAGGTTAGATAAAATGTACGTTGGTGCTCGGCAAATATGGTCGGGTGCTAGTCACGGTCCTCCATTTTGGGTCGTGACATGCTAGATAGTAGGTGGCGGGGGAAAGCTAGCTGAAGATGCATAGAATTCCCTATTAGGGAGAAGCGGATTCGCCACTTTAAGAAAGTATTTTCGAACTAATGCCATATCTTCTACTTCGACAAGGAAGGTGCAAAAGGAAAATGAGTAAGGGTTTAGGAATGTAGCGAAGTGGAATCAGCAATCCCTATTTCGCATAGCCCTTTATTGGGTAAAGTGAATCAGAATAGGCGGGTTGACATTCAATTAGAATAACCATTGTTTTCTCTTTCCTACTCTGCTCTGCTACAGAATCCGGTCTTAGTTGAATAACCCTTGCTATTGAATCTGATGCTCTAGACGAAGGCAATGAAATTTTTAATGCATCGAATGACATGCCATGGTTGGCTCTTGGGGAAGGAAGGAGAGTGATTGGCATAATGTAGGGCAGAAAGAGGGGATTCAGGTTCTCTTTTAAAAGGGTTGGATTTGCTGCTTGCCTTCCGCACCTTGAACTTTCTAGTTCTATTTTGACTAATCCGAATCTGTGTACTTAGTAAAAGCAAAATTTCTTCTCTCAATTCTTGGCAGATGGAAGCCCCATGACCGACCGAACCAAGGATGTGGTAGATAGAGGAAGAGAAGATTTTTTGAATGCTCTCGGGCATTTATTGAGGTAGTAAAATATTAAATTTCACAAGGATCATTCTTGGTATTAAAGTCTTTAATCTGTGAGGAAATAGCCCATTCTTCATCTACGCAAAGATGAATTATTGCTTATTCGACCGATCCTACCCCAACTTATTAGGATAGGACCTTCTCTTATCCCGAATAACTCGAGCTTGTCTTGGCTCTCTTCTTTAACAAATAGGACTTTGCTTAGATGGTTTGGCACGCTTAGCTTTCGATCGAAAAAGACCGGAATTTGTGAAAGCGGGCTTATTGCCCCATGTCTTACCTATAAACAAAAGGCAGGAACTTATTAGAACAGATGACTTGCTTGCATTCCTTCTCCGAGATATGGAAAGGGGGTTCAGATACATGATGGAATTAAAGCAAGTTCTTTTAGCACACACCTAAACAATCGTGTATGTGGGAGCCCCAAGACTTCTTTATAGATATAGACTTTGTGTACTGCCAAGGAAGGAATACATTTTACAAAGGATCTACTTAACTAGCAAATGAGAATTTCATAGTTTCCCGCGCTATAGGACACTAACTTCCCTTTACTTTGGCCTACCCCAAGCTCCATGATAAAATATTACAATAAAAGAGAAACATCACTTGATTGTTTTTGTTTGTTTGATCATGCAGATTAATAGCGGATCGAAGGGAGTGCGATAGGACATCATCTATCCGGGTTGGCGCCGGACTCCTTTGTGAATCAGTCACATTCCTTGTCTGCAAGAGTTCGGTTAGTTGATCGAGAAAGCGGCAGGACCATAAGCTTGGCCTTGAGTTGGACTGCGGTCCCGTGAAGCTGGTATCCTCAGACCGCCTAAGAGACTTTCCAACTATCGAGGGAAGGAAGTTCACTTTTTAGTGACCAGAAATTGACTAGTTTATTTAATTGACTTAAAGATCTTTCTTTATATTTTACTAGTTAAGTCATTCGATCATCAGTCGGTGAGGTCGATAGAAAAAGTGAAAGCTTGATGAAACCTCGTCTTTTTTAGCATCAACTACTTTTTCCCATCCCAAGTAATGTTATGAACTTTCACTCCCTATCTATACTAGAACCTGGAGCCTCTTTCTTCTTTTTGTGTAGCAGGCGTTGATTGATGGGATAAAAGAAGCACGATATGGAATCAAACCCCAATATTTTTCCTTACATGGCAAAAGTCGAGAGTGAAAATCTAGACTCGAAACCATACGCTTGTTAGAGGTGATCCCCGCCTCCCCTTTTTGCCTAACCCATTCGTTCACAGCTTCGCCACTGTACTGAGTGTCGAGCTACCATGCTCTTGAAACCTCGTAAATTTGCTTTTCTTCAATGAGAATATAAAGAAAACAAGCAATTTCGCTCCCCAGCACCACTTGGTGGTTGATCACCACCACCTTCACTGGTTTTACACAAGAAAATGAATTCATCAATTAAATGCGATAGAGGACTGGATGGGTTATATAGTTCGTCACTCAGTAGGTGGAGGTCAAAAAGGGTGGAGGCATTATCAAGTAAGTCGGTTATAAGTGGTCGTGCTCTCGTTACCGGAAGCTTGGCAGCGATAAAATGCAGTTCCACCCCTAACTGTATTGCGCCTTTGAGGTTTTGAAAGGCTTGAAAATCCGAGTCTAGGGACAAAGTGACTTAGCTGAACATAGTGAGACTAAGGGATGAAAGGTTAGACCCAGAAATGTGCAAGCGAGACGCAGCAAGAAAACTTTTTCGCGTGAAAGCCGTTGCTTGTTCCATAATTTGGTGGGATGGGAAGTATAGATAGAAAGGAAGAAAGGGAGGTTTCGGCTCTGCAATGATGGAAGATCGAATCATTCCTTCATTATATTCTGGCTATTCCTTTCTGGCGGGTGATTTATTCATGAGCTATAGAGATAAGAGCTTCGATTTGTAGGTAGGATATAGAAATTGGGAACTATCTATATATAGTAGCTTCTAGCTATGCAACTAAACTAAAGGCTCTGGAACATAGTATACGTCTAGAACTTGTGATGCAAATAATGCGCTATCTCATGGAATTAGAGCGAATCCAGATGAAATTTACCAAGTCAAAGCAAGGCGTTGAAAAATCACCACAAGAGAAGGGAATGACGTCCTGACTAAACAAAAGTTTCTTCAATAATGGCTTGGTCGAAAGTCGTAAAGAAGGCACCAGATAAGCAACATACATAAACTACTACCGTACAACGCATCCCGTGGGTGGCCTTCAAAGTCTATCATTTGTAGGATGAGATGCTAACCTACGCCCGTACATATCAAACTGTCTCCTTGGGACTTAGCTCTGAAGATTAATTCCCGTTTAGCCAATTGCCTTGCCCAAGTAGGAGAACAGTTAGAACTAGGAAAAGATGCCGACACTGAACAGTTAAAGAATTCTCCATCGCTTCAAGACTACCATCCTATTCGCTTTGAGCCGAAGCAGATGCTGCCCATGGAGAGCCTTTTCCTTTGTGAACATTTGTGTGCCCAAAAGACATGACAAAAATTGGGCTTCTAGATGCCTTACAATAAAGAAGCCCCAGCCCCTCGGTGTCTTACACGTCTTCTTCGACCCTGCCGAAATGGCTTTCTTTCTCCAGGTAGTGAAGTCACTCCAATTTGTGTATCACTTGACACTCTAAAGTATGTATCTTGCCCCTAGTTACTTAATTGTATTCGACCTCGATCACAGATCTGTTATTTCAATTTCTTTCCATTAGCTAGCCAAGCTTCCTATCTTTCGATTCCTTCTTAAGAAAGAATTTTTTATGTTTTGTTGAATGATTTTTTCATGTCTAAGCATCCCCCTATCGTGCAAATAAGGTGACTTTTCTTATTCTAAAAGCTATCCTTCTACGGCCATATTCTTTTGGTTTAGTTCTTCTAGCTCCTGCCCCCGCAGCCCCTGATGAGCAATGCTCTTAGGGAGTCACTTTTCTTTAACGATCGATGGTAAATCCTCTTGCTTAGCCTATTTCCTTTTCTCTTTGAGTTCAATCCTATCAGCCTTTGAGTCAGCGCCTTCGTAGCCTACCTTTCCATTTTTCGCTCTATTTCAATCATTTCTTTTGGTAGATAGAGTACCCGAGCATTCGTGTCTTCCCATTCCTTTAGCTCTCATTTCGTGGGTGTGCTTTGCGCTCTTGGCTTAACAACATCAAAGAGGAATCAAACCTCTTCCAGTTCTGTGTTAACAAAAATTCATTTGATGTCCCCCCCCTTCTCCTTCCTCCGTTAGTTTAGCTGCAATGGCCGCAGACGTAGGAAGCAGTTCCTCTATGGGAAATTGAAAATGTCGAAGTAAGTTGTGGCTTATAAATAGGAACATAAGGCGTTCGCGGACCGACTTGATAGGACCTTTTCTAAAAAAAAATTCTTGCATCTACGAAAACCATAACACAAGCACTGCTTTTCCATTTATTCTATCTAACAAAAAGAATTCAGCATAGCCCTCGAGCACCCCACCTTCTCATTTCTTGATCGATATAAAAACAAATGGTCGAGGGCTCTTTTTTAGTGATTTCCCCTGACCTTAATGGGATCGGGGATTCGTTTCTCCTAGGGTAGCTCTTCCACGTCTGCAAGATACTTGACCGCGTTGATGAGTTTTTCCAGCATGAGTTCGTCCTACACTCCTCCCTGCTCGTGGGCAACTTCTCTTTCCTGCACACAGATTTCTTGCAAGAGCCTGTCACACTGGGCGCCATTCTCTTTAGTCTCTTGATACAATTGCGCTATTTCAGCAAGCGAAAGGCCTTCTGGAATCTCGTTGAGGTTAGGAAGCGGAGGAGTAGGACCCGCGCAAAAGGCTACTGAAGGGGCGAATGCTAGAAAGGTAAAAGCAACCCAGAAAGGTATTTTCTAAAAAATCTAACTTACACTTTTAGAACAATAAATCTAGTGGAAATTTATCATTGTAATTAATGAATAAAGGCAAACAGAGATTAAGATGTACTTAAATTTCGAATGTAACTATGGATTTCCCTCTATCAAGAACCCGCTATTTCTTATTTTTGTTTGAAGCATATAGAAAATATATGGATATTGAAGAAGAATTAAGCTCGCGAAGATTAATAAAACAGAAAGTATCAAAGTACGTCGTCCTTTCCTGTCCGTGCGCTATTCTTCTTTTCCTTTCAAGATATTGCGTATAAAGAGAAAGATATCCAGTCCTTTTGGGAGGCCGAGAGTGTTATGTAAAAAGGACCAAGGAGGATCTTATCCTAAAGGAGAAGGAGGAGGAGTATGAGCTAGGTTTAGGGGCGGAATCACAGTGAAGAAATTAGTTTGTGCCATGACGATCTATAAGGAATGGAAGTTTTGTTGATGCATTCCTCTTGAGAATGAAGAATAAGAGAGATCCTCTTTTTAATAGGAAAATTTGGTCACGTAGATCTTCTATTTCGCCGAATTCGTTGATTGCTCCGTACGAATTTACAATGGAAAAACTTCTGTTCGTTGTAAGATTACTGAAGGAAAGGTTTCTCATAAATTTGGAGAGTTTGCTTCTACAAGGACACGAACACCTTCGAGAACAAATATTGGAACAGGAAGAAAAAAGGGGAAAAAGTAAAGTCTAAGCGCATATGGCACGAAAAGGAAATCCTATTTCGGTCAGACTTGATTTGAATCATTTTTTAGATTCAAGTTGGTTTAGTGAGGGCAACCGCAAATGCCACCGAATGGGTCAGTCTTTTAGTATTCCTAGATTAGAATATCAAAGGAGGACGTTGCAGATGCTCGGGGAGGAAACGACTTCTTCTAAGGTTAGAAGACCACTGGGAGACACCTAGGACTATAGCATGTCGTGAAGGAAGTACACTGGTCGGGCGTGCTTCGACCGTGTCTCCGGGGCACAGTTGAATGTAGATATCATGAACGCGAGGTGCAGGATACCAGGCCGAGAAACTCGCGCAACCATTCCCCTATGTGCCAATCGCTAGCGCATCCAGGGCCCCGGCACCTAGCTCAAGTGGAGAGGCCTAGCCTGATCTGAGAAGTGCTAATTCGGTTCGGATAGACTTCATTCAAGAATGCCACTGCCCCGGGAATAAATAGGCAAACAAGTGCTAAGTTTTAGATCAGTGAATAAACCGAAAGGAAAGAAGAGACCTTTCTCTCTCAGCGCCTAAAGCGCACTATGCTCCGCTTGAACAAATGAGAGTTTTCGGTGGAACTGGGGAACCATGCGAGCTGGTTAGATGCATGGGACAGAGGGCTCATAGTACTTGGTAGCACGGCTACGCAGTGGAATGGAAGGAGCCTAAATCGAACCCCTTCTTTTTTCTTTGAAAAAAGCAGTAAGGAGTAAAGAGATTAAACTCTTGGATGAGACTAAGTAGCTACCGACCGTTCCGACGCGCCCTTGACCTATTTTGATTAAGACCAAAAACCTATCTCTAAAGTGCAGCCTAGTTTAAGTTGTCAAACAAGTGATGATTGAATGAGAGAAAAACTGCTTGTAGGGATATCGATGGAGTCTCGCTCAGTAAAGGGAGTTGTAGGATTCGTAAAACATGAGAAGAGCCTTTACTTTCAAATGACAACTACTTCTTCCTGCTGCGAGGGCCTTGAAACCAAACCGCCCCCGCCCGATCAAGTACCTGTTGCTTCGCTGGTAGGCCTACTTAGGTTAGGGTTCCAAACCTCAGTTCTTACCAACCGCCGATGTGTAATCTACATCTTTCTAGCTAGAACTTGGTCGAATAAGATTCATTGATTCCCTCAGCTGTCAATTTCTTATTCATTAATTGCGTTCGGCCGGTAATCCTTTCTCATCTAAAACCATAACTACTCTGAATGTTAGGGAAGATAAGGGAAGACCGCCTGAGTGAAGCGACCGAAGGAACTTGACTTATCCGAAGCAAACGATAGCGGCTTAAAGTGTTGCCTATCACGAGCAGCCTCGCTCCTTGATCGGCAGGGAGGAGCATCTCAAAGTATGGGGCAAGGATGTTGCATTTTGACTTTGTCTCCCGGGATCCACCACAGGTTGGGTTTGAGAGCCGTGTGATGGGTGACTATCCAGCACTGTTCCGAGAGCACCTTTAGTCTATGCTGGTGAATGGAAGCCCCCTATCAAGCAAGAAGGAAGCGTCTCTTCCCATGGAGGAGTCACCATTGTCTCGATTTATTATTATGGTAAATCAGTGTATCAAGATGTCAATCTAAGATCTTATTTCGGTTCAATACGTCCACCTATGAGACTCACCTTTGGCTTTGGTCTCGGTAGGTTTATTATTATACATTTTCCCAAAAGAATATTCATTCATTTATTTCTTCCCCGTCGACCACGAGGACTGAAACGACGCGAAAAATCCAAACCCGTAAAGGAGAAGGGCCGGTGAGGGGCATTTGGGAAAGTCGGGCTGATTGGGTGTCTTCATTCAAGAGACGGTACAGAAGAAGAACAAAACAAAGTGAGAGGCCGGAGGGTAGGGACAAGAGTCGAGTCAATCGTTCTCGACGATCGGGAGAAGCAAAACGAAATCAGGTTTTGGCCAAGAAAAAAAAATAAGGCTATGGATACCATGACCGATCACCAACGATAAAGAAGAATCTTTCTAAATCACTTCATGTCAGTGAGGCCTTCAAGCATCCGAAATACGCCGGGATTGAAAATTACATAGTTTTCCTGATAGAAAATGACGACTCCTTCAGAAAAACAAACTTATTCAAGTTCTTTTTCCTAAAGAAGTCCCGCTCCGACCGTCCGATAAGTCATCTACTTAAAAGGACCCTCCCCACAGTCCACCCTTCCTTGAATTATTCGGTCATGCAACACTTATTGAATACAAAGAACAAAATTCATTTTGACCCCGTCGTAGTTCTCAATCATTTCGTGGCACCGGGCGTGGCTGAACCATATACGATGGGGGGAGCTAATGCACATGGAAGAAGCTTAGATAAAAGAATACGTTCTTGCATTGCTTTTTTTGTAGAAAGCTCGACCAGTGAGAAAAAGTGTTTGGCCAAAGCCAAAAAGAGGGTGACCCACTTTATTTGCCAAGCGAATGATCTTCGCTTCGCGAGAACAACAAAAACCACCATCTCGCTCTTTCCTTTCTTCGGTGCTACCTTTTTTTTCCAAGGGATGGGGTTGGGGTGTATAATAACCTTTTTTTGAGGATTCCCGGGAACAACTCCTAGGTCAATTAAGGATAAAATGTTGGAACCTCGTGGGTAAGGATAAGGTAATGGAATTGATAGAGAAATTCATAGACCTAAATAGGATAGGAGAATTGATAAGGGGTATAGAGATGATGATAGAGATCATACTGAGAAATAGAAGAATTCCGTACGGGTACAACTATTATTTGAACGAAGTGAAGAAATGCGATCTTTGTTCTATAATAGAACAAACACTAATACCTTAATTGAATCGGTCAAGATCAAATCTGTTTATCAAAGTGCTTCTCCAATTTCTCAAGACATCTCTTTTCAACCGAGGAACAAAACAAGATCATTTCATTCCATTTTTATTAAAATAGTGAAGAATATTCCATTAGTAATGAAAAAAAGGGGTTGAGAGGATCCGTATATGTTGTTCAGGTCAATTAGAATGTGCAGAAATACCTAGAACTGAATGCATAAAGTATGGAAAAACATCTCGTAATGTATTTAAACAGAAAATATATTATGCTCCTGCAGAAGTATCTACTCATTACGGAATCTTAGGTGAAAAAGTGTAGATTTCATATAGTAAAAAAAAGGGACGTGCTATATCCGAAACGTATAAAATATAGTAAATATCGTAAAGGCAGATGTAGTAGGGGTTGCAGACCGGACGGTACACAACTTGGTTTTGGAAGATATGGCACTAAAAGTTGTAGAGCTGGCCGTCTTTCATATCGAGCCATTGAAGCAGCGGGTTGTGCTATAATCGGACACTTCCATTGTGCTATGAGCGGACAATTCCGAAGAAATGGTAAGATATGGGTAAGAGTTCTCGCAGATATCCCTATTACCGGGAAACCTACAGAAGTAAGAATGGGAAGAGGAAAGGGATATCCTACGGGTTGGATCTCGTGTGTCCAGGGGACAAATCCTATTTAAAATGGATGGTGTGAGTTTGTCAAATGCTCGACAAGCCGCTACATTAGCGGCGCATAAACTATGTTCGTCAACCAAGTTTGTTTAGTGGTCGTAAGCTTATAAATCTAACCCAAATTCTCCATTTCGGTACATGACAAAGTGTTCCATTACGGTGGATTGAAAGACCCATCAATCACTATGATCTCTTTCTTAGAAAAGAAATTGCATAAATTCTTCCTTTTTTCTCCCATGCTTTCCGTTGGTCAACAACCAACTAAAGTGCTCTATACTTCTTCATTGCTCATGCAGGGAAGGTTGAAGAAATGAAGTCTCTCTTTTTTTAGGGGGGAGCAGAGCAGTCAAAGAATGAACCAAACCAAATGATTGTTCTAGAATGGCTATTCCACACAATTGCTCCTTGCGATGCAGCGGAACCATGTCAATTTGGATCTCAAGACGCAGCAACACCTATAATGCAAGGAATAAAAGACTGACATCACGATGACTTTTTCTTCGTTATTCTGATTTTGGTTTTCGTATCATGGATCTTGGGTCGCACTTCATGGCATTTCCACTATAAATAAATTCAATCCCACAAAGGCTTGTTCATGGAACTACTATCGAGATTCTTCAGACCATATTTCCTTGTATCATCCTTATGTTCATTGCTATACCATCATTTGCTATGTTATACTCAATGGACGAGGTAGTAGTAGATCCAGCCATTACTATATAAGCTATTGGACATCAGTGGTATCGGAGTGCGCCTCTTCACGAGGGTGATTAATGTGAAATGAAACACCTTAAAGTTGAATATTGTTCGCGAAGCATCTGGCTTACCGTTAATCTCCCATTCTCGCCATCGAGAGACTTTAACAACTATAGCATGCCAGAAATGTGGAGTTGAGGTTGTTAGACCTACACCCCGAAATGCTCCCAACATAGGAGCCTATGGTTCCATTCATGTTGTTGCTGGAGGTACACATTCCTCTTCTCGGTGTGGAATGATATACGAGAAATAGATGCTTAGCCTGCAATGTCTGATAACGGTGCTGAAGTAGTAAATATATCGGCACCATAGTAATGGTATACAACATTGGACCTAACGGCCGGCCTAGTAACCTTTCGGAATGGGGGATCCCTGTTGGCAACAACCACGGTAGTAGTTGCAAAACTACTGGGCTGGGAGAGGAAAACCTCTTGTCCCTGCTCCTCTTTCTTCGCTTTGGGTATAGAGGTCCTACGGTAGGTAACAACATGCACAAGCAAGTTGACTGAAGGGGACCAGCGCGTCTACTCCTCCACCGAGGAGTAGTTCTTGTGAGAAGCAAGGGATGTCGTGAACGGTGGGAGGTCATAGAGAATTGACCTATTCATAGAGTGATCCTATGATCGATATAGTAGACTATCTCATTCTTTATTCGATTCTATTTTTGAAAGGAAAAAAAAGGGTGACTCAACTTCTCAGCTATAGTTGGTGGTGGGAATTTGAGGTCTCATGAACTACTACTAAAAACCAACTCTGTTTTTTGTTTTGTTTGTGGACAAACGATATCCGGTCAGGCCTATGGCTGGATCCTTTTAGATCTACAGGTCGGCCGGCCCCGACCGTTTACATGAGCATAGGGAATCTATACTCGAGCGTTCCACTAGGCCCCTGATAGGATAGGTGAGGAATCATTCCGAATCTTCTTTTTTTGGGGTACCACTTCACCGAGCCGACTAGCATCCCTTTCCACTTTGCATTTTTCGAATAAAGAAGATGACTATAGGATCGAATTTGCTCTTCAAGAAACTGCTCATCACATACCTTCTGCCTGTCTCATATGTGTGGAACCTAGTCTTTTTCGATTCTAGCCTCTCCCTCAAATACATAGGGTAGGTTGGGCTGGGTGAGAAATGGTTCCCTCTTGCCAATAAACATTCACCGGCCTTCGATTAACCTTACTCATAAAGGGTCTTACGGTCGGGAGAACTACCTAACTAAAGAAATATAGTGTTCTTTCTAAGTGTAGACATGGAGAGCTTTTTGCGGGGAAACTTGCAAGTACAATTTGGGGGGAGGTGGGCGTCGACCCTACCTTATAAGTATTCGGACTATAACAGTTCCGATGAACAGTCACTCACTTTTGACAGTTATACGATTCCAGAAGATGATCCAGAATTGGGTCAATCACGTTTATTAGAAATCGACAATAGAGTGGTTGTACCAGCAAAAGGTTATATACCTTTTATTGTAACATCTGCTAATGTACCTCATAGTTGGGTTGTACCTTCCTTAGGTGTCAAATATGATTCTGTACCTGGATATTTAAGTCAGACCTCTATTTCGGTACAACGAGAAGGAGTTTACTATGGTCAGTGCTGCGAGATTTGTGGAACTAATCATGCCTTTATGCCTATCATCGTAGAAGCTGTTCCTAGGAAAGATTATGGGTCTCGGGTATCCAGTCAATTAATCCCACAAACCGGGGAAGCTTAAGTAGAAATGAAATAGAGGGTGAGGGTAGCCACTAAATTGAGGGCTTCACTCGCTTGCTCTATTGTTTATTTAGTAGACAGCGAGTGGAGTGCATAAGCCCCTTTAGAGATAGGGGTGAGTATTACACGAGCTAGTAAGTAAAGTATGGAAAGAGCCTTGTCTACGAAGCAGAGCGACCTATCTTGGTTGCTTCTGGCGAAGCTTCTAGCTCAAAAAAAAATGGAATTTAGGTATGGCAGGAATACTGTCGACCATTACGAGCGATAGCGAAGCCAAGCCATATAAAGGCGAGCAGCCCGTATAGTAATAGCAAACGGCCTACTTATAGCCGTTCAGTCAATATCAATAGGGGTCCTCTTGCCTAAAAAAGGAGTCATCCCAAAATGGTCCATGATAGATAGACCAAAGATCTACACAGTCGTTGTGTGCCTGCTTTATGCACCGGCATAGCAGAATTCGAAGCTGCACGCTGTACTAGCCCTATAACAGAGTCATACCCAACCACACTCTCTTAGTATAAAGGGGAGCAAGACTATTGGCCTGATCTAACTCACCACCCAACCGCCCTAGCCTATGTTTCCGAATCAACTGCATCGTAAGCTGCTATAGCTCTTGCTAGCAACCCTGGAAATTAAAAAGAAACTCTATCCTCAACCCTTCAAATCCTTAGTTCATGGTGGCAACTTCACCCCGTGCATCCTTTAGTTGTGAGCCCCGCCTAGAGGCAGGCGCTAAGCGAAGGGCGCATCGTTAAATATGCCTCGCCTTTCAGAGGTTTTCCACCCTTCTGTTAAGCACCAATTGGAAATCCAATCTAACTTCTAAAATGGAAGTGAGCACAGGTGAGCGGACCCCACTTTCCCGCATTCCTCTCCCCACTAGTAGAACACCAGAGATGCACAACATGTTAGCCTTGTCTAACGAACAACGACTTTCGATTCTTCACTTTAAAGAGTAGAGTCGATGCTCAACACTACCTATATAAAAGAAAAAGAATCGATCACTGGGTCCAGAGCAATTCTACGTTCTTTCCATTATCCAATGCTCAAGCGTCCCCTTTCTCCCACTCTTTTAAAGCTTTCAATAAAGCCTTCTTAGTTGTGGAAGCAGCAACCGATCTAGTGGAAGGTTCCTGCATAAGTTGTCGGATCCTAAAAAAAAAGCTTTTCTGGGGACGCACTGTTAAAGTTGAGTTTCCTTATTGTCCCTTCCATGACATCCCTTCTAACTTCCCTATTTCCAAAGGAAGAAAGAAAGGTAGAAAGCTCTCTTTCGAGAGACTTTTTTGTTGGGCTCGGCGGCCCCAATCGCAAGGCTATATCCAGATCCCACATGCCTGTTCAGCATGAGAAATGGCTGGCGGAGCATCAGGATTTCCTTGATCCATTCTCAAGATCTCAGGCCTCCCTACCAACTTGCTCCCGCTGACATTAGGCACTACCTCATTTGGAATGGAAATAAAATAACTTTCCATAAAACAAATCATTGCTGTGTTTTTGGTCTCATTGAATAAAATGCAAAAGAAATGACTTACTAACCACAATATATCTCCAACACAACCTACATTCACAAATGATAGTTCTGTAGAAATTGAAAAAAAATTGAGACGAGAATGTAATGATACATATTATGTAAAGTTTTGGGATCATAGAGAAGAAGGAAAAAAAATATCAATGGAAAAACTACAAAGGAAAAATAATAGAATATCACTCATTTTCAGGTTAGATTTACTTAGCTTGCTCCTTGGTCGCAGAACAAAAAGAAAAGCATTATCGGAGTTCCATCGATGACTTAAGCCTATTTCTTAAGCGCATTTAAAGACAGGCCATTATCGGACTCTTCTTATAATTTTTTCACCCTGCTTGGACCATGTCTCCTAAACAATCTTAGTACATACGGCGCAAGACGATTCCACATATCGAGGTTAGAATGGGATCAGGTGTTTTCACGTCTTACCATAGTGCCCGCTTTGTCTTGATTTCCGATTGATGAACAAGATGGAAAATGGAACAATTCTATTTTTGACTCGCCCCCAGCTACGTGTCATTTGGACCCTTCGCCCACCTGCCACCAGTGGAAGAAATCTAGCCCTCAATGTTGGGATGTTGGGGGAAGAGTGCACTTCCATCGTGAAAGATTCAATCCAGCCACAGGTTCCCCTACGGCTACCTTGTTATGACTTCAGCCTAGTCGAAGACCCTACCGTGGTATGCGCCAATAAGACCACCATAGGCCTTTGTGGAACTAGTGTGCCATAGAAACCATGGGATCATTGGTCCAATGCTTCGGGTTAAAACAATTCCCAGGGTGTGACGGGTGGTGTGTATAGGGCCCGGGTACATATTCACCGTGTCAGGCTGATCCGCGATTACTAGCGATTCCAACTTCATGTTCCCGAGTTGCATAGAATAATCCGAACTGAGGCAGTCTTTTCGAATTCGCTCCGCCATACAGCCTTGCTTCCCATTGTAATTGCCATTGTAGCACGTGTGTGGCCTAGCCCATAAGGGCCATGCGGACTTGACGTCATCCCCACCTTCCTCCAGTATATCAGTGGCAATCCTTCATGAGTGCGGCATGATTCACGTCCAAGTAATGGTCGTAGTCAATATAACCTGGTCTAATAGGTCAAGAATCGATCCCACAGGGAATTAACCTACCATTTATAACTTTCACAACCCAAGAGTACTTCCGAATCAAGTTCCCAAAATATCAAGTATATGTTTGTGAGTGGTTCGACTAACTACTTTTGCAAGAATTAAAAAGGCTTAAAAGAAAGAATTGAATGTTGGGTAAAATAATATGAAAAAAGACTAAGGTATTGATTTCCCCTATTGATGGAATCCCTTATAGTTATGCTCATAGAAATTGTTAATATATTATATCAATCATGAACTCTATTAGTATCGTAACCCTCTCCCGAGCAATTATAATAATTTACTAGTGCACTCTCCCGAGCTACCCTAGCTAGCTTTAATTTGAATAGTTCACTTAAGATTGCACCCAAAACTTCATTATTCCTAACCTCGTCTTTACGCCTAAAGTTATAGATTCCTCCAATAACCTACGTGTGGTGTGGTTCAACAATATACCTCAATATGCACTCTTTTCCAAGTTATGCACACTAAATAGGCACAGCTAATCGTTAGCTCTACCAATTAAATAAAATAAGAATGATGTTAAACAAATAGAAATCTAGCTAACAATTTGTAATCACATAAACAATAAGTTCATCACTCAATAGGTTCCATCAAAACCATAGAAAAGTATTTAGCTACTCATGCTCAAAGAAAAAAGAATAATAATTGAATTCATAAATAAATACTTGATATAAAATAAAGGAATGAGTTGAGACAGTTCTCTCTTACTAATTGTCACTGAAAAATAGACAACTTCCATCTATTGGGCAAACTACGAGTTTATATAGAGGTTTTAGGGCTAAAAAACTTAATTTGTACACAAATAGGAAAACATTCTACGGCGCCTTCCGCGGTTCGTCCGCTGCCACGGGCGAACCGCGAACACAGAAGTCCTCTGATACTTCCGAAAAGTTCAGAGAGCTTGATTTCTCGTGGTTCATCCGCGGTCACGGATGAACCGCGGATGAATAGTACTTCGTATTCTTCTTCAATTTTTCAAGCTCACTTCACTTCAACTCTTCACTTGGCGTTTTCATCAACATGCGACTCCAAAATAGCTCCTTTAGCATCCAATGGTTCCTGTGTACCTATAACACACTAATCAAAGCATTTTGTCATCATAAACAACATTAATTCTACAACAAAGTGTGATTATTTGGGGCATAATCATAGTCAAATTCACCTATTACCAATACCCCACACTCCTAGTCAGGGGCAATGATGATGGGTGTTGTGACCAACCTCTTCTTCAGTTCCGCAAAAGCAATCTTGCAATCATCGGAAAAAACAAAGGGGTGATCTTTTTCAAGTATATTACAGAGAGGGTTTGATATTTTGGAGATGTTATTGATGAACCTCCGTAAAACCCGGCATGTCCAAGAAAGCTTCTTATGGCCTTGACGGATGTTGGTGGAGGCAGCTATGCAATGACATCAACTTTCGCACGGTCTACCTCAATGCCTTTGCTTGAAACCCGGTGCCCCAATACTATACCTTCTTGTACCATAAAATGGCATTTCTCCCAATTTAGCACTAAATTTGTTTCCATGCACCGTTTCAGCATTCTTCTCAGATTGACAAGGCATTCATCGAATGAATTCCCTACCACTACGAAATCATCCATGAGTACCTCTATAATATCTTCCACCATGTCGGTGGAAATGGCCATCATGCACCTTTGGAATGTGGCAGGTGCATTGCATAGTCCGAATGGCATCCACCTAAAGGCAAAAATGACATAGGGGCATGTGAAGGAGGTCTTCTCTCTATCCTCGGGGGCATTGGATATTTGATTTTACCCCGAGTATCCATCTAGAAAGCAAAAATGTGACCTCCCGGCCAACCTGTCAAGCATCTGATCAATGAAGGAAAGTGGGAAGTGATCTTTGCGGGTGGCTAGATTCAACTTCCTCTAGTCCATGCATATTCTCATTCCGGTGACGATTCTAGTTGAGATCAACTCATTATTCTCATTTTTCACCACCGTCATGCCACCTTTCTTTGGCATACATTGGACTGGGCTAACCCAGCTGCTATCAAGGATTGGGAAAATGATTCCCGCGTCTAGCCACTTTATTACCTCTTTCTTCACCACTTCCTTCATGTTTGGGTTCAAACTTCTTTGATGTTCCCTGGAAGGTTTTTTGACCCTCTTCCAGGAGAATTTTATTCATGCAATATGCGGGGCTGATCCCCTTTATGTCTTCCATGGTCCACCCAATGGCAGTCTTGCATTCTTTTAGTACATGTATAAGCTTTTGAGCCCGCACATCTAACAAACTAGATGAGATAATAACATGTAAAGTAGAGTTAGGACCTAGAAATTCATACTTAGATGAGATGGTACTGGTTTAAGCTTAAGATTTGGTGGCTCTTTTATGGATGGTTTTGCAGGAGGGGTCTCTCTTTTCTCTAACTGTAGAGGCTCGAGTTTAAGCTCTCTCTCCTAAAACCCCTTGCCTTCCAGAGATAATACCCATTTCGCTACACTTTCACCATTTACCTCTTCCATGTTCATCAGGCATGCTTGAAGTGGGTCTTCCATGGTCAACTCTGCATCGTCGGTCTCCACTATCACATCAACCGCATCAATAAGAGAGCAATTCGAGAACTCACCAGGGCGCCTCATGGAAATTTTCACATTGAATATGATCTCCTCATCATTCAACCTCATCTTGTGTTCCCCAGTTTCACAATCAATTAGAGCTCTCCCGGTGGCTAGGAATGGTCTTCCTAGGATTATAGCAATTTCCTCGTCCACCTTGCAATCAAGAATCACAAAATCGGCGGGAAACACGAACTTCACTACCTCGATAAGCACATCATCTAAAATACCAAATGGATGCTTAATCGTCATGTCAGCAAGCTGTAATAACATAGAGGTAGGCCCGGCTATCCCAATGCCTAGCCTCTTATAAATAACCAAGGGCATGAGATTAATGCTCGACCCTAAATCACATAATGCCTTCGTAAAGACATAATTTCCTATAGTGCATGGAATGGTGAAGCTACCTAGATAAGATAGCTTCTTAGCAATGGGTCTGGAGACCATTGCACTACAAGTCTGGGTAAGAGTCACGGTGGCCAAGTCTTCGAAATCAAATTTCCGTGACATCAAGTCTTTCATCATCTTAGAATACCCAGGCATTTCTTTTAAAACTTCAATTAAGGGAATGTTTACCTGGATTTGCTTGAGCATATCAAAGAACTTTTTGTATTGCTCTTCTTTCTTGTGCTTGGTCAACCTTTGGGGGAATGGTGGTGGAGGCCGCTTCTTACAAATGACTTGGGACTTTTGTTTCTCTATCACTTTCTCTTTGACCTACTGCTCTACCTGTTCAACTACTTTCTCCATTCACTGCTGCGCCTCTTTATTTTCAGCAACTGGCTGGACTGTACTTTCTATCAACCTTGTGGACTCATCCAGTTCAATGGGAATAGGAATGAGTGTCTCAGCCTGTGTGTCGTTTTTCTCTCTTTCTTTCTCAGCATCAAGATCTCTACCACTTCTCAGAGTCACTGCCATCAGCTGCTTTGGGACTTGGTCTTTTGGGTTTGTTTCTGTATCTGCACTCAATGTCCCTTGAAGACGATTGTTGAGAGACATAGCAATCTGGCTAACCTGTACTTCAATATTCTTGATGGCTGCATCATGGGTATCTATCCTCTCATTGGTTTTGGAAATTGACCCAATTACCTACTGTATCTTAGCTTCCAACCTTGCGAACCCTTCGTCATGTCTACCCCCGTGTTGTGGTGGAGGTGGATGATATCCCTACTGCTGATTGCCAAAATTATGAGGTCTAGGATATGGAGCCATGTTGTGTTGTGGCCTCACACCTGCTGCATTATACTGTAGTTGTGGAGGCCTGTACTGTTGTGGAGCCTGCTGCCCCCAACTCGGATTACCCTGTCTCTGCCCTCCATAATTTGCTACAAAGTTCATATCTTCATGCTGAACCTATGGGTTGGCTAATGCAAGATGTGCATAAACCACCATTGGTAGTATCTACAATGTGAACATGCTGCTTAACCCCAGATTCTTCCACCTTCTTTGTCAAGATGCTCATTTGTGTCAATAAAGTTGCCATGTTCTCCTTCCTAGTGCTGGATGGATTTATAGGTACAGAGTGTACCACTGGTGTGATAGAAGCATTCCTGGTCGTCCACTCGGAATTTTGAGCCATCTTGCCTAGCAAATTCTGGCCCTCTCTCCAAGTCTTGCTCAGAAAAGCCCCACCTGCTGAAGCATCTACAATATTCTTCATACTATTAGAAAGCCCCATGTAGAACCTTTGACCCAACATCTGCTCAGGAATACCATGGTGAGGACACATAACAAGCATACCCTTGAATCTGTCCCAACATTCATGTAATGTCTCCATTGGTTTCTGCTTGAAGCTCACAATTTCATCAATTTGTTGAATTGTCTTGTTAGGTGGATGAAACTTGTTGTGGAATTGCTTGACTAACTCATCCCAAGTTGCAATTGAGTTTATGGGGAGTGACTTTAGCCATACCTGTGCAGACCCTATAACTGAGAATGGAAAGAGCAATAGTCTGATGGCTTCTGGAGTCACATTCGGTTGCCTTTGTGTCTTGCATATCGAGAGAAAGTTCTTCAGGTGCTGCTGTGGATCTTCAATTTGAGACCCAAATAATAATCCCTTGTTTAGCAACAAGTGTAGCATGTTGTGAGGAATCTGGAAAGACTCAGCTTGAATTACTGGCACAACAATGGCAGTTGCCAAATTATCTGCTGTGGGTTGTGCCCAGTCATATAGTGCACCTTCCTGCGCCTCCTACGCCTCTTGCATATTTAACCTAGCTTGCTGGTTTGGTTCGTTCACGTCACCCATGTCGAAGTCTAGTTTGATTGGTATGTTGAGATTGCTGAATTTGTTTGATAGCCCTGTTACGTGCCCGAAAAGTTTTCACGGGGTCAGTGAGTCCTTCAATTAGTTCCCCAGTCCTTGCAGATTTTCTAGGCATGCACCTGAGTACCCAAATCAACAACCATCAAAATATTCAATGTAAAGTGTATAAAGAACCTTACTACACAAGAATCTTGAAGTTCTATCAATGGCAATTGATAATTCCATTAATTCCCCGGCAATGGCGACAAAAATTGATTCACATCCAAGCAACGGTTGTAGTCAATATAACCTGGTCTAATAAGTCCAGAATCGATCCAACAGGGAATTAACCTACCAATTACAACTTTCACAATCCAAGAGTACTTCCGAATCAAATTCGCAAAATTTCCAGTATATGCTTTTGAGTGGTTCGACTAACTACTTTTGCAAGAATTAAAAAGGCTTAAAAGAGAGAATTGAATGTTGGGTAAAATAATATGAAAAAAGACTAAGGTATTGATTTCCCCTATTGATATAATCCCTTATCGTTAGGCTCATACGAATTGTTTATATATTCTATCAATCATGAATGCTATTAGTATCGTAACACTATTCTGAGTAATTACAATAATTTACTAGTGCACTCTCCCGAGCTACCCTAGCTAACTTTAATTTGAATAGTTCGCTTAAGACTACACCCAAAAATTCGTTATTCCTAACCCCGTCTTTACGCCTAAAGTTATAGATTCCTCCAATAACCTAGGTGTGGTGTTGTTCAACAATATACCTAAATATGCACTCTTTTCCAAGTTATGCACACTAAATAGGCACAGCTAATCGGGAGCTCTACCAACTAACTACAATAAGAATGAAGTTAAACAAATAGAAATCTAGCAAACAATTTGTAATCACATAAACAATAAGTTCATCACTCAATAGGTTCCATCAAAACCTTAGAAAAGGATTTAGCTACTCATGCTCAAAGAAACAAGAATAATAATTGAATACATAAATAAATACTTGATATAAAATAAAAGAATGAGTTGAGAGAGTTCTCTCTTACTAATTGTCTTGCAGAAGTAGTGAAAAATAGACAACTTGCCTCTATTGGGCGAACTAGGAGTTTATATAGAGGTTTTAGGGCTAAAAAACTGAATTTGCACACTACCAGGAAAATGTTCTGCAGCGCCTTCCGCGGTTCGTCTGCGGCCGCGGGCGAACCGCGAACAGAGCAGTCCTCTGATTCTTCCGAAAAGTTCAGACAGCTTGATTTCTCATGATTTATCTGCGGTCGCGGATGAACAATACTTCATATTCTTCTTCAATTTTTCAAGCTCACTTCACTTCAACTCTTCACTTGACCTTTTCATCAACATGTGACTCCAAAATAGCTCCTTTAGCATCCAATGGTACCTGTATACCTATAACACACCAATAAACACTAATCAAAGCATTTTGTAATCATAAACAACATTAATTCAACAACAAAGTGTGATTATTAAAGGCATAATCATAGTCAAATTCACCTATTATCACGACATGCACCTTTTTGTTTGTTTCGGAGCCATTAGTTTGGGCGGGGCGTACTAAACCCACTACATACCACACCACCGGGTGGCTCGCCTGAACGCCGAGTCTTTCTCTGCCGTCAACTCGACGTCGTTGTCACCTGCAAGATAAGGCCAAAAATTTGACTTTACTAAACAAGCGATAAAGGCCCCTTCTATCTAGAAATAGAAAATGCTTCGAAAGGCTCCAACTACCTTCTAACTGACTGCATAGCTAGGTGTTGGCACTCAATTAGTAGCACTGGCATGTCACTCGGCTCCTCGGCTCACTTCGGTTGCAAAGATTTTCTCCTTAGGCATATGTCTCAGCAACACAAAATGAGGGTTTTGTTTGATATAGGACTTGACAAAACATCTCACGACACGAGATGACGATAACCATGCAGCACCTGTATGAAAGTCAGTACCATCCCATTAAGGACAGGTTTTCTTGTTCATATGTCAAGGGCTGGTAAGGTTTTGCACGTTGTATCGAATTAAACCACATGCTCCACCGCTTGTGCAGGCCCCCGTCAATTCTTTTGAGTTTCGGTCTTGCCACTATACTCCCCAGGCGGAGTGTTTCACGCGTAAGCTGGGCCCCTGATCCGCGTAGACCAAGGGCGAGCACTCATAATTTATGACATGGACTACCAAGGTATCTAATCCTGTTTGCTCCCCATGCTTTTGCACCTCAGCGTCGGTAGGGACCCAGAGAGCTGCCTTCACTTTTGGCGTTCCTTCGTTGATCTCCGGATTTCACCCCTACACACGAAATTCCTCTCTCTTCTGTCTCACTCAAGTGAATTGGTTTCGAGACCATTCCGTCACTTTTTGGCGGCTTTCACTTTCAACCCAATTGACCGCCTACGTGCCCTTTACGCCCAGTTATTCCGAAGAACACTTCCCCCCCTCCCCCCGTCCCGTCCTACCACTGCTGGCACGGAGCTAGCCGGGGCTTCTTCCTCGAGTCCTGTCATGATCGCACACTCAAGGAAAGATTTTTACATGTGGCATTTCCCTTCTTCACTCACGCGATATTGCTGGATCAGGCTTTCGCCCATTGTCCAAAATTCCCCACTACTGCCACCCGTGGGAGTCCGGACAGTGTCTCAGTCCCAGTGTGGTTGATCATCCGAAAAGACCTTATTCCTAGAACGGAATATAGACATTGGTACAAGAGGAGGCTCGAGGGACCTCGAGCGTAATATACGATACCATCAGAGAGACTTTAGCCACATCTTAACCCATGGTTGAAGAATGAGGCGATCAAGAAAGTCATCCCCTGGAAAAAATATCTGAAGACCATCTCTTTCCTTTTCATTACAAATAAAGCGAAGGCGCTACTTTTAGCCCTTTCAAGAATTAAGGCCCGCGCGACACTCGGCGTTAACACTCACAAATCTGGAAATCCTAACTACAATATTAATGATAACGGGTGGCCAAAACATATAAAGATAGTGAGGCTTCCATCGCTTAGACTTAGGGTGATAGGGCGCACCACAGGTACGATAAGAGCAGCCCTCAATCGATAGGTCAAAGACAGAAAGATAGTACCAGTGACATCTCTAATATTTGAGAATATCGGGGTTTTTCCACATAATAGCGTCAACCAACGACCGGAGCATCTTAGCAGACACTTGAGAGAAATCCCTAGTAACTTCATCACTCAAAAATGATTTGGAAAACTCCAAAACATGACTTATAATAAATAATCTTTCAAATGGGAGACTTTTCTTTAGATATGGTTATAGTACACTGAAACTATATATAATGCTAAGTGGCCGTCACCTTCTCGTCGGCGATCACCGTCGCCAAGAACTGCATAGTCGTAAAGCTTCATCGTGCCATACACCCTTTCAGTAAGCATATGATGTTTAAGTCTGAATAGATGCCAAGAACTAAAAAAATTCGAGGGGTTGACCCTTCATAAACGTCACAACCGATGACCTATAGCCTTTATTATAATTATAGAAACTATATGGTAATTGAAAGAATATAGAACAAAGTATGAATGTCCAGTAAGATGCAAAGGGATTTCCGAACAACCATGCATAAAGGACGTCAGGATAACAGATAAGGAATCGGTAGCAGCCTTAAGAGAAAAAGAGATAAATTTTTTCTTTCTTCTCAAGAACTGCAACGGTTGGGTCTGATTATAGGTACCATCCATTCATAACCTTGCCAAAACCTTTATCTATCGTGTATAGGCCGTACCAAGGCCTGTTATAAAGGTAACCCAAAAGTGAATAACCTTTGCTTCCCTGACTCATCGACCTTCATTCCCATCCTGCAGCCAACGTGATAGCAGCTGTGGCATCCACCAGCAATGTGTGTAAGAGGGTAAGATTTCTATGTGGATAGGACGTATCATCACCTTTTGCATCTTTTCATTTTAAAGGAAATATAGTTGAATAATATAGTGTTGGGTCTTGAGGAGTATGATGGCTGAAGATCAAAACCTAAATGTGCCAGGGGCTGATCATCTAAGCCTGGGCAATAACGATTAAGGAATTTGAGCGTTGATCTAGCTAAGAGCCACATTCATAGTCAATTCATTAGGGTTGTCACCTTCTACCAGGAAAAGTATCCACCGTTTTCTTTATATGTTAAGCCTCACAGATATGGGACTTCCTAAAGAAAACTGCAATCACAGTTTATCAACCACTCATAAGACCACCAAGGTCTTCGACTTAGCTCCCAAAGGTAATCCACCCGGCCCTTCCCTAACATATACAAGGAGAGCGGAAGATAACGAAAGGGAGACAAGGTCCTAACTAAATAGAACCCAAACTCCCATTCCACCTATCATATCAGTCGAGTCGATCCGATTTGTTCTTATCTATAGATAATGCAAGAGAGAACTTATGACCTCGCGGATGGAGAGGGATTCGAACCCCCAATATTTCTATAAATACTCGGTTTTCAAGACCAAATCTTTCAACCGCTCAGACATCCATCCCCTTCGCACTTCACCCGCCCTATCCATCCCCGCGCTGGCAGGTAGGGGCTTATCTATGTGATTCGCAATGCTTGCCTGCGCCTTTCGGCTGATTCTATTGCCTACCGGTTAGCGAAACTTTTCCGGTCATACGAATTGCTACACTTCGCCTCTTTCTATATGATAATATGCATCTTGGTTGCTGCGCTCCCTGCGGGTAATAACAAGAGAGTGAAAGGCGTGAGTGGAAGGCGTGGCAAGACAGCGAGTTCGACTCGCGAACGATCAGCAAGTGAAGGACCGATCCTTTTGTGCCAATACTGTTGCCAGACTGGTACTTGGCGGCTCACGAGCAACATATGGACTAAGGTAGCCCATCACTCCCTTGCTCTTTTTTGAAGGCCCTTTCAATTCTCTTTCTAGTATGGCTCTTACACAAGAACACTGAACGCCCAGCTTCGCAAAGCAGCTCTCTCCCCATCCCACAGCATAATGTGGAATCTGGATCCTTTCATCGAGCACCATTACTCTTAGATATAAAGGTGTTCTGACTCTATTGGATCAAGTCATAACCTAAGCCTTCTACTAGTAGACAACTATGGAGAGACTAAGCTGTATTTCAGAGATTAAACTCTCTTACTGTGATTAGCTCCTACTAGTAAGAAGTTGTTCCCGAGCCAATCCCTGGATCCACGTGTTCCTAGACGGGCCTAAATGGATGAATGAAGAAGGGCGCCTGGGTAGACTTTAATAGCTCTTGCTCGTCCTATCCTCTTACTTCTTATTTTGGGGGTCATAGAAAGATACAAACCGCCTACTCTTTAAAGCCCTACCATAAGATTTAATAAAATGAAAGCTGCTTGTCCTCAATAATAAAAAAACAGTAATCCCTCCCC
Organism: Nicotiana noctiflora; assembly: GCA_032618575.1. Taxonomy (NCBI): domain Eukaryota; kingdom Viridiplantae; phylum Streptophyta; class Magnoliopsida; order Solanales; family Solanaceae; genus Nicotiana; species Nicotiana noctiflora. The sequence continues at coordinate 726,319 of JASVEL010008856.1, forward strand.
TTTTGTTACATACTTTTACTCATTTCTTCGGTATACCTCAATATAAGACAAGTGCAGTAAAGGATAAACAATATAAACCGGGGTATCGCCTTATCTAAGTAGCTTTCCCACCTCCTCTATGGAAGTAATCTTTTAATCTATTTCAGTTCCTGTGTCTGTCGCTATCGCCGTATTCTCTCTCAATTACCTATCCTTTCTAGATGAGTGGGAGTCCCTTAGGAGCAGCTTCGAACACTTAAGATTGACCTCCTCAAGTGCCAGATATGAATGTTTTATGAATTTCATACGGGACTACTTACTTACCTAAAGTTCACTTTTAGCTTACCAAAATAGTTGACTGAAGGAACTGACCTAAGCATAGCTCTCTCTCTCAAATACAAATGCCAAGAAAGGGATTCCTTGAATAAAGTGGAAAAATGCTAAAAAAATCCTTTCATTTCTCTTCGAAGGCCTTTGTCCTACTTATAGTATTAGTCCTCCAGCCTATACTTGTGTTTTTATTAACCAAGAAAACATGCACTCTGTTGGCACTAAAAAAAAGGTTATTCAATACACTAGTGCAACTGAAGGTACACAGCCTCTTCTGAACCGGAACAAGAAAGAGCTCATAACCACTGATTGTGAACAACTCTCCTCAACTTAAGGCACACCTACTCTTACTAGAAGTCTCGTCTCTCTCAGGTCCAGTTTCGATCTCTAACTAACTAACTTACAACATAGGTCGGAAGAGAGATAGTCAGAAAACCCGATTTCCTATCTTAAGAACCTGACTCAAAAGAGAAAAGGAGACCAAACTAAAAGAGATCTCACTTTCGACAATTGAACTTGACTTTTATATCCACATTGAAACTGGACATAAACATCTTTGTATCTTGCTTAGGGCCGGCTTTCACTCCACTTTCACTTTCATATCAGGAACGTCTACTTGCACTTGCAATATAGAATTTGACTCTCTGGAATCCTTGCACCTCGCTTATATTCACATAGGCCACTCATAAGAATAAGACGTTCAACTCCCTAAAACACGTGTAATTGAGAGAGTCATCATATTAGTGCCTTGTGGAAATGCCTACCTTCTGGAGAGGATTACCCAATGAGTTCCAAACCTGTTCTATTCGCTTCCTAAGATATTTAGGGAAAGGGGCGTTGTCGGCCACCACTTGCTGACGATGGAACACATCATCAATTAACGAGTCCTCGCCTTGGACTTAGTTGGAAGGTAGGTGTTTGGCATGTCCCTTGCTTGCGAACTTATTTAGTAGGGCAGAGGTTCCATTCCTCACATGTACCGTTATCCCCAGACTTCACTCTTTCAACATTTTTATACTTTCTAAAGAGTCAGGCATGCCCCTGTCCCTGTCTCCAAGTGTGTGATCCACCGATTCACTGAGTGACTTTTTATTACCGCTGCGCTTACGTCCCTATCTCTTAAAGCCCTATCAGACTTCCCTTACCGATTGACGAAAGCCTTGTATGGCTTCAAACAAGCGAGAAAGGCCCTTTCTATCTTATTAGTCAAGCGCGCTAGCTGCAATAAAAAAATAGTGCTAACAAGCAAGAAAACGGATGCGCTAAGGCGCAACTTCGTGCAGCTGCTTTGCCCTTTCTTCGTGCTTTCGAGCCGGAGCTTGCTGGGTAGTGAAGAGGTCCATGAAGGTTAAATAAGACTTGTGTTAAGCAAGCATAGTAGTCAAGCCAGAGAGGAAGAAAAAGCAAGAAGCTATTTTCGTTCGATCGACAAAATCAATCGTACTTTCACTGCTGTCGACCGGCTTTCATAAAGCACCTTTGGGCAGCAGCAACTATTGGGATCCAATTTTGAGATCAATTCGACAATGAAACTCTTTAAGCAATGATCTTATCTATGTCATTTCTCTTGACGCGATACAAAAGACAACTTTCGAGAGTCACTTCTCTCAAAAGAGATGTTGTGCAGGCAAGTCGATCAAAGTTAGAGCGGGGTGGGAATGTTTATTTACAGTTGTTGCAATACGACTTTTCATTTCATGTTCGGTCTTTCAATACGTAGTCAGCTGCGGGCGTAGTCAGACTAAAAATTGATTGAAGCGGCAATTAGACATAAGGCACCAGTGAGACCTGCAAGCACCGGTTAGTATGCAGCAGCAGTTTTCAATCATACAATGTGTACTATTAGTCTGACTTTTAGCGGTAGCCAGCTGTCCTCGTTCTCCTCTTTGAATTGCCCTATTGCGTAAGGGTCGGTGTTTGCAAAAATGTCGAGCCGACGGGGTCAGGTACCAGTAGTGACAATAACAAACGGGGGTTGGACAATAGTTGTGCGAGTGGAATGACCAACTGGACCTAGTCAGCCCAAACCGTTTTGCGGTTCTAGAGGACCCTGAACAAGAAGAGGCAAAGATGCCAGATCTGGACACTTCTTAACCAGAAGATATTACTTAGGATGAGTGTTTGAGTAACAAAGCCGGGGAGGGTGTAGTAAAGCAGAGAACTCCCGAGGAGAGTGATTTGGCTCATAGAAACGACGATCTGGAAGAGAGGGTCAACTATGGCAGTGACTAAGGGGGAATTGTTCTATGATAAACAAATGACTTCAAACAAGAACCTCAGGGCATTAAAAAGAGGTGAACGTGAGAAGAGCAGTAAGAGTAAGCGTTCAAGTACTGGTGCTATGACCAACATGGTGGAATATCCTCCCCTTGTTCGAATCACCCTGAATGAAGAGTGGGCGAACAAGATGCAAAACATATCATAAATGTTCAATTCTAAGAAATAGGGGGGGGGGGGAAGTAAAGGCCAAAGAACAAAAGACAAATAAGGGCTGCACAAGACGAAAAACCAGAGGTAGCACTAAGGTGCGAGGGGAATGTAAAAAAACAATAGTTCGACATGAAGGTCCTTATATGGAATGTCAAAAAGATCGGTAAAGTCGAGAAGCATAGAGATGCCAAAGATTATATAAGAGCACAAGAGGCAGATTTTATTGGCTTGGTGGAAACCAATGTGAGGAGTGGAAAGGCAGCCAGAATTACAAGATGCTTGGGAAAGAAGTAAAGTAAATCCATTAGTGTGGAGAATGAGAAAATAAGATTGATGAGTGTAAGGGCTAGTAAGACCTACCCGCTTTATTAAGCATTTTCATTCACTGAAGCAACTTGAACAAAATAAAAGTATAAGAAAGAAATTCATTGACTTCGAAAAAGAGGTCAATTATATGAGTACTAACTCTCTTCTGTTACTTTGTTGTACCTTGTTAACAAGAGCTGACCCTCTTTATTCACTACAGTCCGGGAACAGAAGAATCTTGTGTCATAAGAAAAGCAATTATCCAAATTGAATTTTTTTTTTGATTGGCATTATCCCGAACGTCCCATTACTGATAGGGAAATCTGTTCGAAAAGAGATATTTATCAAATAATAAAAGTGGCATTATCCCTAAACATTAAGAACATACAAATAAATCATGCAACACAACTTATTAACATCATCTGCAGGAACCATCTCTTCTTCAAATGTCTATTGATACTAGCTTCTCAAATTTAAAATTACTAGGATCCTCTTTATTTTACCATGTATACTGAGGTCCCAAAGCAGATATTGCTATTAGTCCCAGCTCATTGATAAAGATCTTCAAATCCATTGCTCTAGGTTTTGACTTGTTCGAAAGGAACAGGAAGCAGATGTCTATTCAATAGAAGAAGTTGTTCGACCTTTCTTTCATTTAGTTTGAACCACCCAAAATAAAAGGAAAATCAGGCTAGGAGATGACTCGTAATCGATTCGGTTGTTAGACCCTGGACCCACCCGGCCCGTATATTTCATAAGATGTGTATCATTCGAGATGATGAACTAGACTTTTTTCATCGCCTCACCCAAGGCAGATCGAACAAAAGATCTTCCCACTAATGCTTTCATTCTCTCGGCTATGATACTGGTAAAGAGCCCTCTTCGTTCTATTCGACGCGATTGTTGAGACATACTAAGTAGTCATGGGAAAGATAAATGTCATTTGTGTGAATGATATTGAGATATCATCTTTCTTCTCTGTATGTGGCTTAGCCCTTGATCGGATAATTATTCTTATTTAAAAGTCAAAAAATAGAGTTCTTTTCACTTTAACAATTGTGTTTTTTCTAACAACTCGAGGGATAGTTTCAGATACCTTGGATCGGTTATTCAGGGGGACAGCGAGATAGACGGGGATGTCACTAACCATATAGGGCCGGGGTGGTCAAAGTGGAGGCTTGAATCAGGAGTCTTGTGTGACAATAAAGTGCCACGAAATCTAAAGGGGAAGTTTTATAGAGCTGTGGTTAGACCTGCCATGTTGTATGGGACGGAGTGTTGGACGGTGAAGAAATCTCATGTTCAGAGGATGAAGGTTATGGAGATGATGATGCTTACGTGGATGTGCAGGCTCACTAGGTTAGATAATATTAGGAATGAAGTTATTGCGGAGAAGGTGGGGGTGGCCCCAGTGGATGAGATGATGCGAGAGGTGAGGCTCCGTTTGTTCGGGCATGTGTGGAGGAGAAGCCCCGATGCCCCGGTGAGGAGTTGTGAGCGGCTAGCGGTGGTCAGTGTGAGACGAGGCAGAGGGAGGCCTAAGATATACTGGGGAGAGGTTATTAGGCAGGATATGGCCAGGTTGCGGATTTCCGAGGACATGACCCTTTATAGGAATGTCTGGAGGTCTAGTATTAGGGTTGTAGGATAGGGGCCTCTAGATTTTTCTTACTCCTTTCCCGGGGTTGGGTGAGGCATAGTAGGTCTATCCATAGATGATTCGTGTATTGGTTTGTGTCCTCTTATTTTATTCATTTCTGGTAGTTACTGTTTTAGTATTATTGCATGCCAGTTTATTTATGGTACTTATGACTCTTATGTTTAGATAATTATTTATGTGATTTATGCTGGAGTAACTAATGCTGTTTGTGTTTTTGTTTTTGTTTGCCTTTATCTTCCCTGTGCCGAGGGTCGATTGGAAACAGCCTCTCTGCTCTTTCGGGTAGAGGTAAGGTTTGTCTAGATATTACCCACCCAGACCCCACTTTATGGGAATATACTGGGTTGTGTTTGTTGTTGTAAGTAGGCAATCTTAGGACAATTCTTTTTCTTCATTAGGACTTTTAGCCCCGAGTCGATCAAGGGAATTTCACTCCTAGCCTAGAAGGGAAGGGCTTGATTGCGACTAGTAGTAGCTGGCAACGCTCTTTGACGTATCTATTACCTGAAGAGGCCTAAGGCTGGTGTCTTTCCTCTCGTACCATGCCTGTTGAATGTTCCTTGCCTTTTCCCTTGAACCGGGTATGAATTCGTAAATCCATTTACCTCGACCAGGATCAACTCTTTATATGCCTCAGGAAAAAGCTAAAAGTAAAGCAGTGATCAAGCCAGAGCTAGTTTCACAGCTACCGATTCGCACCCGCGGGTCAATGAAGACCAATAAAATCTCGATTCAGCATAAGCAATGGATGAGAGAGGCATTATGAGGGCTCTTTCCCATTTAATTGATTCATTCCTTCATTACGGCGGTTGTGGGTACCTACCATTCATAGATGCTATCAGAGTAGGAAAGTTAGCCAAGTTCTCTTGCCTAGTTTAGATAAAGCACCCCTTATCGCCGCACAACATCTGGTTAGGACACAAAGTTTATTCTATTACTAAAATAGCGGATTTTATAACATCATTCTGTCTTTTTAAAGACAGAGCACTCGTGGGACATACTTGGCTTTTTGCCTTAGAAAGAGTTCAACCCACTTGAAAGAGGAAAAGGGAGTAGGCATAGTACCGGAAAGAACAAATTCGGGGTTCATCCCTCAATCAAGCGCTACTTGAATGTTAGGATAGATTCCACTCTTAGATAGTACGTACCTTTTTTTAAGCAAGAACTCTTAATCGTTCGTATCCCATACCTATGGGTTACTTCACCGAGACGATGGTCGGAGTTTACAAGCTGCTTTGATAGAAGTAGGTTAAGAAAGATAGCTGAAAGTGCTAGCATAAGGATGAGATTCTATGGATGGAAAGAGGCCCTTCTTTTCTTTCAAGGTTTCGGCATTCAAAGTCAAACGATTCTTTGTTTAAGTTTAATAATAAAGTAAAGGAAATCGGCATGTTCTTCTCTCTTTTATCTATTGAACTATGGAAAGCACTTTATAGTAGCGACACAGATTCACCATAACTTATGACTTTGCCAATGGGGCAAACGAAGGTTAACCCGTTTTGGTTGTTATGACTAGCAAGAATCGGTAGGTTCTTTTTGTGCGCTTTGGTGTTTCTTACAGAGACTATCCTTTATATAAGTTATGATCCATCCAAGGAATGAGCTTCCCTAGAGTCAAATCATGTGGACTACAAGGAAAAGTTATAATCTCACCCGACAACAACAGCTGATTTAATAGCAGATGGTCTTGGAAAGAACCTTTCATTCGATGCTTCTGATTCAACTCCCAGACAACCAAGGATGTATGTGCAAAGATAGGGTTAGCCCCTCCAGCAAGCATTATCCGGGAATGACTATCCAAGAACTGGAAGATGGTTGGCGTGACACACCTAAATCCACCACAATCAATCAACAAGGCTTCAGGCGACTGGAGCAACCTTTGAAGGCGCTCGGCCTTGTTCACCCTTTCAGCTAAGTATCCCGCTTTTTCCTTGAGGGGAGCCGAGATTTGAAATATGTGGGCCTTCATCACCTTAAGTCAATCAATCCAAAGAGCCTACCCTATAATAGATTCATCTAAAGCTGCGTTGGAAGATTTCTTTCTCAATCATGAATCCGAGCTTACTCCTTGAATCATGAAAGGCATTTTTTCTCACTATCTATTCAATTACAACTTCATGCTCACTTATGAAATCAAGCTAGTAAGGCTAAAAACAGAGCATGAAGTCCACTGGCATGAGAATCAAGCGAAGTAGAGACATAAGCAAATCCAAAGAAAAGAAGCAAGACGACTACTTCCATTCCTCTCCTTAGACCGACAGTACTTCAAGACAGAAATAAGGCGATTATTACCTAATATAATTATGTGAATTATTATTATAATACCTCACAAACAAGGTAGATGAATTTCCAAGACTATCTCGACCTTACACTTACACTCAGCTTAGAGCATTCAATCTCGCTTTCACCCCTCATAAGGACAGAAAGCACTAGGGGAATGAAATCCTGCTCCTAGAAAAAAAGGTAGGGGAAATAGCCCTTTCATGACTAAAGGAAAGGGTAATGATTATACACCTTTTACCACATTCACTACTTCCAAAGAAAGAACTCAAGTATTGGACTACGGAGGGACTTAGAAAAACCTACTAACAACATCTCTGCATCCTATACATAGAAAATGATCCCAATTAAGCCAATGGTGAGACAAAAGGAACCCCTTGATTGATTATTCCCTTAGGCCTATTCTCACTCCTTCAACTAAGAAATTCAAATCAGCACTTCAAGCAGGAGTCTAACTAAGGCTAGTGCGCTAGAATTCAAATATCTTCTTCTATTCTAAGGCTCGGACGTGGAGCTGGCTCTGTTAATCGAAATGCAGCGGTTGCTTACCCAGGGACACCTAATCCTTCTAGGCAAGTGCCTTAAGAGAGAGGGGAGGTAGATTCCAGAAAGATAGAGTTATCACACTAAGGCAAAATGACTAAGATCCTACTTAACTAGAAGATAGAATCCTACTGTTGAACTGGGGAGGCAAAAGGAAAGACAGTCAGGGCTGAAAGAATGGAACTTGCTCTAAGGGACCTCAACTCGATAGGAATCTTCTGCCTATGGGGAGTCAACTGGCGCCTTCTTAAAGCACTTGCTCGGCTTTCTTCCTTTGCCTTCCCTAAATATTCTGAGAAGAAATGGGATCCTGCACAAAGAAAGCCTCTAACAAGAGTATGCAGGCTGCTATCTAAAAGATTTTCTATCGAGTACTTTCAAAAAAGACTGCATTGCATAAGCTTAAAAAGATGCCAAAGAGAAAATGCTAGAACTTATCCTTTGACTTGATTTATAGCTCTTTTATCTTATACCTATTCCAATCTGATAGAATGCGCATAGTAGTCCAACTCCGTTCGCCATTCCCACCCGGGAATCACTTCACTCAAGCGCCTCGTCAGTCTTCTTGCATCTTTTCCAGCTTTGAAAATTGAATAAGCATTACGCCAAGCCTACTTGTGAAGAGAAGAGTCGTCAGGCTATTGCAGAGTGAAGGAAGGTGTCTTGTCATGGCCTAGGCCTACTCGTGTCAACACCCATAAAGTGCGGAATATCGTATATAATGTGATTATTGTATATATTTATATTTTTTTTTAAAAGTTTATGTACTTTATTTAGTATTTAATCAGGAGGTTTCTCTTTTTCCTCAAGGAAAAGGATATCCCTTTGCCATTTCCTTGCGCTTGCTATCCACTCCTCTTTTTACTTTTATCATCATCGTTTCAATTTCTTTTCTGTTCTAATTCGAATCCAGTTTGGAATCTCTCTTCCTTCTTTGGCTCTTTTTTCTTTATTATTTATCTAATAGACTTCTCTCTTTTGATAGTTTTTGGTTTTCATAATGTTTCCTTATGATTTTTCTTTTTTTTCTAAAGCGGTATTCGTCTTTCTATCTATCTTTAATTGAGTTATGGAACTTTCTCCCCGAGCTGCAAAACTAACAAGTCTATTAGAAAGTCGAATTAGCAAATTTTACACAAATTTTCAAGTGGATGAGATCAGTCGAGTGGTCTTAGTTGGAGATGGAATTGCACGTGTTTATGGATTGAACGAGATTCAAGTTGGGGAAATGGTTGAATTTGCCAGTGGTGTGAAAGGAATAACCTTGAATCTTGAGAATGAGAATGTAGGGATTGTTGTCTTTGGTAGTGATACTACCATTAAAGAAGGAGATCTTGTCAAGCGCACTGGATCTATTGTGGATGTTCCTGCAGGAAAGGCTATGCTAGGGCATGTGGTTGATGGATTGGGAGTACCTATTGATGGAAGGGGGGCTCTAAGAGATCACGAGCGATGACGTGTCGAAGAGAAAGCCCCTGGATTATTGAACATAAATCAGTTCATGAACCTATGCAAACAGGGTTAAAAGCAGTAGATAGCCTGGTTCCTATAGGTCATGAATAAAGAGAACTTATAATCGGGGACCGACAAACTGGACAAACAGATATTGCTATCGATACCATATTAAACCAAAAGCAACTGAACTCAAGGGCCACCTCTGAGAGTGAGACAATGTATTGTGTCTATGTAGCGATTGGACAGAAACACTCCACTATGGCACAATTAGTTCAAATTCTTTTAGAAACGAATGCTTTGGAATATTCTATTCTTGTACCAGCCACCGCTTCGGATCCTGCTCCTCTACAATTTTTGGCCCCATATTCTTGGTGTGCCATGGTGGAATATTTCCGCGATAGTGGAATGCACACATTAATAATCTATAATGATCTTAGTAAACAGGCGGTAGCATATCGATAAATGTCATTATCGTTACGCCGACCACCATGTCGTGAGGATTTCTCGAGGGATTTTTTCTATTTATATTGTCGTCTCTTAGAAAGAGCGGCTAAATGATCGGACCAGACGGGCGTAGGTAGCTTGACCACCTTACCCGTCATTGAAACACAAGCTGGAGATGTATCAGCCTATATTCCCACCAATGTGATCCGCATTACTGATGGACAAATTTGTTTGGAAACAGAGCTCTTCTATCACAGAATTAGACCTGCGATTAATGTCGACTTATCTGTCAGTCGTATCGGGTCTGCCGCTAACTTGAAAGCTATTAAACAATTATGCGGTAGTTCAAAATTGGAATTGGCACATTATTGCGAAGTGGCCGCCCTTGCTCAATTTCACTAAGACCTTGATGCTGTGACTCAGGCATTACTCAATAGAGGTGCAAGGCTGACAGAATTATCGAAACAACCACAATATGCACCACTGCCAATTGAAAAACAAATTCTAGTCATTTATGCAGCTGTCAATGGATTTTGTGATCGAATGCCACTAGACGGAATTTCACAATATGAGAGAGCCATTCCAAATAGTGTCAAACTAGAATTACTACAATCCTTTTTAGAAAAAAATGGCTTAACTAACGAAAGAAAGATGGAACTAGATACATTCTTAAAAGAAAGTTCTTTAGCTTTTATTTAATACATTACAAGGAAAGGAAAAAGGTCTCTTAGGGGTACCACAAATAATGGACTTACTAGTTCTTTTTCTATTTATGAAGTAGGATGAGTGTCCTACCTAATTCACTGCTAGGTAACCAAGTTAGTATCCTAGCGGATCTCTGGAAGGGGGAACATCCTAATGGATGAGTATGAGCACGTTATACATCTCATATTAGACCACCAGAGAAAAAAACAAAAGAAAAACCAAAAATAGCTAAAAACAGCCTGCTTCCTTTATCATATATATTAGATGGGCGGGCGTTTTTAAGCAAAAGGTGATCCACTATCGGTTGTAGTCTTCTTGACATATCAAGTCAAGAGGGCAAGGCTCCTAGCTATGGGGGGAAATGGGAGTGGGTAAGCGGGCTCCTTTCACTTGATTGGTTAGTTAGGAGTGATCTTTCTTCGCACATCTCCACTCTTTTTCTCTTTCAAAGTAGGAGGATTGGCATTTGGTCAAGATGTGATCTATCTCTTTCCTTGGTTGTAGTGGAACTTTTTTTTATTTAGTGAGGAACCGTTTCACTCGTCGTCGAGAAAGATTTGAGATTCCGTAAGTAACTTAGTGCATGCTTTCTAAGAAGGGCTTGAAAGAAGAAAATGAAATAGGAACAACCACGCTGGTCGTAATAGTTAGACTTTCTAGATATTGTGTCATGAAATTCCAATTTCATTTTCGTGGTCATATAATGAGAATCTCGACAGTTATTTTCTACTGGTTGCTGCACTCCTAGGGTCATATTTTGGTTTATTACTAATCAGTATCAATTTAAATTTTGTTTGTTATTAAAATAAAATCTATGCTACTCGGCCGGTCTCTCTACTTCCTATTAAATAGGCTTGGCTGGGCAGGATGTCTATTTATAGCAGTAATTTTTTCTCTTTGGGATCCCGTGCTGGGTAATATGATGGCTCCAACAGGGGATTCGGGGGAAAATCCTAGGGAGGCCGCCCCTGAACCATCCACCTCATCAACGCGGAGTGGTTCATGGATTGAGAGGTGGCTTAATGGAGAGGGTTCTTTATCGGCATGAAATGAGGCGGGACACGAAGTCAGAAGTCAACAACCGGTGGAGCCAGCCCCCAAACCTGCACCCATACTGGCCCCTGCACTATCGGAGAATCCTGGTAACCCTCCAACTATCCAACATTTTGCCGAACATCTAGAAAAACATGAAAGAATTTTGGTAATTATTCAACAAATCCACTGGGAAATAGGAACACGCATTCCTGTGGGGTTCCAAGCCGAGCGACTGACAGAAGTATTGGAGGAAAGGCATGGCGGGGAAAGAATGGCGGAGATCCTTCAATGTCTAAGCACCTAAGGATGCCAGAGCCCCTATTTTAAGGAAGTCCAAGCAGATTTCTGAAACCTGAAGGAATCAGGTGGAACTGAGAAATGCTTGTGAAAAGAGTGGCAAGGCCGAGGGACTTAGTGGGCAATAATGAGGGAAATCGGCCCGAATTGGTCCCCAGACTACTTAGGTAACCTGAATGGAGATAGCACTAGGGGACTTTTAGGAACTGGTAAAAAATAACCTCGAACTACATGAAGTCTGATGCCCATTCCGGACTTTGTAGGTTGTGGCCGTCCAAGGGCTGCTTGACAATGAAGTGGTAAAATAATATTGAGTCTTCATAAAGACAAAGAGGCTCTTATGCGATCTTCCCTTTCGTCCTTCTTTTTGGTATGCGTGCACCCAGGGGGCTAGATTCGATTTATATTTGCCATGTATGAACCTTCACCTAACCTTTCTTCTTCACTCTAGGCTCACTTTTCAAAAGGACACTAAACTAAACTCGTACATCTCCTTAGTAGTCCATACCGTGATACGTGCGATTACTTCTCTTGTTTGTAAAAGAAAGGCTTCGGTGAGTGTATAAGGCAGGATTCTAGTGGTTTGGTTCATGTTGATGCGAACGTAGATAAGGTCGAGCTAAGTAGAGAGTCCAATTGCTTCCAATAGCTTCTGTCAAGCTAGTAAAATAAAAAGAATCCATTTCTTATTTCGTTTTTTAGTTTGCATTGCTTTAGCGTTCAATGTGAAAAATGAAGTCAGTATGAGCCTGGTCTTTTCGAACCCGCTACGCACCTAGGATATCGGTAAAATTATCTTTCAATCCTATTAGGAAACTATTAGCGTACCTAAGCTCAAGCTAGCGCGTTACACGGCTACTTCTTCCTCTATTCAATTTTTCTTCTTCCCATGTCCGGGTAGCTTTGGCTCTTGTTGAAGCTTTGCCGGAAGCTTCACTCTGTGTAAAGTAAGGACTTAGCGTTTACGGGGAAATCCCCGAATGGGGACCTTAGGAGCTTTGTTCAGCACTGACCTTTTCTAGACCGGTCAAATCAGATCCTTGCGTAGAACTTAAGTTTCAAAGCGCTAATAATCTCCAAATATGTTGTTTTGTATTTGATTTTGGCAACTCCCGTCCCATCTTTTCACGAATAAACTGATTCTCTGCTTGCTTTTGGGGATACTAGATGAAGCCTCTGCTTGACCCTTTATTGACAGCCCTTTGTAATGCCCGAACCCGGGCTACTACCGATTATAAATTCAACGGGTAACCCTTCCCATGACTACTTATTATTGTAAGACAGTTCGCTTACCCGATTGGCTGGGGCTTAGACAATACATAAAAATAATCACTAAAGGCCTGGTGAAGCTCCACCTTTCTCTCAAATTCCATCTGCTGTCTCTCCTCTTGCTACCATCTTGATAAAGAAAATTCGTATTTGAGAGAATCGTAAATAGAGTATTTTGTACAGTACGGTGGCACCATCTATCCATGAGGAAGAGGTGTACATCCTTTAACAGTATAATAGTTCCATAGTATGGTCAGTCACTCATGAATTCCTTCTCGAATCACTACTAGAATATAGCAACTAGAAAGAAAAGCTTGAAGCAAGTGGAAATGCATCAAGGGCATTTCTTTCTCAATGGTAGTAGGAAATCCTACTTGAGTAGTGCGTTGGATCTACACTTGGACAGCTTCATCGGGATTTCACATACGTAGATTGCCATGTTTATATCCGAACGAAAAACCTTATTAATGTTTTTGTTTCCAGACTGAAATCTTTAACTATAAGATGGGAATCGATTAAAGCCATATTACCGCCTATGGTACACTAAGAATTTAATACTCAATGAGAAAAGGATTTAACTAAATAGAAAAATCTTGATTTTGATCATCTTTGACGCCTCCTCCGTGCTGAGGTTCAGTCGCACCATATCTGGTTCTTGATAATGCCATCTGTCCTTTTTTACCTCATCGGCCATCTCCAATAAAGTAAAAACTTGTCTAAAGACTAGATGTTGTAGGGTGTGTCTTAAAAGTGCTCATCAACTACGCCGCAACTTACGTCAAGAGGTGGTCGTGGCTTTGCTCCTGCGACCGAACTGAATCTATGTAATCAAGTTTCATGCTCGAGCTCTAGGAGAATGGTTATCCCGTGGAAAAGGAAAATTGACAAGGAATATATGAAGTCAACGGCAAAATTACTCTTCATTCATTCTATAGACCTCAACTTGCTCTACCTGAGAACATAATGAAAGAAATATATATATATATATATATAAGATGAACCATGATTTCACGACACTCTGAAGAATCATGACATATTTGTTCGAGAGGAAAAAATGAAGGATTCGAGGTTGGTTGAGATGCTCCTTTGTGGATGATAATGGGGAGCAGCAGCTGGTCAGATTGATTTGGATATGGAGGTCTTATCCGGTCGATGGACGTCTCATTTGATCCTAGTTTTGTCAATGATGGAGATTCAGAGATAGGGACAGGTACTAGGGGGAAAACTAGTGGAGTTATCGCTTTTAAGGTTCTTATGCATTGGAACAAATGAAGTGAAGTTTTTCAAATAACCTTAGTTAAACATGGAGTGTTCGGGTCCGCTTCCCCTTACTAATAGAAATGATGAACGGATAGACTCCGTAGCACTGGGATCAATAAGGGGTAACAAAGAGATTAAGTAGTTGGTGGGACCGATGAAATAGGAAAGATGGCTGACACCGAAACGAGGTAACTATTTGGTGACCTTTTGCCTTCTATAGCAATTCCTTGCATTTGACCTGAAGAAATATGGGATTGATTGACTGAATGAGATGGTATCCACTTCACCGGTTGGTATTCTTTGCCGAAGGGAAACTACAAATCGGATTAGAAGTAGCTCATTAGCTACTAGGTTCGGAGGGCTAAAAAGAAGGTGAGGATTGCCTTTTCTTTTTTCAGAAGATGGGGATCATTGGATTGATTGTCTCTTTTATCCTCGAGGTTTTATGGCAAGCTCGAGCCTAGCTCCCATGCATTAGATATGGAAATGCAGGAGAGGTGGTCAAATTAGATTGGTCGTTCGTGATGGGTCCCGGGATCGGGGGATTGGGGGTGAGAGCGTTACAGCCAGCCTCTTTGTTTCGATCGGAAAGAAGACTTGGAGACATTGAAAGATATGGATTAGATCAATAGCTGATCTGCGACAGCAGAGATAAAAGTTTAAATGAAATTCTAAAAGTTCAGGTGATTTGCAAACATTCCACCTCAAGTCAATCAATAGTAAGCTAAGACGGCATGGGTCTTTCTTTTAGGTCTTTCCTTACCAGCAAATAAGGGAATTCAAGATCGGGGACATCAGCTAGAGCTCACAATTCACATTTCTCACAAAATTTTTAGGAGATTCCCGAGAGTTCAATAGACTAAAAGGCTTTCACCGAGGTCTATTTTTTACTTTTGGTGGTAACAACAAAGTGATCCTCTAAGGTGTACGTCTTAGCAACTAGGAAAAGGAGTAAACATACATATCGGAAAGCAAAGATGCCACCTCTCGTTATTGATTTACATTGAGAGAACTCAGTCTTTGGCTTACGGTAGGAAAACCGGTAGTTAAAGAAGTGTTGGTATGCCCTTCATTAAGAACTCAAACTTCTGAACCCTTTTTTGTTCTTTGGTTGAGAATACAGAATATTCTCACGAACCGAAGGAAAGGGTGGAGATTGACCAATAACTTCTTATCGGACAGCCATAAGAAAGAGGGCAGGCGAGAATAAATAATAGAATAGGAGAACCGATCAGAGGCAGATTCCAAGTTGGTTAGTTTGACTTCATCTCTTCTCCCTACTTACTATCCTTACCAACAATGGGTTGTGTTGTCCTTTAAAGAATAACTATAGCACAAGGTGTAACGTTGATCTATCCCACGAACAAGAAATTTCTTAGGACATTGAAAATTAACTCCAGTTATGACTTCCTTTCGGCTGGGCATCTTCTCTCTTACTTCGCTTGAGTTTCTCACTATGGACCAATTTCTATCGCTTAACTCGGAACTTCTTTATTCCTTATTTTCATCAAAAACCCATTAGTGCTTTACTTTCTTTATTAGTAGGCTAATTGGGAGGTCTATGAAATGTATACGAAAAGGATAATTCTTTATTCATGTAATTCTCGCGAGGAAAAGCTTATTAAAAAGGTTCATAGGTGGTCGTTTAATGGTCCACGAATATCTCCTTCTCAATTTCTATTCCTTCTCTTCTCAAAGGGTAGTATAAGAAAAAGAATTTTTAGTCAAGCCGAGAAAGAAAATCCCTTTTTTTCTATAGTAAGGTTTGTTCAAGAATAAGCCCCATTTTAAACTTGTTTTGTTTAGAGGGAGGTGGTTCAGTTTAGTGAGTTACTTTCTTGATTAGTTATTGAATTATTGGCATCACTATATCTTATTCCCCATATAGGCTCTACTATAGTAACGGGAGAAGTGATCTCACCATACCTTACTGTACGTCTTCTTCTCTCCCTATTAGATATGTTAAAACAATATACGGATTTCCTGGAACGAAATCACAGATCTTTCATAGCCTGTAGAGAAAATAAAAAACAACTTAATCTCTGTGGTTCTAGACCTACTTTAAGTTAGAGCTCGTGGTTGCTTCGAGTCGAGTAACGGAAAAAGGCTTTTTTTAGGGATAAAAACCTTCTCTTTCCTGATTCCCTCGACCTAGAAATATAGAAAAAGAGAAGAAAAAATTGGAAAGCGGACCAACCCGCTCTAGGGGGCTTCGTTTCATTGTAAGTACCATCACAATCTAAGCCATGCAAAACTGACATCACCCAGTCGTGATAAGGCTTCAACAGCCTCGGCTTCACATAGTTACCTATGATGAACAGTCATAGCTTACCCGCCCCGGCAGGTGTGGCGGCAACTCTGCTACAGAACACTTCGCCAAATCGAGAAGTTGCATCATCCATAACGGCATGCACGTTCTCGATATAACGAGAGATGTCACTATTTAGCATACTGGGAGATTCTCTGTAAAGAGCTAAGGAACCCTTTAAGAATGTGCAGCCGTCATCAAGTCTTTCTTTCCCGGTAACTATCTATAACATCTAATTTCATTTCCAACCCTGTTCTGAAGCCTTATGGTACCCCGAGTGCAAATTTGGATGCATCTTTGAAGGGGACTGACTTACTCTTTAAAGAAAGCACTTTATTTACTTTACTCTATCAAGCATTGGAACATACTGCATATAATTGTTTATCAATTCTCTATCAAGCGATTCAACAAAAGATAGAAAGAAATCCACTATCTCTTTTACGTCAAGCAATACGTGGAGTAAGACCCGATATAGCAGTAAAAGTAAGACATGTAGGCGGATCGACTCATCAAGTTCCAAATGATATAGAAGTCATACTATTGAGTTCAATTACATTGAAAATAATTCGAGCGAGAAGGCAAAGCAGACTGACTTACCATAGACAATAGGGAAAAGAATGGATTCCCCAAAAAATCCGATCTCGTGTAAACACCTGACTGACTGGAGGCCTAAAAGCCTCAAAAAGGACGAAGGGTACTCCGATCGACCGGTTTCCAATTTTGTTAATAAGGTAAGGGGATTCTTTCGCCTCTTGAATGATATCATATAGAGGAATACAGCTGTGGCTCCCACATGCGCTGGTCTGCGTCTGGCTACTCTATGGTAATTGACATTTTCTTATATGGACTGAGTTTCCCCAGGTGCCATTGATTTTTCTGTACCGTCGTAATGGACAAGGTCTTCTGAGCTCTCTTTTTCTGTGAAGAAGGGTGGTTACCGAAGATCCAAAGCAAAGGAAGAGCAAGCTATGATTCCTAGTTCGTTAATCAATAGAAGATACCCACGGGTTACTTCTTTTCTACACATGAACGAAATAATTTGACCAGACCATTCAACATCCGATGGACTCTTACCTTTTGAATGACCGATGCCACATTCATTTCTTGCTCACGAACCCTTAAGGTTTGCACACACACTCTTTCGATAGGAAAAGGAAGAAATTACCGGGAGTTGAAGAGTAAGAAAATGTCTTCCCATTAGACCTTTAGACCTGACGAAGAGAAGTAAGATCGGTAGCCAATAACTCAGAAAGAGAGGTCCCTCGAGCTTTCTTAGTAGATAGACGAGTGCTCAGATCAAGACCAAAAGATATATGGACTACCTGGACCGGACTAAAAAGAAAGAACACAAGCAGGACTGCCTGGACCCGTGTGAGAGATAACTTTTAATCCATACTGAAGAGAATGGACGACTTGAAAAGGTGTCCATAGACAAAGAGACGATCTAGACCAAAATAGAGAAAAGATATTAGGAGCACTCATTCCTTGTACCCAGGGAACTGATTCATAAGGAAGGGGATCTACACCAGAAAAGGATTTTACGGCCGGTTCCCATATAGACACTTTAACTCACATTGCTTTAGGCAGTACTCTTCTTACTAAAGAAGAAGACTTACTGAAAGAGGGATCAAATTCGTCGTTGGATGAGGAAGATCTGTACAGGATAGAAAGTAGATTAGAAAGCGTTAACAAGACTATCAGACCAAGAATAGGACTGCGGGAGCAACAACTACCTAATGCTTAAAATGACATAGAATAAGTGGAATCTCATGCAAACTATGAGGGAGGTGCTTAACTAGTGCATGGAGAACTACCCGGGATGCTTTATAAACAATAGTCCAAAGGAATGGGAGCATTGGTTACCATGGGAAGAATAGTGGTACAATACCACTTATCATTCGGAAACCAAACAAAGAGCATTTGAAGAGGTATATAGGCGCCAACCACCTCTAATTAGGTCGTATACTCATTAGTCAGACAAACTGCATCAAGTTGATTGCGACATATCCTAGTGATTGTGTTTGCAACTTTGAAAGGAGCTCACTGTCAGGATGGACAGGTATAAGCGACTAGCGATAAGCTATAGTTTTTCAAAAAACTAGAACCATACCGCTTTGAACAGAGTCTCCCTCTTTGACTAGTGCCACCTCCGGTGAAAGGAATGAAGATCTTGCATATAGGCAACCCACTGACGTATACAAACAGAAAATATAAGCAACTAAAAAAGCGAGTGTGTTGATGAATCGTTGCTTTACACAAATAGTTAATATTACTTGATTTTTAATTAAAAAAAGGCTAACCAGCTTTTGCCTAGGAAGCATAACAAAAGAATAGTAATAGGCAGAAGCAGTGGTAAGAAGGCCATCTCAAGTGAAATAAATAACAATAACATTTATTTGTCTTCACAACGGGGCAACAACCCTTATTTTTCCAACTGATGCCGCGAGCTCTAATGTTTTTTTTGTTGGGACCACCAGATTGAAGGAAACCTCATGCATGCTTTTTTCACCTTTGCTCTATCTCAATTAATCGCCTTTTGCGCATGCATAAAGATGTCTCCTTGTTTTATATGTCACTCGATGACTTGAGTACGAGCATTCCCTTTCTTTCTCGTTTGTGCTTTCCTCTCCTTCTTTGCCTTTTTTGAATAAGAAAGCCAACAAGTCAGCCAGTCAGTTCTTAATAAAGGTAAGCCAGTACGGTAATCCTTCTTTCTAAGAGCCTCAATCCTAGGGTCCTCGTAGTCCATTAGGAAGAGGGGGAACCGAAGCTCTATGTCCTTGAAGAGTTGATAAAAGAGAGAAATATCGCTTTACGATATGAAAAATACCACTAGGCGAGTTTGAGAAGGAATGAATAGGTCCAGGGTTCTTCCTATATCAATTGGTTGGAAAGGCGAAATCACGTACTTCTAAGGAGGTCTGACTGACAGAGCTTGGTTTTTCTTCCTTTACTCGAGACCTCTTTCAATGAGAACTAATTCAATGTCTTTACGGGGGTGAGCAGTCCTATATTAGATTATGCCTTTCAATGACATTGTCTTTCCACCGTACGACATTATTGGAATTCCTTTTTGGTGATCTAAATCATCGTATGTAACATAGCGCGTAGCATTTTGCTAAGAACCAAGACTCACGATATACTAAGCTTTATATTGATTCAAATCGAATCGTGACTAACAGGAAATTTTATGATACAATGAGTAGTACACGCATGTGTTAAATATATTGATGAAGTCACTTCAAAACAAATCACCTATGAGCTAAAACTTGACACTTAGATAGAGAAAGAAGTAGAAAGAAAATCTTTATACGCTATTATCATCCAATGAATTTAGTGCAACACCATGAACAATAAGACTTCTATCTCGCTTACCTGTCCGATGGGTAGACCCAATAGAATAAATAGAATAAGAGGCATGACTGACAGCTCTTCTCTTCACCCTAAAAAATATCGGATATTTGGCATGAGTAGCCTACGAGCCCTTACTTGATCTCTGCCATAACTGCCCTATAGCTGGTGAATCATTTAAATCATAGGAATGGCATCAGTAGATACCGCGCTTGGGACATCTTACCACAGGTATACTAAAAGTGCGATCTTGAAAATAGAAACTCTGGTTTCGAACAAATGAGCGGATAGGCTTGACGAAGTTTAGGAAAATTACAATAATATAATAATGAAATTTTGACGTTCTGTCATTTGCACAGAAGTCTATCTGTCTTCATTCCAATCATCGCAGTTCGATCGATCAACTACGCCCATCCAATCTAAACATCTCTCCGAAGCCCTTTTCCTTCTAGTAGCCCTTCATCGTTATTGAAACATAGGTCCTCGGCAGGTGGGAACAAAAAGAGAAATAAGAAGATAGAAAGGTTCAGTCCCAGATTGTCTCGTCTATGGATTTTCTTTCCTTATCCTATTGTCGAGATGAATGTGGCCAAACCCAGAGGACTATCGCATCAGCAAGACGACTTTCTAGGCAGATCCTTCCTGCGCTTCGGATATGAAGAATTTCATCGATCGATTAAGGAAAGATGAAAAAACAAAGGCCCCCTCTTTATCCAGAACATGGACTCAATCCACATCCCTTGCTTGAACCTTCTAGACCGAACTCAATTCAATAAAGTTTCCCAGTCCGATCGGTATTCTAGAAGCAACTTCTTTATTCTACTTGCTACAAGTTTTGGGTCTTATTAATCTACAATAATCGATAAGAAAATCACTACGCTGTTAGCTACACACCCAGAGTAGGACCTAAACAATGAACTCTCTTTGGCAACAAATAATCAAACTCAAACCTTTATGAAGATGAGCATACGATGTGACTTGAACCACGCCCTCACTTCACGTCTTCTGATAGCGGTTAGAACAGTAACGACTCTATCTTTCTCCTCTAATTCCTATCGAGTTGCCCAACGGTTTCAATTCTGACTGTGCTCGTTGGGGCATTAAGCCTAGGGTCAATTTGACCCTTGCCGCAGGCTCCCCCTGAGTCTTTCTTTTGGTGTGACTATTTTTCTATCAATATCTAGAGATCAAGAAGAGAATTCCGTGATGGAATGGGCGAGGCCTATTCTCATCTCTTCCCCTCATCCAGTTCCTAGTTTCTAAGCTACTGATGAATCTAGCTATGAGGGATTCCTCATCTCATACATCAGGGTCGAAACGAAAGAAGACAAGATAGACTTTGATACCTCAACTTGATTTGTTGATTGCTTCTTTGGTTGATTGATTCTTGAAGACAAGCATATAGACAGTGACACAGATCCATTTCTACTTTCATTTCCTGCTCGTTTGGTTGCACTTTTGCTTAAAAGCGACTTTCCATTCTTAAGGCTATTGGAATTACTTCAACCCACTTGGTGAAGTAGTCTTGCGCGGTGATAATAAAATGGTGACCATGACAAGAAGGGAAAGGCGGAGATAGGAAAGAGGGTTCGCTAATCGAATTTCCACTCATAGAAAGCCTGAAGTTCGTCCTCAACTGCTAACAGTTCGAAATGCCCAAGCAGGGAAGAAGAAGTGGTATCTGTTGATGAAATGCCATTTTATGAATGTCCCTCCACAGCTTCTATTAGAAGATGCAGATATTTTGGGCTGATTGAATATAACTCTTTAAAATTTGTAAGGCTCAACCTTAGCAGCCTCTTTCACATCATGCCTTTTCTTGAGCGGAATGAATATCCATACCGCGCTTTCTTTCTTTTAGGCAGTCGAGCATCAGATCTCTTTGTTTGCTGGCCAGTTCATAAGCGTTCTCTGAGTGTTGGAAGTACGTTAGACTCCTCTCCAGGCCAAAACAAATGTGATCTCAATTAGGTCCTTTTATAGCCCCTTCCAACCAAGACAGTTGGAGTGGTACCGATCGAGTCAGGAGCATTTCTCTTAACCACGAGGTAGATTGGAAAGTAAATTCGCACATTGATCTCTCTCATTGATTCAGGAAAACTTCTTCTCTTGATAGAGGGGTAGCGTCGCCACAGCCAACGACTGAGGAAAGCCTGTCTGTGGCAGCCAACAAATAGCACTTGCCATAGCAGTGAACCCTACCCTCTTCAGTCAAATAGGGACGAGCTCTATCCATTGTCCCCAGAGTTGACCGATGATGTGAAAGAGAAGAATGCTACTCTATAATCGGTACAGTCCTCTTTCTGAAAGAGCACTGCCCAACTTAGCGCATGGAAGGGCGAGTCGTTCTGTTAGGGTAGGGGTCATGCCCCTAGCCCAGTACTTAATAAAGTGAAGCAAGGAAAACTTCTTCTACGTCGAATTCACGAAAATAATCATATGAGAAATCATCTGATGAAGGGTTCCCTAGCTATACAGTTTTCCACGTGGAATGAATTATGAAAATACTATCGCATAATGGTATGGTTATATGACTAGAGAACAGATAACTAGGAAAGAAAGGGAGAATCGACTGGGGCCTTGCCCTTACTTTAGCTTTAGGAAGAAATCCAGACTTTGGAGCTAAGCTTAGGGATCAGATATCGATATCGGAAGATCAGGCCCATCACTTCTTCTTGACTTTGATGATTTGCCTGCAGGAGGATCATCGAAGGTTGGAGAAAGAGATAGAAAGCTGAATTGATTAGGGGGTAGAGGGGCTGTGTATATCTATTCCAATCGGGGTGATAGCTCGACTCGGCAAATAGGAGAAAGATCAAATCGCATGGGAAAAGGGGTCCCACCCATCATCTAGATTCAAAGTCAAGGTCTTGTTCAGATATTGATCGTAGAAATCGTCACTTCCTTCATTGGATTGATTCAGGCTTGCTTGTATCACTTTCATATTGGAAGGCTAGGTTTGGAACCCTCTAGGAACTGAATCGCTAGAAACATCTCTTCTTTTGTTTAAACAAAGTGAACCCTAAACCAAAGCTTTGATCACTGCGCTTCTCCCTTATTGTTAGTCGTCTTACCATACACTACTTCGAATGCTCACTTCCCCCTTACTTAAGATAGGCCGATACACATCGTTTTATAGGCCAACTTAGTAGTTGGAAGAACTTATCCCCCTTGCTCGGTCTCCCTTGCACTAAGCTCTTTCGCAAGTCTTCCAGTACACCGACGATTGGAGTCTGGCCGTCTTGACTGATAAGCACTACTAAACCTCAGTTAAGTGCCCAATTTCTTCCATAGCATCCTCTATTAGAGGGCAGACTGATGTCTTGATCAGGCGTAATGCTCCCCTTCGTCATAAGGAGTGCTTTCTCACCACCTAATGATGATCAAATCACGATCATGGGGTTGATAGATTCTAATTCCATATGTCGAATATAATGGAAATCAAGACCCCGAAGCTTCTTTAGTTCCAGATGATGCAGATCTAATCTCATCTCCTGAGCTATACCTATAACTTGTGCAAATTTTGATTTTCCTGAACTTAGTTAATAAATAAGGCGAGATGGAGACCCTGATTTGGACCCGCATGATCGAGCTTATGATTGTAAAGAACATGGAGCCATAGTCAAACGATCCAAACCAGGTTGAGAGCACCTAAGCTTATCCACCTGAAGCACTCACTTCAACTCCTGTCCTGTAGTGGAAGCTGTAGCCGAAAGCTTCATTATGGAGGTTGGCAGTCAGATGGAGCTGATTAGATCCACAGCCGAGGTGGGGCCATCCCTAGAGTTAAAGAGTTATCACCCGCTGTATCATTGACGCGGACGGGGCGTCCTGGCATCATACCGTCATTTCATCGAAAGATGATTCGACGTCGTCATGCAAAGGCTGACTGGTTTTGCTTTATCTCTCATGGTTTTCGATATCGCGGGTAGTCCCCTTATATCGTAAGATATGTATAGCTACCTTCGAGACGATCTTTGAGGGATGCAGCTCCTACTACGGTGTTCAGTCTATTTGTAGTGAATTAACTACACCTTTTCATCACCTACAAAAGACATATCTCCCATGGATCTCGGAGATCTCTCTTTCTCGGGGTATTTCCTGGGTCAAGTATTCCGCTCTATTGGTGTCAGAAATTCAGTAGAGTGGCCTTAAATGAAACAAGCCTACTCTTATTCATGTGTAATGATTTCTTTAAGGATATATTTCTTTTCGTAAGCCCACAAGAGATTTCATCAGGGTAAATTCCAATCTAACTATTAAGTAAATAATTACGTCTAATCGTAAGAAGAACTATTCCATATGTAATCTTCAGAATAGATATCTGATACCCCTCTACTGATAGCATAAATTCCGAGAAAATGTATCTAGAAGAGCTTGAGGATTTTAATTTACCTTTAGGGCTAGTTAGGTAAAACCTTACATACGCAATTATCAGATCGATCTTTGAAGGACACGATGGAACTTTCCTTCTTGACATCAGTTTAGGAATATTTTCATCCGGGATTGGAACAACCTATGTTGTAGCTGAGGAGAGAAAGTGAACCAGCTTCCTTTGGTCGCCTCTCCCATCTGGTCGAGTACTTTCGCTTCTTCCTACTTACTTTATTATAATATAAGCTTAAGCTGCTACGTGGCCTATTGGGAGCTTTCAGAAATCACTTAGCAGGTCTTCATCATAGGATGGGGGAAAAATAAGGGAGAAGATCTTATTTAGCAGAAGACGATTCCAAAATGAAAGTCAAAATGGGGAATAGGATGCCTTAAAGGTAAATAAGAAAGATCCTAAATAAAAAATAAAATACCTACCTTTCTAATGAGATGTGATCTGTTTAAGGCTAGCTGAACTAAGCCTCATCAGAGGAGGAAAGATTTGCTGCTTTCATACTTCTTCTTCCTGTTACGCCCTTGCTTTCCCACCACTCCATGGGGGGCATTTTCTTCTCACTTGAGAGATGCAATTTGAAAGAAGAGAAGAGGTTCTATCAGTTAATAACTATCCCTTCCTCTAATGAATTAGATCCCATATGCTAACTATAACTCAACTCCAAGGGAATAATGAAAAGCAAAAAAATCCGCTACACGAAAGTCGTTGCTGATCTGATCTTTTCTTTCCTGGGCGTGGGCGAGACAAAGTCTTCTTAGTCTTCTTCTTTTTCGGTGATATCTATAAGAAGGAATACCTGTATCAAGGTAAATAGGAGTTCCCGGCTGAAGCGAAATGATACCGGTGCAAGGTTATTCAATTCTTTAGTTTGTGGCAGAGAGTTTTAGAAGACTCTCGGTTAATAAAGTCACTGCTTACCAAAGCGATCTTGATAGCCGCTGACATACTAAGGAGTTATGTATTCGAGCTTACTTGTTTTCTCTTACAGTAATGAGGACGGCCCGACGTTCAGGGATGTTGCATTGTGCTTTCTATTTAAAGCAGTGCGCATCCTCGCTTCAGAGGGCTTGTGGCGGAGACTTTAGCCATTACTCACTTTGCGTACCCATCTTTCTGAAACGCTCCTAGGGTATCATAATCCCCAATTTTCATTGAAAAACTTATATACATACAAGAGGGATGATTATAGTGATAGTATTAGTTCAGATATATCTTTCGTTCGGAACCTTGACAAAGGTTGTTTGCCTTGCCAAGAAAGATACGTTCGCTAGCATTATCACTCAAGTCTTGGACTCGGATTCTGTGTTGTCTTTGATGTCTGATATTAAGGTAGTCTAATTCCAAACCAAACCTAAGCTATCATTTGACACATTACCCATTCCATAAATAAGTGGCCATTACAAGAAGCCCCTAGACTAGGGAGATCAAACATCTCCTCGGGAATAAGACGTAACTCTTGGGGTTTTTTTTAAAATAAAAAAAACCAACATCCCCTTCCAATACGGGCTCAAAGGCCATCCTCTTCTAAGCTAAATCTATAAAGGAAGACGGATCTTGGTCCACATCGAGAAAAAACGTTCGTAAAGAATGGATCTCTGATGGTCGAGCCTGCCAAGGACACGGAACCCAGCACCACCTACCCGAGCCAAGGTACTCAAACTTTGGAAAGGATCTTTAGTGTGAATTGCGAACAACCCACAAGGGTGATATTATTAAAACATAGTTTGAATAGGGGCACAAGTCTAGAGCTGTGGTATGGAAAATAAATGAGAAAAAAAACCTTATCTCTTTACTTAGGAAGAGTCATTGTTTTACTCTTTCTATCTACATGACTACTTTCTTATGATGAGTAGTGCCCGTCACTTGCCTCTCTTTACCATGTATGCAAGTGCATCCACTGCACTTAGTAGTGGGTATAATTAAAGTCAAGAGCGCGTCTCTCAGAAAAAAGGACCTTATCTGTATATGTCTCTCTTACTCAAACTAGCCAACGCTTGGGAACCGTCTCCCCTTTTACCTTGCAATGAAGGGAAGATGGCTTAGCCTTGCCTTTAGAAAGAAGAAATAGAAAAAATTCCTTTGACGGGCTTAATCAATAGGAGAAGATAGCCGCAGACAGAAGTAGCGGCTATTGTTATTTCATTCCCTCCCATTCCTTTAGCTCTGATCGTAAACGCTCTTATTCCAATAGGATTTATTCTTTGCCTTGACGCTGTGAGAGCTTTTAGTGCTTGAGTATGAGTACTCCTATCCACTCTTGTGTTCATAACCGGTCCTATTGAAATAGTTGCACTTGAGTACGGTCTTCTCGGGGTCGGGGTTCCCTTTACCGAGATTTCCCCTTGGCAGATAGAGCAAAAATAGAAAGAGATATATCCGCTGCTATTATTCGCTCATAGGTTGCAATTGCTCTTTAAGTTCTCTCTTTCTTTCTTATTTTGAACTAACGGCTTGGGAAGACACATAAAGAAAGAAATTGTGAGAGTGGCCACCTATTTCTTAAATGAAAATAAAGGACTTCCTTATCCTAAGGCTGTCACTGAATGAATTTGGTAACTAATGCCTCCAGAGATGCTGAGGTGAGTATCGTCGCATTGCCTCCAAGAACTTCTTTTACTTTGTAGCTACGGCTCCTATCCTTCCTAAGTGGTTCATAAATTTTTCTTAGTTTAGACTTCTAAGGACTGCTTGCGACCCTTGTTCCTACTTTAGCCTGTGAGGTATTGCTCTTGTTGTTCTTTTTAGTTTCAGCGAAGTGCTTATAGGGCTTAACTTCCTATTTAGCTATTTCTGTGATAGAAGAAGAGTATATTATAGAATAGACTATACCCCTAGACCCGGTATGGAAAGGGTGTAAAGTAATTCATCATCAACATCAACCAAGGGAGGAATCGTTAGAGTATTGTAATGCCCTCCAATAGGACTATACAGAGCAGCGGGAAAGTTGAAATCTAGTGAATCTCTCTTTAGAGTGTAGCTCCGCACCTTACCCATCGTGTAATAACAATTTTCCTTCACCCCATGATCTTAGTGCTCGGATTGCGCTTTCTGTATCTGTAACTGTAAGTGCATATGTATACACTAATTTATATGTGGATTCCGCTTCGGGGAAGACAAGTTGACTCCACAAAGCATACAATTTTTGCCTCAAATATTCCATTAACGGTTACCTAGCCCAGGAAAGGAAAAGAAAGGGTAATCTGCTAGAGGCTCCTTTCTATTCCTTGCCGCAGCGTATCCCAGGTTGGCTACCTTTCCCTTGCGAAATACTAGGAGACTCTTGCTTGTAGGTGTAAGGAATATTTTTGATTCACCGCTTGGACCTAAAAAAAATATACTAAATGTCTTCCGATTCTGCTGCGGGTATTTTATTTTCTTGGATCTTATCGATCGATGCCCTTTTAGTCTATGGGGTATCCCCCTTTTTGCTTTTCTTTCTTTCATCTTCCTAATTCATCAGGTAAGCTTCATGCCAGTTTGACTAAGGTAAGGGGAAGACCTCATTTCGCCATTCATATCTATTTGTCTTAGCCCTGCTTTGGCGATTTAATCCGACATTTCATTTCCCCCTTCATCATTTGATTTTTTGCATCTAAGAGCTCATCTTGCAAAAGGAGTACAGTGCGATAACAAGCGATTTGTGATCAATAAAAAGTACCACTAGATTCTGTACCCATCAGTCTTGGATCCTCACCATAGACAGTTTCGTTTGGTTATGAAAGAAAAGTTTTATCCCTAGCATTAAGGTCTCTATCAACCACTCTTCTAAAGCTGTCTTCAAGCCCTCATATTCAACTCGCTGCCTCACCCACATAGCATGAACTCACTCGAAGTGCTTTCTACTACTATGGTGGAGTTTACCAAGAACTCTAAACGTTCGAAAGAAGCACGATGGCAGTTTAAGGTTCTGCATTGATTATATAGCGCTGAACAAAGTGACCATCAAGAACAAGTACTTTATGCCTCTTATTGCAGACCTTTTCGATCAATTGAGTGGAGCACGATACTTCACGAAGTTTGATTTGCGGTCGGGGTATTATCAAGTGCGTATTGGTGAGGGTGAACATATTTCTTTTCTCTTGTGTTGGCTTTGCAAGTTCCTGCTATGCATCCCTGACCGTTCTTTTTCTTCTGATTATCTTGTTTTAGCTAAACTACTAGCTTCTAGGAGGTGGGTTATATAATCATTCACGTTGAGACGGACTGCCTGGTTTCTATACAGAAGCTGCACAATGGCTGTGCCTGAGGATCCACATTTCAATATTATCCTGAGAATCAAAGAGCTAATGAGAAGGGATTGGAGGTGTGAATTAAGACATATTTGGAGGGAAGGCAATGTGAAGATGTGTTGGCTAAGAAAAGTCACGGTCCTTCTCCTGGCTTAATCATCCTACGTGAACCCCTACCGCAATCAGATAGTGGAAAAAGAATGCTAACTTAGGCGCGACGACACCTAGAGTTGTTACAGTGAGTTAGAGCGTAAAGCTTTAACATGATCCAAGAAAACTAGTATGCATGTCTCTCCCTCACGAATATTATCCACACTGGGAGAACTCATTTTGCCGCCTGAATCAGTCCCTTTATGGACATAAACAAGCATCCCGAAATGGGTTTGAAAAATTTTCTTCTACTTTACTGGTTGCTGGTTTTCTTCAATCCCAGTCAGTCCCTTTTTACTCGTCGATGTGGAAATTATTCTGTTTTTTATTTTAGTATATATTGATTAAATTGTAATAATTGGTAATGATATTTAATTCATCATATGAAACAGTTGATTTGGAGATAGAGGTGACGGAGGAAGAGTATCGGGAGTGGTATATTCCTAGAGCCTTGAGATCATTCTTTTGCTATTCTTAGGCCAGATCTAGGTGTGAACTAGGAGCTTGCCAATGTGGAGAGAGAATGGATATGCCAATTACTACTCTGCATATCTGATGTATGCTTCAGAGTATTGGAATGCTGATCAGAGGTGGGCGACGGTAGAAGGAGGTAAGAGCCGGGTTAGGCGCTCCAGCAGCTCTAAGAGTTCTCGTTCTCGCTTTCTTGATCTTCCAAGCTTGAAGCTCGCCTGCTTTGAGAGAGGAGAGACAACCATTTGATGTATGACAATGGAGAAAATTACTATATGTTTTTTCTTTCCTATGCAGCTACTACAGCTAATAAGCTATGCATGATGATATGTGATGCATGCTTTGACTTCTAAGGCTTGACAGGTCCTTTTGGTCGATTTCCATTTGATTGCCTCAACCTATCGATTCAGTGAGTTGGAGAAGAAAGTCTTAGAAGGCTATGACTCTATAAGTTTCACGTCTTATTTGTTTGCATGTCTACTATTTATTTTGGTACAAAGAGCCTAAGCGTCAAGCTTTTATATTACGAGCCTGCTCTCCATTTCCACCATTGATGCAATAGAAGCTCTTAATGCAATATCTGGTGGTGAAGACATTCCTGTTACTACAATTGGAGTTGATGGTCCTAGTTCTGTTGTAGTAAGAGATATTGCTGGAATAACCAGTGTTAGTTACATGACTGTTGGAGGAGAAACCACTGTTCGAAATCTTCACATAGAAGCTCCTCTTTCATATGTAGGTATAGACTTCTTTGGATCTTATCCGCTTCAGAGGTTAATCAATAGGGAACTCCGCATTTTTTTTTATCTTCCTCTAAAAAATTCTTTTTCATGGGCATCTTCTATTCAAAATGATGTTACTCAATTCAATAGAAACTTAACTTCTACCCCACTTTTTTTCTTTTCAGTATAAATTGTTGGGACGAACATTTTATAGGGATTCATGCTTGCGAAATGATT
The DNA here is from genome assembly GCA_032618575.1 of Nicotiana noctiflora. Classification (NCBI taxonomy): domain Eukaryota; kingdom Viridiplantae; phylum Streptophyta; class Magnoliopsida; order Solanales; family Solanaceae; genus Nicotiana; species Nicotiana noctiflora. The sequence continues at coordinate 756,167 of JASVEL010008856.1, forward strand.
TATCATTCTTACTCTTGAGTAAAACTAAACTGGATTTTGACATAGGTGCGAAGCAAGTCTATGTGGAAATGATAGGAAAAAGCTCTATACGATACACGAGTTGTTGGTGGAATACGAGTAAGGGCTTTGTTTGCACAAGTCCCTTGCTTTAAGGACTATATCACTTTCAGTGGTACTGAGACAGTCCCTACCACTAACCTTTATCCAGCTGGTTTACAAGAGTTCTGGCTTTCCTGACTAGACAAAATTTCTAGGGAATCTAATTTCTTTCGAACCCCCTATTATATTTATATGCGGTCTTAACCTTGCAACTCTTACTTTCACTAGCAAGAGAACTTCTACTCGTAACATACCCCTAGGGATATAATATTACTTCTTGAAGCGAGCTACTTTAACTGCCAAAGGAGCGAGGCAACTCGAGTTAGACGAGAGGCAGGGATGTAATTTCAAAAAGAGGCTCGACCAGACCCAAGAACCGGACAGAAAACAAGGCCCACTGTGATACCTCGTGCAAGTTATAGTTAATGACCTGAAAGAAGTCATTAGCTTCTTGCTATCGAGTGTGCCTTAGCCTTAGTTTACAAGGAAGCTTTGTCGTACTTAGAAAAGGATGGTTCTAAAGTAGGTGTCAAGCTGAGAAAAGGCGGAGAATTTTTTAATTCAAGAAAAGAAAGGCATTGCCCAATACATTTATACTATACAATTTTTAATTCCAAGCCGTAAAAGGCAATGTGAATTCCTATGACTCCTCTCACTCTTAGGGAGAAATTAAACAACAGCTGTTAGGGAAGGATCTCTATCACTGGTTCATCAGAAGGCATCAAGCACGAAAGCAGCAAAAAGTATGCTAGTGATTCCCAAGCTTACGAAAGAAGGACATGAGAGGCATAGAGCGGACTCAAGAACAAGACATGGCTCAGACCTCGCTAAATTTGATCTTCATTGACCTTGCTGTCCGCAGATCGATTACTCTCCTTTGAAGTTGAAGCCTATTTGAAGGCAAGTCATGGTATCCAGGATCGGACATCGAAAAGGAAGGCGAGGTTTCAAAGTCTATTATGGAAGCGGGCCCCTACTGGTAGTGATACCCCGATCTCATGGATGAAGGCTAACATTTTCTATTAGAATAGAGGGATGTGCAGATCAATACTACTTTTCACTTTGCCATCTATAGATAGTATGCCCTAAGTTAGGATACAGAGTTGGAAGAGAATGCCAGTATATCAATTCATCTTCATCAAAGGCCAAGATCTCCGTGAATTCTATTATTTTGCATCTCTTTGCTTCAGAGGCAGTTTCAAGTTTAAGCCGATCCTCGAGGTACAGTAAAAGGTCACTCCTCATCCAGATCTTATTAAAGGAGGAAGTAAATAGATCAAGGTTTCTATGTACTTCCGTTCTGGACGGTACAGGCAGAGGGGACGGCAGGGAGGTCGGCTCCACCGGTTGGTTGCCGAATATGACCCCTCACCTTGGTATCCAAATAAGTGTTTATAATAGTCAAAAGCACCTTAAAACCACGAATAAGTTGGAGATGAGGGTGATGAGTTGGGATCCTTTAAGGCGGGGGCACGGTGTCATGATCTTGTTACTTTCTTTTTCGGAGTCAATTGATCCCTCGATCAAGTCCTAACTAGAAATATCGTAAGAGAATAAAAGAAATCATTTGGATTCGAGGCGAAACCCCTATCCTTAAAGTCAAGTGGCTGAATGCCCCTTTCCGCCGTTACGGAGTTCTTCTGCTCTAATCTCCAAAATCGAAGGTCAGCTGATTGAGGAGTTAGTATTGATTCATGCAAATATGCTCCTTTGAAGTTGGAGTAAGGAATTGTCCACCTCATCACCCTGAAGAGGAGTGGCTCTGTTGTTTTGCACGCCTACAGAGAGAGACTCCAAAAGTACCGACGCTAAATCGAAAGAAATAGCAATCAACTATATGCTTAACTCATGCCCCAGAAATCCCTAGACACAGAGAGAGGGTACGACTTAATCTTTTACTAGAGGGAAATCTGGCGAAAAACATAGAGCATGCGTGCTATGCTCTGTCCCTCCTTCCATCCGCGAAGCTGAGGCGGGAGAAAATACGTAATTTCCCGGTGTCATCGGTTACCTTTCTATCTTCAACCCCCGTGACGTTCCCAAAGCGATCACTATCATTTTCTTGCTTTCTTCTTGTCTTGAATTTTTATAGAATGACTTTATATCAGGTATAGTTGGTTAGGATGAAGCATTAGTAGACATAGCAAGTGTGCCGGGGATGCGGCTCGGGTATAGTAGGTCTGGACGCCTAGCATGAAAGAGCCTTCTCTGGTAGCAGCACTATACGTTAGCATCTCTCTAGCTTTTAGTCTATATAAAACGTAGTTACCATAGGTCAATCTGTCTGGCATTTCCTCGCGGAAAGGACTATTTTTGCATCAGCTCTCTCTCGTTAGGTAATTACCGAGGCGAAAGCTGATCTCTCGGAAGTCAGTTTCCTCGCCATCTTAGTAGGACTAATCTAAAAAACTCTCGCTTACTCAATTTTTTTGCGGGAAGGCCCTTCTAGGATTATGTTTAACGTCCCTTTATAACTTTCTCGATCGGTGCCTAGGGTCGGTAGCTGGGCTCTGGGGCATTACTACCTCGGCCACTATCGACCCGAGCCCAAAGAAGGAAAAGAACAGACTAAAGGTAGGAGTTCGTTAGCCATACATAGTTAAGGAGGATGGTGTCAACCTCTTTCATGATCCATGGCCCAGCGTGTCACTTGGTTAGCATTTGTAGAACAAAATAAGTAGGGCTGGTTTTTCAAAAAGAGCATGCGAGACTTCGAAGGGATATTCATACCTTGATTCGTGAGCAACTTCACGAGAACATTGTGAAAATGGGAAATGGCGGTCTGTCCGTGCACTTTCCAAAAATGACGGAAATATAGTCTAGTGCCGCGAAGGCGATAATGACTTACGATCTTACGATCTCTATGGAGACGGATACGGAAAACCGCTGCAGAAGGGTGGAGAATATAAGAGGGACCTTTATCTCCTAAAGCTACTCATTAGGGAATACGTGCCAAATTAGTATGTCTGCCGCTTTCTTTCACCACAGAGCCGTTATTCCCGGCTGGCATAGAAGTCTCTCGCGCTAGCGAAGGAGATGCATTTCTGGTACTGGTGGTATTTGACAAGCTCTAAGGGAATAATCTCTTTCTTATTTATGTATTTCTTTCCCATGACAACTAAGAACAGGCAAATCAAAAATTTAACTTCGAATTTTGGACCTCAACATCCTGCTACTCATGGTTTTTCACGATCAGTATTGGAAATGAGCGGAGAAGTGGTGGAACATGCGGAACAACATATGTAAAATTAAAATAATTTTATAGTCCGTTATTCTTAGAAAATATTTTTTTTTTTGAAAAAATGAAAAAAAACGGGAAAAGAAAATAAAATCTCCGAATAAATTTTGTTAATTTTAAATAGTTTAGTTTTTTGGAAAATAATTTTTGAAAAATGAAAAAGAATTTCCTAATAAAATTTTGTTAATTTTATGAAAACTAAGTCAGCTTCTCTAAAAATAATTTGTTTTTAAAAAAAATATGCTTTTAAAAATAGTTTGTTTTCTTTTTTTAGAAAAATAATTTGGTTCTTTTATTTTCAAACTACGCAAGTTTGATTCTCACCAAGCATGATATACGTAGGCAACCCATTTCGGGGTCAACTAATACTGCTTTTTCAAAAATTTAAAAAAATAAATAATAAAAATATTAAAATTATGAGGTTTGTCCTTAGTCCGGAGTTAGGAAATTTTGCGAAAATAGCCAAACACTTCAAAAAGGGGCGTCGAAGGACTAATTTCGCAAAAACGGAACATAGACATCACACTGGTATCCTGTTATACAACCTTCAAATATTCTTCAAGTGCTGAAAGGCCGTAATAATAAGATTCATTTTTTTTTTAAATAATAAAAAAAATTTGGAAAAATCTTAAGATTTATTTTTATCTTTTCTAGGATCAGCATGACTTCATCGCAAAGAATCGGCCAGAAAAGGGTGAGAGATGAAATGCCACCCATGGTCATGGTTCAAGACAAAACCACGAATCAGCTATGTAAATGGTGGGCTAGCTTTTCGGCTTGGGAAAAAAATCAAGTCCACAAGCACCTCAAGTTTCTTCCGGACATTATGATGATAAAACCGGACAAAAATCTGATAAGAGCTTTAGTGAGTTTTTAGGACTCAACAAGTAATGTTTTTAGATTTCGAGACAACGAAATGAAGCCCACTTTGGAAGAACTGAGCGGACTCACACGACTTGGGAGATATTTGCACAAAAAGAGACCCGCTGCTTCCAGGCAAATGGGTGTGAATAATTTTTTGAAGAAGTTATGTCTCCGATGAGTTCCAATGGGTTGTTTGGATATGTAAGGCCCCGTAAAATTTTTGTGCATGAAACCTAGTAGCTATAGTATCATGGTCCGAATAATGTTCGGACCCTTGGTAGTGATTTAAGTTTCAAAAATGTAAAGAGTCAATTTTTTCAGAAAAGTGTCAATTTTGCGGTCAAGAATGCGACCGCAGATCTGCTATGCGGATCGTATTCTTGCCGTAGAGCTTACCAGAAGGTTTCCCAAAATCATGTTGAAAATGCGGTCGATATGCGATCGCATAATGAATCTGCGGTGCACTTTGCGACCGCAGATCAAGAATGCGGACCGTATTTTGGTCGCATTCCATAACAGAACTTGTGTAAATTTTGAGGTCATTACGCGGTCACTTTGCGGACCGCATGTTGATTCTGCAATCGCAGATGCGACCGCAAAATTGACCCGACCCAGAAATTTTATAAATTTTTACCCGATCTCTTCTTTAATATAACGCCTTTCCCCTTCATTTTATCATACCATCTTACCAAAATTAGAGAGAGAGAGAGAGGGGTTTTAGAGGGAGAAGTTCTTCATCTTCAAAGATTGTTCCAACCATTTAGTCCAAAGGATTCTAGGGCCAAGATTCAACTTCCCCAATCTTTACAAGGTAAAAACCCTAACTATTTTCTTTGATTTTCATATTTAAAATGGGTAAAGAGAGGTTTGCATATAATAGCTTCTGAAAATAGAATTTAACACTCATGCATGATTATTGAACTTGATTTCTAGTAAAAAGAAGTGAGTAGAAGTAAGAGTCTTCAAGAATAAGGTTTGCAAGAGTAGGATATATTGGGTAAGTATAAAGTGGGAGTTTAAAAGAAGGAAACTCGATACCAGGTATGTATGGCTAATTTTGATTCTTGTGAAATCGCCTATATGTGTGAAATTTGTTTGGTTCTTGTTAAATTGCCAAATTGTGTGAAATTGTTGATGTTGTTGTTGGATATTCAAAGTTGTTGTTGAACTATGAGTGATGTAATATGAGATTTCAGCCGAAAGATAAATGAGAGTTGAATTTGTTAAAAGAATTGTGAATAATGGTTATGATGGCATATATGGTACCTTGTGGAAAAGAAACGAAACACTTGAGGTGTGGTAAGTTATTGAATATAACAGTATGAACACTCTCGGTTTTGGAACACTTGTAACTTGGTTGTGATATTTGTTTGAGAAGTAATTGAGAACATGAACCAATGTGTAAGTGGCTTATTTGAACTTGTTGTAATTGTGTGTAGTACCTTATCTGTTGTTTGTGATTGTTGTATTTGAAAATTATACGGTGGGATCGGGTTGCGCGCCGCAACATGAAGAAATAAGGTGTGGGTTGGGGTGATAAGGGTGGCCGAGGTAATAAGGGTGGACGAGGTAATAAGGATGGAAAGCGATCGAAATCGCAACTGAAATTGATACAAAATCATTAATATGAAATTGTGAAAGGAGACAGCAGGAGAGTTTGCAACCTGGGGGGCACTGATTACCCCTATGTTTGACTACTTGCAATTTATGTGGTTGATTGGTTGTTGTTCTATTTGTTGACCTTAAACGTGCTTGTGTTGAGGCTTATCTGAAATGAGTAAAAGGTGGGAAACATGGATAGTTAGCTTAATTGATTTCTTGATGTAATCTATTGTCTGTCTTGTCATCATGATCCTTGATTAACGGCTTGAGGTTAATTGGGACAAAGTTTGTCCATACATACCAGTACAATTCAAGTGTACTGACGTCCCTTTTGCCAGGGACGCTACATTCGTGTTATGATTGTAGGTGGTTCAGTAGCAGGCACTTCAGCGCATCGGCAGTAGTATTCTTCACCTTCCACTGCCCATTTTGGTGAGCCCCTTTCTTCCTCGGGGCCCTGTGTGGTTCATGCCACTTTTGTTTAGACTTCATTTTGGTTTTGTAAGGTATAGCCGGAGCCTTGTTACCGGCAAGTATTGTATTCCCTTTTGTATCCTAGAGGCTCTGTAGACATGTAAACTTTGGGATTCCAGTCTTATGTATATATTATGTTATGTCGGGCGTTGTAAAAACTGCAAACTTGTTAATTAATCACTCGTATGGTTTTGTTTGTTTATTGTGAAAGCATTCATGGTTAGTAAGATATTAAGTTAATGAGGAACAATTGACACAGGGGTAACGTGTGGGAATGAAAGGCACCCAGGTCCGCTTGACTGGGGCAACCCGGTCAGGCGCCGGTCATGTTCCCCGATTTGGGGCATGACAGGATAATGGTTGGGTGCCGCTTGAGTATCTCTATAACAGATTTGGTGATAAGAAAGGGTTCGAGAAATTCTCAAACACTGAATTTGTTAACCAATTGAATTGTGACGCCTGGGGAGATATAAGAATCTACGCCTTCATGATCGCTTGTCTGGGAACCATGGTTTTTACCGAACGTGGTGGACGCATCAGAATCTGTTTGGCTACGGTGGTCTCATATTTACAGAGCAACGAAGAACACACTATTCTTCATATGATCTTAGGAGACATCTTTCGTGCCTTATCTCGGTGTCAAGAAGGACAGGATTATTTCAAAGGTTGTAACATTTTATTACAAATATAGTTTGTAGTGCATCTCTATCATGACCCAATTGTGATAGACTTCAACGTGGACAGACTGAATTACATTCGTTGTCATATGAACAGAGCTGCCTGTTGTAACCTTCCAAATGACTTAATGATTTGGCAAGAACTTCTCAAGTCTTTGAGAGTAGACCGACTCACCTTGAAGTATTATTGGATCCCTTCCGCTAAAATCATGCACATGTCAACATATCGCCCATTCTACATACTAATGGGTTTCAGGGGTTTCCAACCATATGCCCCGCTACGTGTCATGCGGCAGTTGGGTAGAGAACATAAAAGGCCCCCGATTGAAGATATGCGATCATTTCCATGGGAATTCACGACAGAGGAGCTCCCAAGAGAGACTTATGCTCAAAAGGTGTGGTTCGCTAGTCGACTCTCCGACATCGACGAAATGGTTATCGATCGAGAACAAGGAAAAGTGAGCCTCGCATATCTTGAATGGTTCCACTACCAATCAATGTCCGAGCAAAGAGCAAAAAGGTCGGTAAAATATTCCGTCGATTGGGAGAAAGAGATAGAACCAGAGTTAGGAAGGCTAGACGTGAAATAGCGCAAGATTTCCAATCTTGCATTAACACCTTAAAAGAGGACAAGGGAATTATGGAAGCTGCCATGGACATACAACAGGCTAATTTCGATCAGGAAATGGCCGGCTGGGAGCAGGAAAGAGAAACACTCCGAACTCAAATTCAGGAGATGCAACTGACCGCAGAATGGTCAAGGAGAAGTCGGAATGATTAGATTCTTATAAACGACTTGGAAAGGAAAGCCTTTGAGCACCAGGAAGACTTGGAAAAGGCAGAAGCGGCTTTAGTAGCAATCCTGACAAAATGGAGAAAAGCAGCCCACCAAGAAGCACTCCGTCTACAAAAGATAGAGAAAGATTATGGGGCGATCATTGTTGATTTAAGAGAAGAAAATCCCGTTTTTAGAGAGCAAATTCTCAGGCAAGCCCAGGATGCCAAAGCAGAGAGAGACCATTGCCACGACTTAATGGCACGGATGGAAAGACAAATACATAGTCTTTTGGATCAAGTCTCCGGTAACGCTTAAGTATTGGGGACAAAGAACCGACACATAGGGCAGCTGCTTAGAGAAAAAGATATGATCAGGGCCAAGATCAATGAAATCGGGCACTATATCACTATAAGATGCCTGACCTGCGAACAAGTACCCCGACCTAACCTCTTCTCTTCACTTGAATGATACTGAACCGGTTAATTTAGGAACTGTTGAAGAGATCCGAGAGACCAAGATAAGCATCCACAAAGATGAGAAAACTCGATATGCAATAATACAACTCTTATTTGAATTTAAAGATGTGTTTGCTTGGTCTTACGATGACATGCCATGATTAGGAGCCGATCTAGTGGTGCACAAGTTGCCAATGTACCTTGACTGTCGCCCAGTGCAACAAAAGCAAAAGAAGTTCAAAACTGACATTAGTGATAAAATTAAAGAAGAAATCACTAAGCAGTTAAAAACAAGGGTAATTCTAGTGGTAAAATACACCACATGGTTGGCTAATGTTGTGCATGTGCCAAAGAAGGACGGAAAAACTCGAGTATGCGTGGATTACCGAGATCTGAATAAACCAAGTCCTAAAGATACCTTTCCTTTACCGAACATCCACATCCTCATTGATAATTGTGCCAAACATGAGATACAATCGTTTGTGGACTGTTATGCGGGATATCATCAAGTGTTGATGGATGAAGAGGATGCCGAGAAGACTGCTTTTACCACACCTTGGGGAACATACTACTACCGGGTCATGCCATTGCGTTTGAAAAATGCTGGAGCAACGTACATGAGAGCTATGACGGCAATTTTCCACGACATGATGCATCAGGAAATAGAGGTGTACGTGGACGATGTGATCATCAAATCCAAAACTAAGGGCGATCATGTGCGAGACTTGATGAAATTCTTTGAGAGGTTGCGGAAGTACGACTTGAAGTTGAATCCGTCCAAATGCACTTTCGGAGTCCCATCAGGTAAACTTTTGGGCTTCATAGTCAGTAGAAGAGTTATTGAATTAGATCCCACAAAGATAAAATCCATCCGGGATTTACCTGTTCCCAGAACAAGAAAGACGTAATGAGTCTTCTAGGCTGACTAAACTACATCAGTAGATTCATCGCCCAATTTACTTCTACATGTGAGCCCATATTCAAGTTGCTGAAGAAAGACGCTGCAATCAAGTGGGCAACTGAATGTCAAGAAGTTTTTGACAAAATCAAAGAATATTTGTCGAACCTCCAGTCTTAGTCCCGCCAGAGCTAGGGAGACCTCTTTTCTTGTATTCAACAGTCCTGGAAAAATCCTTTGGCTGTGTCCTTGGACAGCATGACGTGACAGGGAAGAAAGAGCAGGCAATCTACTATCTGAGCAAGAAGTTCACTAGTTATGAGGTCAAGTACACTTTGCTGGAAAGAACGTGTTGTGCTCTAACATGGGTCGCTCAGAAATTGAGGCACTACCTCTAAGCTCATATGACTCACCTCATTACCCAGTTAGACCCTTTGAAGTACATATTCTAGAAAGCAATGCCCACTGGAAGATTGGCAAAATGGCAAATCCGGCTCACTGAGTTTGACATAGTCTATGTCTATCGCACGACAATGAAGGCCCAAGCATTGGCAGATCACTTGGCCGAAAACCCGATCGACGAGGAGTATCAACCATTGAATACATACTTTCCTGATGAAGAGGTAAACATGGAAAAAGTTATTTCAGAGGACAGTCATGCTTGGAAACGTTCTTTGATGGGGTGGTAAACGTTAAAGGTGAAGGGATTGGGGCAATTTTGATCTCCCCTGCCGGTCAGCATTACCCAGCTACGGCCAGACTCTATTTCTTCTGCACGAATAATACAGCTAAGTATGAAGCTTGCATCATGGCCATAAACATGGCAATTGATCATGGCGTTGAAGATTTGTTTATCATGGGAGATTCAGATCTCATTATCAAACAATCTCAAGGTGAATGGGAAACTCGGGACATTAAACTCCTCCCTTACCGAAAACATGTGAATATTCTTTGCAAGCTATTTGAATCGATAGAGTTCAGGTACATCCCACGATGTCACAATGAACTGGCTAATGCACTTGCCACTCTAGCTTCAATGCTACCTTATCCAAGCAACGCCCACGTAGATCCTTTGGAAATCCAAATCAGGGAAAGACACGTTTATTGCAATGCAATTGAAGAAGGGCCAAACATCAAGCCATGGTACTACGATATCAGGAGATTCTTGAAAACAAAAGAATACCCTGAACATGCTACTGGAGATCAAAAAAGGACCATTAGGCGACATGCAGGTGGTTTCTTTTTCAGCGGCGAGGTCTTGTATATAAGAACCCCGAATCTTAACCTCTTAAGATGTGATGATGTTGAAGAAGCAAGAAGAATCATCCACGAGGTACACGCAGGAGTGTGCGAGCCTCATATGAATGGGTATATCTTGGCCAAGAAAATCGTTCGAGCTAGGTATTATTGGATAACCATGGAGAAAGATTATTTCAGTTTTGTCCGTAAATGCCATCAATGTCAGGTACATGGAGATCTGATTCATGCACCTCCAACTGAGTTGCATTCTATGTCAGCACCGTGGCCATTTATCGCTTGGGGAATGGATGTCATTGGCTCGATTGAGCCGAAAGCTTCGAATGGGCACCGATTCATACTGGTCGCTATCGATTACTTCACAAAATGGGTCGAAGTTGTCACCCTCAAATCGATCACCCAAAAAGCCGTGGTGGATTTTGTACATTCAAATCTTATTTGTCATTTTGGTATACCTGCAATTATCATCACTGAAAATGTTGTGAATCTGAATAGTCATTTGATGGAAGAAATATGCGAGCAATTCAAAATAATGCATAGGAACTCCACTCCTTATCGGCCCAAAGCCAATGGTGCCGTTGAAGCAGCAAACAAAAACATTAAGAATATTTTGAGAAAGACAATCTAGAGTTCTAGACAATGGCATGAACAATTACCTTTCGCCTTATTGGGATATCGTACTACAGTGCCCACATCGATAGGAGCAACCCCACACCTGCTAGTCTATGGAACCGAGGCTGTGATACCGGTAGAGGTAGAAATTCCTTCACTCCGGACGATTGTTGAAGCAGAGATTGAAGATAACAAAAAGGGTTAAGACTCGATTGGAGCAGTTAACTTTAATTGATGAAAAGCCAATGGCTGCAGTCTGTCACGGACAATTGTACCAACAAACGATGGCTCGTGCTTACAACAAGAAAGTACGACCAAGAAATTTTGAAGTAGGTAAGTTGGTTTTAAGACGAATTCTTCCACATCACCAGGTAGCGAAAGGAAATTTCGCTTCTAATTGGAAGGGGCCATACATCATCAGGAAAATACTACTGATTTGAGCATTATAGTTGGGAGATATGGAAGGAAAAGATCCTGAGATAGTTGTGAATGAAGATGATGTCAAAATGTATTATGTCTAAGTTTGCTTCGGTGATGTCCTTACAAGTCGAAATGATTGAAGGCTTTTATTCCCGCTACCCAAACACTACCAACCCTTTTTGAAAACCCTTTGAGCCGGTTACATTTCCTTGGCTACCTTCTTTGGAATCCAAAACCAAATTAAAAAATATATATATATAGAATAAAACCAAAAACAAAACAAAATAAGTTACCTGAACTACGTTCTGACTTGATTCCGAAAGGATACGTAGGCAACCTCTCCCTGAGGTTCAGTCACACCAAACCAAAAAATCCTAGTTTCTCCAAAAATTAGAACTGGGGCAGATGATATGGCGATTCAGTTTAGATCCGTCAAGATTGTTCCAAAGTTGTAATTTTGTCCATAGTTCTTGTTACCCAAACCGAGTACAAGTCCTTCAAGATCGATGAAGAGAAATAGGAACTGAGAAAACATGATTGTTGCAATCCGAAGCATCTGGAATGAAAAGAAATAAAATAAGAGAGTCTTATTGGTGAAAACCTTCGGGCACCATAAGATGATGGAAGTATAGAAATACAAAATGAGAGATTCCGTTAGTAGAAACTCCCAAAGAGTGCTATCGGGTGATGGTAAGAAGAGAAATGAGAGAGGTCGATTGGCGAAAACCCGCAAAAGGGCGCTATCAACCGAAAAGGGTATTTCACCACAAAAGGTCCTGGCACGGCTCCCTAACTTGGAGACATAGACTCATTTTGGTTCATAAGGAATGGGAGTTTGTGACGATCAAGCATCTAGTTCGAGAGGCAAGTCATGTCGGTTTGAAGTCAGTATACACCTCAGATAAGTCCTTCTTTTCCCCGAAAAGGACACTTGTATTTTGAATCATTTTTATTCTTTGTTCATTTCTCTTTGAATCCCTTTTGTTTTAACTTTGAATTTCGAAATTATTACAAAGAAATATGACAGGGCCGTATATACAGAATTCCGTCTGGTAAAGAAGAAAAACCCAGCCTCAGTGGTGTATTGATACAATCCCCGATTTGATCATAATGATCGATTGTTTCCAAATGAATGGATGTTAGGAAGGAAATGGAAATCAAAGGCTAAGGTATTAGAAGAAACGGAACAAGGCCGAATGACCAAATCCATACAGAAAAGTCCTAGTGGAATCCTGAGGATGAACCCGGTCAGTTTGAAAAGAAGTCACCCCCCCCAAAGACAATTGGTAGCAAAGTTCTCAATGGAAATGGGGCAAAGATCAAGAAATAAAGATAATCAAGGCCACAAAGTCAACCACTTTTCCAACTAATAAAATGTTCTTTGTTGAAAGCAGGTCTATTTAATTGTGCAAAAAGAAGGTACAGCCTAAAGAAGTGCAATATGCGAGCATTGAAATGGCTTTGAAACAAGGAAAACGCCAAAAAGTGAAGTTTCTTTCCAAAAGCTTTATTTTATGCATATGTTGATGGGTAAAAGGAAACTGCCTAAAAGAAGACCCAAAGGAAGAAAAAAAGAAAGGAAAGTGAAATCTCCAAAAAGATAATCTAATCATGTCAGTCCAATATCTATCTGAACCCCGGTCAGAAAACTGAGGGTCTTCTGGCCAGAAAGCCGTGAGACATTGTTTTTTAATTCCAGCAAGAAAGCCGTGAAAACTTTCTCTCAAAATTCCCGATCAGAAAACCGATGATCTACCAGTCAGAAAATTGTAGAGCCATTTATTAAAACCCTGGTCAGAAAACCGAAGGTCTTCCGGCCAGAAAGTCGTGAGACATTTTTTTTAATTCCGGCCAAAAAGCCGTGAAACTCTTCTTCAAAATCCTGGTCAGAATATTGAGAATCTCCCAGTCAGAAAACTATGGAGCCATTTATTAAAACCCCACTCAGAAAACTGAGGTTCTTCCGGACAGAAAGCCAAGAGACATTATTTTTGAATTCCGACTAGAAAGCCGTGAAACTCTTCTTCAAAATCCTGGTCAGAATACCGAGGATCTCCCAGTCAAAAAACTGTGGAGCCATTTATTAAAACCCTGGTCATAAAACCGACGGTCTTCCAGCCAGAAAGTCGTGAGACATTGTTTTTGAATTCCAGCCAGAAAGCCGTGAAACTCTTCATCAAAATCACAGTCAGAAAACCGAGGATCTCCCAATCTGAAAAGTGTGGAACCATTTATTAAAACCCCGGCCAGAAAACCAAGGGTCTTCTGGCCAGAAAGCCGTGAGACGTTGTGTTGGAATTCTGGCCAGAAAGCCGTGAAAACTTCTTAAAAATCTCGGTCAGAAATCCGAGGATATCCCAGTCAGAAAATAGTGGAGCCGTTTATTAAACCCCAGCCAGAAAACCGAGGATGTTCCAGCCAGAAATCAGTGAGACGTTGTTTTAAATCGCAGCCAAAAAGCCGTGAAACTCTTCTTCAAAATCCCATTCAGAAAAGTGAGGATCTCCCAGTTAGAAACTGCGGAGCCGCTTCTTTAAACCCCGGCAAGAAAACCGAGGGTCTTCCGGCCAGAAAGCCGTGAGACGTTGTTTTGAATTCCGGCCAGAAAGCCGCGAAACTCTTCTTTAAAATCCCGGTCAGAAAACTGAGTATCTACTAGTCAGAAAACTGTGGAGCCATTTATTAAAACCCCAGTCAGAAAACCGAGGGTCTTCTGGCTAGAAAGCCATGAAACATTGCTTTTGAATTCCGGCCAGAAAGCCGTGAAACTCTTCTTCAAAATCCCGATCAAACAACCGAGGATCTCCCAGTCAGAAAACTGTGGAGCCATTTCTTTTAAACCCCGGCCATAAAACCGAGGTTATTCCGGCCAGCAAGCCGTGAAACAACGCTTTTGAATTCCGGCCAGAAAGCCATGAAAACTTTCTTTCAAAAATCCAGGTCAGAAAACCGAGGACCTCCCAGTCAGAAAACTGTGCAGCCGTTTATTCAAAACCCAGACCAGAAAACCTAGGGTCTCCCGGCCAGAAAGTCGTGGAACATTCATTTGTGAAACTATGGTTTTAAAAATCAAGGTTCTTTTGACCAATACCAAAAGAGTTTTTTTAATCATTTCGGTGTCACAACTAACTCACGAAATTTTCCTAGCAAAACTAGGGTAGAACAGTTTCATTCGTTTGTTTGTTTTGTTGTCTAAACAGGTTTGACCTCTGGACGCAAGGATCGAGATAGTCTACGAGTGGAACCTCAATCCGGAATGATGAAAAGAAGAAAAGGACCAAAAGAAAATGTGTTCAAATGTTAGGGTAAACAGAGCCGTAAATAGCTCGGAATCTGATTGAAGTCACGAGTTCCGCCAATTCCCTTTCGCTCAATGTTACAAGAATAAAAAAGCATGTACAGCTTACAAGCATCAAGATTCAGATCGAGGTTTATGGCAAAATTATCTCAGACTCAAAATCAAGTTTTCAAGAGAATCATAGATAGGAATCTTGTAACTCAAAGTTGATAGCATAGCTAGCTTAGCTTTAATTTCTCTTTTAGTGTAATAAGGAGGTCAGTAAGCAGTTAAGCAGCAACAGCAGCAATAATAGCAACAGTAACCGCAACATGACAGTCTATGGTTGTCTCAGCTACCAAAAGTTCCCGAACTACATTGACCTGATTCCTATTTAGCCCAGGATATGTAGGAGGACTCCCGAAGCAAAGGCTCGGTCAAGATCTTTTCAAAATGCTTCACACTGAGTGCTCAAACGGGCAAAAATTGCTCGTATTTGCTCATTTATCTTTGCATGAAAACTCTTCGCATTTCCCCGCAAAGAGGGGCAGCTGTGAGCACGTGATTTTTACCCCACATGAGAATTATTTCCAAAATCCAAAAATAGAATAATTTTGTGTTGTGTGTGATTTTCTGTGAATTTCGTGTGATTTTTCTTAAATATTATTTGCATTTTTTGTCTGTGAGTGTAATTTATAATTTAATATAAAAAAAATATGTTACATCTTTGCATTTAGGTTTTATTAGGGTTAATTAAGTTCATTTTTCACAAAAAAATAATAAAAAGTCACAAAAATAACGCATTTCCTACGTTTTAGCATTTAAATGTTTAGTTGTTTAATTTATTCTAATTAATAGTTAATTGTGTCATTTAATTGATAGTAGAGGTTATTTAATATTTTTTATAAGTCATTTTGATTTTTGTAGTGTAATTGGAATTTTTGTTTTAATAAATGAGGAATTAAAAGAGAAGAAGAAAAGTATTGGAATGAAAGGAAAATTGGATTTGGGCCACCCATTTTCGGCCAAAAAACCAAGCCCTAACCTAGTGACCCAGCCCATTACCCACCAACCCGCCCCGGTTTTAAATAGGGATTAATCACAGCCGTTGGATTCTTGTGATCCAACGGTCAGAATTAAATCCCTAGATTAATCTAACCAAAACACCTTAAACCCGTTTAAAACCTAAACCAAACAGACCCTTCGCCTACCCCATCTCTGCCGATATGATTTCCGACCGTCGCTGACCGCCCGCTGGAAAATGCCCATGGCAGCGGTCAGTCTTCAAACCACCCCGTTTTTCACACCCTTGAACCATCTTGACCTCCACTTTCCAACCATGACCATATCTCCCCTCGAATAAGGCCCCAACCATTCGAATCTTGAATCAAAATTTGGCTGGAAAACCCCTCCATCTCCGATGACCCCCAAATTAATACCACATAATCCCCTCACCTTCCTCTACCATAAATCCTAACATGTTTCCCTCAAATCTTGCCAGAAATCATAAAGCCCCAAAACCAAATTTCAAGAACACTAAAATTTGATTTAGGGATTTATTTTCGGATTTCATGAAAATTGAGGTCTAATAGACCTTAATTGATTTGTTTTCACTTGAAAAACATTTCAATTAAGGTTCGTTTGACCTTGAATACCAATACTCAAGTCGGCCGAGTTCCATTTTCTCTGTTTCGAGGTATTTGCTTTTCCTTTTCGGTTCTTATTTAATTGTACTCGACGGTTAAGTTTAGTTATTTTGTAGTTTTTCATTGTTGTTAATTTTCTTCGGATATCTCCAATTTTTTTGTTTTTCCTCAGCTCTTTGGGACCTTTTTATTTGGTCGATCTTTTTACTTGCTGTTCGTTGTTGTAAATGTGTCATTGTAAATTGAATGCAATTCAATTAATATCATCGAGTAATTAATTCTGCATTTTGTTACCTTTCTGTCCGAAATTTGACTATGTCGGATTGAGTTTGAATTGTTTGCGATTGAATTAAAAACGAGTTGGTTATAGATGTGTAAATCTTATTAGTTATTGATCAAATGTTGGTCATAATTCAGTGGGATTTTTACATTTTTAATACATAGCAGAATAAGGGGATTTAAGATTTGGGATTAAACAACTTTTGAAATGAGTTGGTCTGTCAATTTGGGAATCTCAGATTAATAAAGAAAGAATGTGAGTTGTTTTAGCACTTTGTTGTTGGGAAGATCAACTATAACATCGGGTTTTAATTAAAAATAACCAAAAAGGGCAATAAGATTAGCATGCTTTTAATTAAATAACTGAAAAGGGCTGTCTAGATGGTTTAGTGCCTTTACTAGTGTGATAAAGGGGAGTAACAGAATTCCTTACTTAGAATTTCTGGTTCGCTAACTTCATTTGGAAATCAAAATTTCCTCGATTCGGGATTCAAAATAATTCGGTGACTTGTGACACCTTAATTTATTCCAAGTGGCGACTCTTAAATAAATAAATAATCCCGTCTCGAATATTGTCACTTAAATTGGAAAAACTCCCTTACGCATCTACCCTCCGGGACATGTTGCGCCAAAAGGAGGTGTGACGATGGTCTCTTGAAAGTTTCATTCTTTTACCAGCTCTCCCAGCAAACAACATGCTAACCCTAAGCTTGCAAGCACCTTGGTCACATCTAAGTCCCTATTTTATTGTTCTATTTGGGATGGAAAGAAAAACATTTGCCATTTGCGGGAAGAATGGCTCGAAAGAACGAGATGGGCCTTCCCTTCCTTTACGTCATCCACCACCTGGTCCTATCCACTCTCCCCAAATCTATACTCGTAATTTGAAAAAGAAAGATAAGGAAATCCAATTAGAGATAAGTTGCCCATGAGCATCATGGCATAGGTAAAAGGGAACGAAGAGGCAAGCCCCCCATCTTGTTCTCTTTTTCTCATTGAGTCTGATGAATTGAGGGTTCCAAACCTTCCAAAAGTGATAGGTATGTGTTGTTTCTTGGCACTCTATTAGACTGTCCCTTTATACCTGGGTATAAAATCCAGAAAGAAAGTAGCTTCTTTGATATGGTTCAGTAAATAGGAATCCCAGTAATACAGTAAACATTGGAAGAACATAGGAATATAGGTCCATATAGGAATGAAGAAAGAGCATGATAGGCTAGTTTGATTCCAAGCCAAGCAGCATGGCATGATCAGTCTTATCGGGCGGGGAATTGCATTTGCTGATAGAGCTTCGTACGATCGCACCCTAGGAGAGTGAAAATGGCAAGTTGAATGGTCTGGTTCCACTTAGTAGCCCAAATTCGCCCTTTTAACACGCAAGTACGCTTTAGATACTAAGCTTAGAAACAACCCATAGGCTTACTTCGAAGTAGGAGCTTGAACTCAAGTATTAGAATGCGTCTTATTAGGTTTTCCCTGGGGGAAGGCTCCCCCCAACCCCCGTGAGTCCAGTCTTGCCCTGCCTTGATCTGGAACTCAGAAACCAGGACACATTACTATAAGAGAGCAGCTGCCAAAACAAGCTCTCTAAGGTTGCACCTAAGATCCGTGTGAATCGCTTGAGAAATAAATGAATACCTGAAGTTAGCTTGTGTGCGCATGGCATTATCTTATCTTTGAATACTTCCTTTAGGCGGCTAGAAAGATGTTATTTGTGTGGTCCGTTCTAGTGACAACATTTCAATTCTATTGTACTTATGTAGGAGCCGTTGTTATTGCTTTGTTTGCCGGATTGGTACGCTTTCTTTTCTAATAACCCTTCTCTCATAGGTCGTTACATTTCAGGTCATTTACGATCGTTTAAAGGGCCTTATATTATAAAGTATAAAGAAAGTCAATATTTTTCTTGCGGAGAAAAGCCTACTTACTTGTTCTTGCTGCTTTTAATTTAAGAGCAAGTAGGTCTAGCTTTTTACTCTTTCCCCTTTAAAATAAGTTGAAATAGAAAGGGGTAGGAAAGATCCCGTGTACCTTGTTCAAGTTGTGGATCTCCTTCATTAGCTTTGAGTTCATTGTTGTTCTTCTGGTTCTCCTATAAAAGGGGTCGTGGGGGAAAAGCCCCAGCCCCCTACATGCATTAAGCGATGACGACTCAAACGAAGCAAACCATTTCTCATAAGAGAATAGAAAATCACAAGAAAGATTTGATCAAAATTGACAACATAAGAGGAGGTCGAGAAGGAATGAGTGGAAACTATGTTGATTGAGTGCAATTTATAAATTAGGAAAGATTTGACAGAATCCTACAAATCTTAACCAAAGTTTCCAATAGTGAAAGGCTGCCCTTGTCGGCGGGTTGCTTAGGTCCATGTAGTCCAAATCTCCGCTTAGGAAAGAAGTCCAAGTTTACTTTTTGTGAAAGGGAAAATGGCTTTCTGTTAGAGAGTGATCGAGAGAAATTTTCAGTTGGGAGCCATTTTTTTGCACCTAGGAGACATAGTTGTTATGTTTTCCAGTTATGAGCCATTGTTCTATTGTCCCTTTTGAGCGGTTCCTTCTTTTCTTTTTTCGATGATTTAAAGGTGACAGCTCTTTTCACCAAGGAATTGAGGCTTAGATCTATGAGCTATAACACATACGCAAGAAGGAAGAATGCCTTAATGGACCGGTACGCTAAGGAAGGGGAGTCACTTGCTTGTTTGGTATTTTTGTAACCGGGTTGCTTAAAGCTACCCTTTCTTGAAGAAAGAGAACATGGGCCCAGGTCTTGGTGTATTTTGACATGATTCTCAATATGCTATCTAAACTAGGAAAGTCAGTAAGGAAAGGTGGGACAAAGAAAGCTCTACTTCGGTTAGCTGGGTGCATCAACCTCTTTCTTTCACAAGAGAGGGGACAATACTTAAGTCACTTGGGCTACTCAACCGATAAGAATAGGAGCTTGTTTCCACAACTAAAAGAGAATCTGAAGAAGGATCGGAAACAGAATAAGATTGAGGAGCGAGGTAAAACCATTCTCAGATGGACCAGGTTTAGCGGTCAGTAAGAAACTCCTCAATCAAAATGGATGAGACATTTCATGGAAGTCTTAGTTGGACTCTACACCGCTACGCACCTTACGTCAATCTAGATGATAACAAGGCCTTTCTTCCTCATGAAGAAGGAGTAGAGACCTAGCTTTCATCTGTCTGTTAAAATGTAATGCTATACTTTTAGTCCTTGAGAATTAGCTGGGTATAGCGGGAAAGCGTTTGACGATCTAGTTACATATCACATAAGATGGGTACTGCCGATATTGTCTTGGGAATTTTTAGTCTATATAGTAGCATACTGGACTCCATCTACATAAGTAGAAGCATTCAAGAATCACTTCACAATTCTTATTTCTATTTTCCAACTCTCATCTTGTTAACTGACTTAACCGCAATACTGATCAAAAGACAGGACAAGTTGAAAGAGCTTCGGTAGTTACACTTTTTGTCTCGCGTAAGAAAGAGAGTTTAGAGTGCCATACAAAGAACCTTAGATAACGGGATTCCTCCCATTGACTGAAGTTCAGAGTGAACCTTCAACACAAGGTAATCTTCTGATAGAGGGGAAGAGGCAGAGCACAACCGATTCTGCGGCACAAGATGCGCTGGTATTGCAAAGGCAGGAATGAGTTCACAACGTTTGAATAAGCTACTCGACCGACTAAAGATAAAAGGAGAAAGGGAGATGACTCTAGTTGTTGATTTCCTTGAGGAAGGTACCAGATCGACTTCTAGTGGTAGCGGATCTTACTTACATCGGTTCTAGCACTTTCTCTTGATTTTATTTTTAAAGATCTTTCCTTTCTCTGAGGAATGCCCATTTTAACCAAAATCATCTCATTAGGTTTTAGAGTCATCCCGGGATCTTTGGCTTATTGCATGTGCTCCAAATTTGAATTCAACTTCCTTTTTTCACCACAATCCGCTTCACACTCAAGAAACTGGTGAAAGTCCTTTCCGTTTGCTGCAGCTTTCACAGTCCCACTCCTCCTCAGACAAGACTGGGCTGCATTGCCGTACCTTCATACTTTTGCCTCGATGTCCTGTCTTAAGGTTCCCCCGAGCTACTTTATTAAACCATACATTTGCTCATCGTCTGTGTCTTTAGTCGAAAGATTTTTCTTTTATGATTCCTTCTCTCACTTCTTGAAGTCTTTCTTTTTCATTCAATAGTGCTTCTCCTATAAGAGAATGAGCTTTCTTCACCCCTACATATGGCAGGCCCTTCTTCGAGAGTGCCCTTTCCCCAACCTCCAATCGTCTCAGAGGAGAAGACTAAGCTCAGAGGAATTGCAGTCCGCCCGGCCACCTCCTTAGTGACTTCGGTCAGGAAAGGGAATAGGGCAATAAATAGAGCTTCGGCTCAGAATTAGACCTTCTCTAACGGAACTTCAGACTTCTAGATAGGCATGAGAAACCCTAGACCAATGGTGCCTAATAGCCTAGCCAGATTGATCGGGTAGGGAATCCCATCCTCAGTGAAGCCAGTAAGCAAGCCCAAGTCCATGCAAGAAGGTCCACTGGATCTATCCAAATTCAAATCCCATCGAAGACTCTCCTACATGAAGCAAAATCCAGTCTGGAAAGAATGTCAAAGTACGAGATTTAAGTCTGCTTAGAGATTTTATATCTCTCCCACGTGTGATTCATCCTAACAACTATCGATTTGGTTAAAAAGGTGCCCCTACACATGAAAAAAAATAATTAAAAGGGCAAAAGAGACAAAGGCCAAAGCATTAAGGGCGGCAAAGAGATATTCCCCTTTGACTTCTTCTCTGCCTACTGACTGCTACTCGGCTAGATGCTCCTATTTATAATTCGTAGATCGTAGATTAATATGTTATTAGGTAAGGAAAGTCAATCCTTTCATTCCTTCCCGAGAATAGATCCCCAATAGCTCGCAAATGAGGAATTCTTCCGCTACGACCCTTAGGCGAGCTAATCAGTCTTGCTTTGCCAAAAAAATCCCTTCTCACTCTTCTATTTATTAACTTTTGGGGTAAAAAGCATTCAATTCCATGTCTTAAGCATGATTAGGGTTAAGGGAAGGATTGCAACTAGATAGTAGGCGGCGGGGGAAAGCTAGCTGAAGATGCATAGAATGCCCTGTTAGGTAGAAGCTGATTCGCCACTTTAAGAAAGTAATTTTTAACTAATGCCACATATTCTACTTCAAAAAGGCATTAGAAAAAGGAAAATGTGCAAGGGCTTAGGATGGTAGCGTAGTGGAAGAAGCAATCCCTCTTTCGCATAGCCCTTTATTGGGTAAAGTGAATCAGAATAGGTGGGTTGACATTCAATTAGAATAACCGCTGTTGTCTCTTTCTTGCTCTCCTCTGTTACAAAATCTTGTCTTAGTTGAATAACCCTTGCTATTTAATCAGATGCTCTATAGGAAGGCAATGAAATTGTTGATGCATCGAATGCCATGCCATGGTTGGCTCTTGGGGAAGGAAGGAGAGTGACTGGCATGAAGTAGGGCAGAAAGAGGGGATTCAGGTTCTCTTTTAAAAGGATTGGATTTGCTGCTTACCTTCTGCACCTTGATCTGTCTAGTTGTATTTTGACTAATCCGAATCTGTGTACTGAGTAAAAGCAAAATATTTTCTCTTAAATTTTGGCAGAGGGAAACCCCATGATCGACCGAACCGAGGCTGGGGTAGATAGAGGAAGAGAAGATTTATTGATTGCTCTCCGGCATTTTTTGAGGTAGTAAAATACTATGTTTCGGAAGGCTCTTTCTTTGTATTAAAGCATTCAATCCGTGAGGAAGTAGCCCATTCTTCATCTACACAAATATATATTACTACTTTCGACCGGTCCTACCCCGGCTTATTAGGATAGGACCTTCTCTTATCTCGGATGAATTGAGCTTGTCTTGGCTCTCTTCTTTGACAAATAGGACTTTGCTTAGATGGTTTGGCACGCTTAGCTTTTGATTGAGAAAGACGGGAATTTGTGAAAGCAAGCTTATTGCCCCATGTCTTTCCTATAAAAAAAGGCAGGAACTTAGTATCACAGATGACTTGCTTGCATAACTTCTCCGAGATATGGAAAGGGGGTTCAGATACATGATGGCATTAAAGTAAGCGCTTTAAGCACACACCTAAACAATTGTGTACTTGGGGGCCCCGAGACTTCCTTATAGATACAGACTTTCCGTATGCAAAGGAAGGAATACACTTTACAAAGGATCTACTTAACTAGCAAATGAGCATTTCATACTTTCCCACGCTATAGGACACTAGCTGGCCTTTAATTAGGCCCATCCCAAGCTCCATGCTAAAATATTACAATAAAAGAGAAGCATCACTTGACTGTTTACGTTTGATTGATCAATCCGATTGATAGCGGATCGAAGGGAGTGCGATAGGGCATCATCTATCCGGGTCGGTGCCGGACGCCTTTGTGAATCAATCCCTTTCCTTGTCTTTAAGAGTTAGTTAGTTGATCGAGAAAGTGGCAGGACTGTAAAGCTTAGCCTTGAGTTGGACTGCGGTCCCGCGAAGCTGGTATCCTCAGAATCGAAGGAAGGAAGTTCACTTTTTAGTGACCAGAAATTCACTAGTTTATTTAATTGACTTAAATATCTTTCTTTATATTTTACTAGTTAAGGCCTTCGATCATCTGTCAGTGAGGTCGATAAAAAAAGATGAAAGCTTGATGAAACCCCATCTTTTTTAGCATCAACCACTTTTTCCCATCCCAAGTAATGTTATAAACTTTCACTCCCTATCTATACTAGATCCTCGAGCCTCTTTCTTCTTTCTGTGCAGCAGGCGTTGATTGATGGGATAAAAGAAGCATGCTGTAGAATCGAACAACAATCTTTTTCCTTACATGGCGAAAGTCGAGAGTGAAAATCTAGACTCGTAGGCATACACTTGTTAGAGGTGATCTCCGCCTCCCCTTTTTGCCTAACCCATTCATTCACAGCTTCGCCACTCTATCGAGGGCTACCACGCTCTTGAAACCTTGTAAATTCGCTTTTCTTCAATGAGAATATAAAGAAAACTAGCAATTTTGCTCCCCAGTCCCACTTGGTGTTTGAGCACCACCACCTTCACTGTTTTACACAACAGAATGAATTCATCAATTTGATGCGATAAAGGACTTTGATGGGTTATCCAATTCGTCACTCAGTTGGTAGAGGTCAGAAAGGGTGGAGGCATTATCAAGTAAGTAGGTTATAAGTGGTCGTGCTCTCGCTACCGTAAGCTTGGCGGCCATAAAATGTAGTTCCACCCCTAACTGGATTGCGCCTTTTATGTTTTGAAAGGCGTGATAATCTGAGACTAGGGACGAAGTGGCTTAGTTGAACATAGTGAGACTAAGAGACGAAAGGTCAAACCCAGAAATGTGCAACCGAGACCCAGTAAAAACATATTTTCGCGCGAAAGCCGTTGCTTGTTCCATAATTTGCTGTGATGGGAAGTATTGATAGAAAGGCAGAAAGGGAGGTGTCGGCTCTGAAATGATGGAAGATTTAATCATTCCTTCATTCTATTCTGGCTATTCCTTTCCGGCGGGTGATTTTTTCATGAGCTAGAGAGATAAGAGCTTCGATTCGCAGGCACGATATAGAAATCGGGCACTATCGATATATAGTAGCTTCTAGCTCTGCAACTAAACTAAAGGCTCTAGAACATAGTATACGCCTAGAACTGGTGATGCAGATAATGTGGTATTTCTTGGAATTGGAGCGAATCCATATGAAATTTACCAAGTCAAAGCAAGGGGTTGAAAAAGCACACAAGGGACGGGAACGACGTCCTGACTAAACAAGAGTTTCTTCAATAATGGCTTGGTCGTAAAGAAGGCACCAGATAAGCAGCTAACATAAACTACTACCATACATCGCATCCCGTGGGCGGCCTTCAAAGGCTATCATTTATAGGACGAGATGCTAACCTACGCCCATACATTTCAACCGGTCTCCTTGGGACTTAGCTCTGAAGATGAATTCCCGGTTAGCTGATTACCTTACCCAGTTATGAGAACAGTTAGAAGTAGGAAAAGATGCCAACACCGAACAGTTAAAGAATTCTCCGTCGCTTCAAGACTGGCAGCCTATTCGCTTTGAGCCAAAGCAGACGCTGCCCATGTAGAGCCTTTTACTTTGTGAACATTTGTGTCCCATAAGACATGACAAAAATTGGGCTTCTATATGCCTTACAATAAAGAAGCCCCGGCCCCTTGGTGTCTTACACGTCTTCTTCGACCCTGCCGAAGCAGCTTTCTTTCTTCAGGTAGTGAAGTCACTCCGATTTGTGTATGACTTGACAGTCTAAAGTCTGTATATTTCCCCTAGTTACTTAATTGTATTGGGCTTCTATCGCTGATCTGTTATCTCTATTTCTTTCCATTAGCTCTCCAAACTTCCTATCTTTCCATTCCATCATAAGAAAGAATTTTTTAAGTTATGTTGAATGCTTTTTTCTTGTCTAAGCATCCCACTATCATGCTAATAAGGTGCCTTTTCTTATTCTGAAAGCTAGCCTTTTAAGGCCATTTTCTTTTGGTTTAATTCTTGTACCTCCTGTCCCCGCAGCCCCTAATGGGCAATGCTCTTGGTGAGTTACTTCGTCTTTCATGATCGATGGTAAATCCTCTTGACTAGCCTATTTCCTTTTCTCTTTGAGTTCAATCCTATCAGCCTTTGAGTCGGCGCCTTTGCAGCTTGCCTTTCCATTCTTTGCTTTATTTTAATCATTTTTTTGGCAGATGGAGTACCCGGGCATTCTCTTGTCTTCCCATTCCTCTAGCACTCATTTAGCGCATGCGCTTTGCACTCTTGGCTTAACAACGTCAAAGAGGAATCGAACCTCTTCCAGTTTTGTGTTAACAAAAATCCATTTGATGCCTCCCTCCGCTCCTTTTTCTTCCATTAATTTAGCAGCAACGGCCACAAATGTAGGTAGCAGTTCCTCTATAGGGAATTGAAAACGTCGAAGTGAGTTGTGGCTTATAAATAGGAAGGTAAGGCATTAGCGGAACGACTTGACCGGAACTTTTCTCAAAAAAACAATTCTTGCAACTACGAAAAGCACAACACAAGCACTCTTTTTCCATTCATTCTATCTAAGAAAAAGAATCCAGCATAGCCCCGACCGCCCCACCTTTTCATTTCTAGATCGATATAAAACCAAATGGTCGAGGGCTCTTTTGTTATTTATTTCCCCCCCGACCTCAATGAGAGCGGGGATTTCTTTCTCCTCGGGCAACTCATCCATGTCTGCAAGATACTTGACGGCGTCGACGAGCTTTTCCAGCATGAGTTCATCCCACACTCCTCCCTGCTCACGGGCAACTTCTCTTGCCTGCACACAGATTTCTTGCAAGAGCCTGTCACACTGGGCGGTATTCTCTTTAGTCTTCCGATGCAATTGTGCAATTTCAGCAGGCGAAAGGCCTACTGGAATCTCGTTGAGGTCATGAAGCACAGGAGCAGGACCCGTGCAAAAGGATACTGAAGGGGTGAATGATGGAAAAGCAAAAGCAACCCAGAAAGGTAGTTTCTAAAAAATCTGACTTACACTTTTAGAACAATAAATCCAGTGGAAACTTATCATTGTAATGAATGAATAAAGGCAAAAAGAGATTAAGATGTACTTAAATTCCGAATGTAACTGTGGATTTCCCTCTATCAGGAACCCGCTATTTCTTATGTTTGTTTGAACCATATAGAAAGCATATGGATATCGAAGATGAATTAAGCTCGAGGAGATTAATAAAATAGAAAGTATCATAATACGTCGTCCTTTCCTGTCCGTGCTATATTTTTCTTTGCCTTTCAAGATATTACGTATAAGGAGAAAGATAGCCAGTCCTCTTGGGCAGCCGAGAGTGTTATGTAAAAATTAGTTCATGCCACGATGACCTATATGGAAGGGAAGTTTTGTTGATGCATTCCTCTCGAGAATGAAGAAGGAGAGAGATCCTTTTTTTAAGAGGAAACTTTTGTCACGTAGATCTTCTATTTTGTCAAAATTCGTTGATTGCTCCATACGAATTTAAAATGGAAAAATTGATGTTCGTTGTAAGATTACTGAAGGAAAGGTTGGTCATAAATTTGGAGAGTTTGCTTCTACACGAAAACGAAGACCTTCGAGAACAAATATTTGACCGGGAAGAAAAAAGGGGAAAAAGTAAATTTTAAGCGCATATGGCATGAAAAGGAAATCCTATTTCGGTAAGACTTGATCTGAATCGTAGTTCAGATTCAAGTTGGTTTAGTGAGGGCGACCGCGAAAGTCAGCGAATGGGTCAGTCTTTTAGTTCTCCTAGATTAGAATATCAAAGGAAGACGTTGCAGATGCCCGGGGCAGACACGAGTTCTTCTAAGGCTAAAAGACCACTGGAAGACACCTAGGACTATAGCATGTCGTGAAAGAAGCACACCGGATGGGCGTGCTTCGATTGTGTCTCCGGGGCACAGTTGAATGTAGATATCATGAATGCGAGGTGGAGGATACCAGGCCGAGAAACCCGGGCAACCATTCCCCTATGTGCCAATCTCTAGCGCATCCAGGGCCCCGAAGCCCAGCTCAACTGCAGGGGCCTACCCTGATCTGAGAAGTGCTAATTCGGTTCAGATAGACTTCATTCAAGAATGCCACCACCTCGGGAATCAAAAAGAAAACAAGTGCTCAGTTTCAGGTTAGTGAATAAACCAAAAGGAACGAAGAGACCTTTCTCGCTCAGCGCCTAAAGTGCACTATGCCCCGCTTCAACAAATGAGAGTTTCCGGTAGAACTGGTGAACCACACGAGCTGGTTAGATGTGTGGGATAGAGGGCTCGTAGTACCTGCTAGCGCGGATACACAATGGAAGGGAATGAGCATAAATCGACCCCTTCTTTTTTTCTTTGAAAAAAGCAATAAGGAGTAAGGAGATTAAACCCTTGGATGACACTAAGCAGCTATCGACCATCCCGACGCGCCCTTGACCTATTTTGATTAAGACCAAAAACCTATCTCTAAAGTGGATCCTAGTTTAAGCTGTCAAACAAGTGGTGATTGAGTGAAAGAAAAACCACTAGTAGGGATATGGATGGAGTCTCGCTCAATAAAGAGAGTTGTAGGATTCGTAAAATAGGAGAATAGCCTTTACTTTCAAATGACAACTGCTTCTTTCTATTGCGAGGGCCTTGAAACCAAACCGCCCCCGCCCGATCAAGTACATGCTGCTTTGCTAGTAGGCCTACTTAGGTTAGGGTTCCAAACCTCAATTCTTACCAACCTCCGGTGTATAATCTATATCTTTTTAGCTAGAAATCGGTCGAATAAGAATAATTGATTCCCTGTACTGTCAATTTCTTATTCATTCATTGTGTTCGGCCGATGCTCATTTATCATCTCAACGCATAACTACTCTGAATGTTAGGGAAGATAAGGGAAGACCGCCTAAGCGAAACAACAGAAGGACCTTGACTTATCCAAACCAAACGATAGAAGCTTAAAGCATTGCCTATCACGAGCAGCCTCACTCCTTGATTGGCGGGGAGGAGCATCTCAAATTATGGGGCAAAGGATGTTGCATTTTGAATTTGTCTCCCGGGATCCACCACAGGTTGGGTTTAAGAGTTGTGTGATGGGTGACTATCCAGCACGGTTCGAAGAGCACTTCTAGTCTGCGTTGGTGAATGGAAGCCCCCCCATCAAGCAAGAAGGACGTGGCTCTTCCCACGGTGGAGTCACCATTGACTCTATTTATTATTATGGTAAATTGGTGTATCAAGATGTCAATCTGAGATCTTATTTCGGTTCGATACGTCCACCTACGAGACTCACCTTTGGCTTTTGTCTCAATAGGTGTATTATTATACATTTTCCCAAAAGAACATTCATTCATTTCTTTCTTCCCCATCAACCACGACGACTGAAATAACGCGAATAATCCAGACCTGTAAAGGAGAAGGGCCAGTGGGGGGCATTTGGGAAAGTCAGGCCGATCGGGTGTCTTCATTCAAGAGACGGTACAGAAGAAGAACGAAATGAAGTGAGAGGCCAGGGGGCAGGGAAAAGAGTCAAGTTGATTAGGCTCGATGATCGGGAGAAGCAAAACGAAATCAGGATTTGGCCGAAAAAGGAGCAAGGCTATGGATACCATGACTGATCACCATCGATAAAGAAGAATCTTTCTAAATCACTTCGTGTCAGCGGGTCTTTCAAGCATCTGAAATATACCGGGATTGAAAATGACATAGCGTTCCTGATGGAAAATGTTGACTTCTTCAGAAAAACAAACTTATTCAAGTACTTTTTCCCAAAGAAGTCCCGCTGCGACCACCCGACGAGTCATCTACTTAAAAGGACCCTCCACGCAATCCACCCTTCCTTAAATTATTCGGTCATGCAATACTTATTGAATACAGAGAAAAAAATTCATTTCGACCACATCGTAGTTCTCAATCATTTCTTGGCACCGGGCGTGGCTGAACCATCTACGATAGGGGGAGCTAATGCACAATGAAGAAGCTTAGATAAATGAATACGGTCGTGCATCACTTTTTTTCTAGAAAGCTCGACCAGCGAGAAAAAGTGTTTGCCCGAAGCCAAAAAGAGGGAGACCCACTTTATTCGCCAAGCGAATGATCTTCGCTCCGCGGGAACAACAAAAACCACCATCTCGCTCTTTCCTTTCTTCCGTGCTGCCTTTTTTCCAAGGGATGGGGTTGGGGTGTATAATAACCTTTTTTAGGATGCCCGAGAACAACTCCTAGGTCAATTAAGGATAAAATATTGAAACCACATGGGTAAGGATAAGGTAATGAAAATGATAGAGAAATTCATAGACCTAAATAGGATAGGAGAATTGATTAGAGGAATAGAAATGATGATAGAGATCATACTGAGAAACAGAAAAATTCCATATGGGTACAACTATTATTTGAACGAAGTGAAAGAAATGCGATCTTTGTTGTATAATAGAACAAACACTAATACCTTAATTGAATCGGTCAATATCAAATCTCTTTATCAATGTGCTTCTCCGATCGCTCAAGACATCTCTTTTCAACTGAGGAACAAAACAAGATCATTTCATTCCATTTTCAGTAAAATAGTGAAGGGTATTCCATTAGTAATGAAAAAATGGGTGGAGGGGATCCGTATATGATGTTTAGGTCGATTAGAAGGTGCATAAATAGCTAGAACTAAATGCGGAAAGTATGGAAAAACATCTTGTAATGTATTTAACCAGAAAATAGATTATGCTCCTACGGAAGTATCTACTCGTTACAGAATCTCAGGTGTCAAAGTGTGGATTTCATATAGTAAAAAAAAGGGACGTGATATATTCAAAACGTATGAAATATAGTAAATATCGTAATGGCAGATGTAGTAGGGGTTACAAACCGGATGGTACACAACTTGGTTTTCGAAGATATGGCACTAAAAGTGGTAGAGCGGGTCATCTTTCATATCGAGCCATTGAAGCAGCACTTCATGCTTTAATCGTACACTTCCATCGTGCTATGAGCGGACAATTATAAAGAAATGGTAAGATATGGGTAATAGTTTTCCCAGATATCCCTATTACCTGGAAACCTACAGAAGGAAGAATGGGAAGAGGAAATGGAAATCCTACGGGTTGGATTGCTCCTGTGTCTAGGGGACAAATCCTATTTGAAATGGATGGTGTGAGTTTGTCAAATTCTTGACAAGCCGCTACATTAGCGATGCATAAACTATGTTCGTCAACCAAGTTTGTTCAGTGGTCGTAAGCTTATAAATCTGACCCAAATTCTCCATTTTGGTACACGCCAAAGCGTTCCATTTCGGCGGATTGAAAGAGCCATCAATCACTATGATCACTTTCTTAGAAAATAAATTGCATAAATTCTTCCTTTTTCTGTCATGCTTTTCGTTGGTCAACAACCAACTAAAGTTCTATATACTTCTTCACTACTCGTACAGGAAAGGTCGAAGAAATGAAGTCTCTCTTTTTTTGGGGGGGAGCAGAGCAGTCAAGGAATGAAGCAAACCAAATTATTGTTCTAGAATGGCTATTCCTCACAATTGCTCCTTGTGATCCAGCGGAACCATGGCAATTAGGATCCCAATACGCAGCAACACCTATAATGGAAGGAATAACAGACTTACATCACGATGTCTTTTTCTTCGTTATTCTCATTTTTGTTTTCATATCATGGATCTTGTGTCGCGCTTTATGGCATTTCCACTATAAAAAAATCCAATCCCGCAAAGGATTGTTCATGGATCTACTATCGAGATTCTTCAGACCAAATTTCCTAGTATCATCCTTATGTTCATTGCTATACCATCATTTGCTCTGTTATACTAAATGGACGAGGTAGTAGTAGATCCAGCCATTACTATAAAAGCTATTGGACATCAATGGTATCGGAGTGCGCCTCTTCACGAGGGTGATTAAAGTGCAACAAAATTCCTTAAAGTTGTATATGGTTCACGAAGCATCTGGCTTACTGGTAATATCCCATTCCCACCATCAAGAGACTTTAATAACTATAGCATGCAAGAAATGGGGAGTTGAGGTGGTTAGACCTATACCCGGAAATGCTCCAATCATAAAAGCCTATGGTTCCATTCTTGTTGTTTTTGGAGGTACACATCCCTCTTCTCGGTGTGGAACGATATACGAGAACTAGATGCTTAGCCTGCAATGTCCGATAACTGCACTGAAGTAGTGAATCTATAGGCACCATAGCAGTGGTATACAACTTTAGACATAACGGCCGGCATAGTAACCTTTCGGAATGGGGGATCCCCGTTGGCAACAACCACGGTAGTAGTTGCGGAACTACTGGGCGGAGGTCCTACGGTAGGTAACAGTAGGCACAAGCAAGTTGACCGAAGGGGGCCAGCACTTTTACTCCTACACCGAGGAGCCGTTCTTGCGAGAAGCAATGGATGTAGTGAATGGTGGGAGGTCACACAGAATTTACCTATTCATAGAGTGACCCTATGATCGATACAGGATATAGACTATCTCATTCTTTATTATATTCTATTTCTGAAAGAAAAAAAAAAGGGTGAGTCAACTTCTCAGCTAGAATTGGTGGTGGGACCTGGTGGCATAATGCACGCTGGAACGTGGGAATACGAGGTCTCATGAACTACTACTAAAAACCAACTTTGTTTTTGTTTTGTTTGTGGACAAAGGATATTCGGTCAGGCCTATGGCTGGATCCTTTTAGATCTACGGGCCGGCCGGCCCCCAACCATTTTCATGAGCATAGGAAATCAATACTCGAGCGTTTCAATGGGCCCCTAACAGGATAGATGAGGAATCACTCTGGATCTTCTTTTTTTTGGGCTACAACTTGGCCGAGCCGACTAGCATCCCTTTCCACTATGCATTTTTTGAACAAAGAAGACGTCTATATGATCGAATTCGTTCTTCAAGAAACTGCTCGTCCCATACCTTCTGCCTGTCTCATATGTGTGGAACCTGGTCTTTTTTGGTTCCAGCCTCTTCCTCGAATACATAGGGTAGGTAGGACTGGGTGAGAACATGGAACTTATAGATATAGGAAAAATTCGCTCACTCTCAACAAAGAACATGCATATGTATACATACACACCATAGGATTGCCCCTAGTGTACTACTCCACTAATCAAGTTATTCAATCATAGATCATTAGGTCTTTAAGGGTTGTAATGTTGGCTACGGGACGGGTAGGATACTTTTGGGTATATTGGCTAACCTCCATAAGCACTTTTCTTTCTTTTCACAACTTCCCTTTTAGTTTTCTTCCTTATGTCTCCCCTAAACATTCCTTCACTTTTATTTGCTTTCAATCCCCAATTTTCTTTTGTTGGTGTAACTGGCCTTTCTATTTTACATATATACATTGATATATCTATTTTTCTTTTCATTTCTTTTCTTTTATTTAAATCATTGCATTGCAACGCATTTACATTATTTTACCAGTTCACCATTTTCTACCATTCATTCTTTATTTTCCCTTTTTCAACTTCCCTTCACCCCACACTTAGACTTTTGCATATTCATTACAACATAAGTTTTTGTAGGAGGTAATGTAGAACAACAATATAAGATTTTGATTTTTTATGAACATTCAATGGTTATCAAAGAATAGGCTTTAAGCTCAAAGGGTTTAACTAGGATATTATGTACAGGTGAATTCATGTCTTATTGATTTATGGGGTTACACAAAGAAATGCCTCTAGCATCTCTATAACTAAACAACTTCTATTTCGCTTTGCAAACACACAGGGCAACTTCTAGGTATCATGTAAAATATATAATGTAGGTAAAATCGCACACACACTTAGCATGCAACTCATTTAGAATCAGGTTAATCTACAAATTCCTATCAATGTTCAAGCAAGCTGTATTGTGCAATTTAAGGCATATCCTAGAATCTACAGTCAAGCTTAGATAATACATTCTCATGTTCATTTTAGTTTTGCTAATGTGCATACATGGGGTTACACGTTAACATTTGCCCTCTAATCCTAAAATAAAGAAAAATCTACCTAACCCGGTTCAACAAAAACCCTTGGAAAAGAACTGTGGTCAAAAGAAAACCAAGGGGGAGGTGATACATTACTAGAAAAAGAAAATAAAAGAAAGAAAAATTCCTACATGGACTACTTCCCTCAATAGTATTTGTCCAAATAGTCCATCATCAAGAAGAGCCCTGTATTAATATTTTTGGAGTTTTCATGGACTACATGGACTACTTCCGACTTAGACCCTTAAGAAAACCGTCGCCAAGTGTCCATCATCGGGCCAAGCCAGCTAATATAATTTACAGCTACATCTACTATATACAGTATATACAAGATAAGTTTCCCACCCCACACTTAAAATCATGCCATGTCCTCATGGCATAATGATACATGTACAACACAGAAAGGTGAGAAAACTTACCTGGGACCAACCACGTGTCTAGCAACTTTATCACTTTCTTTTTCACTATATCCTTCATACTCGGGATCAACCTTCATTTTCGTTTCCTGGAGGGTTTGTGTCCCTCTTCTAGGAGAATATTATTCATGCAGTATGCGGGGCTGATCCCATTTATGTCTGCCATGATCCAACCAATGGCAGTTCTACATTCTTTGAGTACCTATAATAGCTTTTGAGCCTGCACATCTAGCAAACCAGATGAGATAATAACAGGTAAAGTGGAGTTGGGCTCTAGAAATTCATACCTGAGATGTGCCGGAAGTGGCTTAAGTTCCACCTTTGGTGGCTCTTCTATGGATGGCTTTGCAGGAGGGGTCTCTCTTTTCTCAAGATGTAGAGGCTCGAATTCCAGCTCTCTCTCCCAAAACCCCTTGCCTTCCTGAGATAGAACCCACTCTGCCAGACTTTCACCATTTACCTCTTCTAAGTTTTTTAGGCATGCATGAAGTAGATCTTCAATGGTCAATTCTACATCGTCTGTCTCCACTATCAAATCAACCGCACCAATAAGAGAGCAATTCGCGAACTTACTAGGGCGCCTCATGTATTTTTTCACATTGGATATGATCTCCTCATCTTTCAACCTCATCTTAAGTTCCCCAATCTCACAATCAATCAATGCTCTAGTGGTGGCTAGGAATGGCCTTCCTAAAATTATAGGAATTTCCTCGTCCACCTTGTAGTCAAGAATCACAAAATTGGCAGGAAATACGAACTTCCCCACCTGGATGAGTACATCATCTAATATACCAAATGGATGCTTACCCGTTCTATCAGCAAGCTGTAATAACATGGAGGTAGGCCTGGCTCTCCCAATGCCTAACCTCTTATAGATCACCAAGGGCATAAGATTAATGCTTGCCCCCAAATCACACAATGCCTTTGCAAAGGCAAATTTTCCTATAGTGCATGGAATGGTGAAGCTACCTGGGTCAGATAGCTTCTCTACAATTGGTCTGGGGATGGTGAAGCTACCTGGGTCAGATAGCTTCTCTGCAATTGGTCTAGAAACCACTGCACGACAAGTCTGAGTAAGAGTCACGGTGGCCAAGTCTTGCAAATCAAATTTCCGCGACATAAAGTCTTTCATCATCTTAGCATACCCAGACATTTGTTTCAAAGCTTCAATAAAAGGAATGTTTACTTGGATTTGCATGAGCATATCAAAGAACTTTTTGTATTGCTATTCTTTTGGGTGCTTTGCCAACCTTTGGGGGAATGGTGGCGGAGGCCTCTTCTTCCCAATCACTTGGGATTTTTCTTTTTCTATCACTCGCTCTACAACCTGTCGCTCTACCTGTTCAGCTACTTTTTCCGTTTAGTGCTGCATATCTTTATTATGAGCTATTGGCTGGACTGTAACTTCTGTCAACCCGGTGGACTCATCTAGTTCAATGGGCACTAGAGTGAGTGTCTCAGCCTGTGCGTTGCTTCTCTCTCTTTCCTGCTCAGCATCAAGATCTCTACCACTTCTCAAATTAACTGCCATCAGTTGCTTTGGGATTTGATCCTTTGGGTTTGTTTGTGTATCTGCAGGCAATGTCCCTTGAGGTCGATTGTTAAGTGACATAGCAATCTCGCCTATATGCACTTCATTATTCTTGATAGCTGCATCATGTGCATCCATCCTTTCATTAGTTTTGGCATTTGACCCAATTACCTGCTGCATCATAGCTTCCAACCTTGCGAACCCATCATCATGTCTACCCCCATGCTGTGGTGGAGGTGGATTATATCCCTGCTGCTGATTGCTGAAATTCTGAGGACTAGGATATAGAGCCATGTTGTTTGGTGGCCTCATCTCTGCTACATTATACTGTAGTTGAGGAGGCCTGTACTGCTGTGGAGCCTGCTCACTGCAACTCTGGTTACCCTGTCGCTGCCCTCCATAATTTTATACATAGTTTATATCTTCATACTGGTGATGATGTTCTTGGTCTGCAGCCCATCGATTACCGATGGGTTGGCTAATGCAAGATGTGCATAAACCACCATTGGTAGTGTCTACAATGTGGACATGCTGCTTGACCCCAGATACTTCCACCTTCTTTGTCAAGATGCTTATTTGTGTCAATAAGGTTTCCATAATCTCCTCCATAGTGTTGGATGGATTCAGAGGTACAGAGTGTACAACTGGAGTAATAGTAGCATTCCTGGTTCTCCACCCGGAGTTTTGAGCCATCTTGTCTAGCAAATTTTGGCCCTCTCTCCAAGTCTTTCTCATAAAAGCCCCACCGGCTGAAGCATCTACAATATTCTTCATACTATCTGAAAGCCCCATGTTGAACCTTTGACCCACCATTTGCCCAGGAATCCAATGGTTAGGACACATAACAAGAGTACCTTTGAATCTGCCCCGAGTTTCATGTAATGTCTCCATTGGTTTCTGCTTGAAGCTCACAATCTCATCAATTTTTTGAGCTGACTTGTTAGGTGGATGAAACTTGTTATGTAATTACTTGACCAACTCATCCCAAGTTGCAATAGAGTTTATGGGGAGTGAGTCGAGCCATACCTGCGCAG
Source organism: Nicotiana noctiflora (assembly GCA_032618575.1). NCBI lineage: Eukaryota > Viridiplantae > Streptophyta > Magnoliopsida > Solanales > Solanaceae > Nicotiana > Nicotiana noctiflora. The sequence continues at coordinate 792,221 of JASVEL010008856.1, forward strand.
ATCCCGTAACTGAGAACGGGAATAGCAATAGTCTGATGGCTTCGGATGTCACATTCGGTTGCCTTTGTGTCTTGCATATTGAGAGAAAGTTCTTCAGGTGCTGTTGTGGATTTTCAACTTGAGGCCTAGAGTATAATCCCTTGTTTTTCAACAAGTGTAGCATGTTGTTAGTAATCTGGAAAGACCCAGCTTGAATTACTGGCACAGCGATGGTAGTTACCAAATTATTCGCTATGGGTTGTGTCCAGTCAAATAGTGGACATTCTTGCGCCTCCTGCGCCTCTTGCATGTTAAACCCAGCTTGCTGGTTTGGGTTGTTCATGTCACCCATGTCAAAATCAAGTTTGATTGGTTGGTGAGATTGCTGAAGTTGTTTGATTGCCCTGTTACATGCCCGGAAAGGTTGCTTGGGGTCTGTGAGTCCTTCAATTAGTTCTCTAGTCGTTGCAGATTTTCTAGGTATGCACCTCAGTACCCAATTCAAAAACCGTCAAAATATTCAATGTAAAGTGTAGAAAGAACCTGACTACACAAGAATCTTGTAGTTCTGTCAATGTCAATTGATAATTCCGTTAATTCCTCTACAGCGGCGCCAAAATTGATTCACGTCCAAACAATGATCGTAGTCAATATCACCTGGTCAAATAAGTCCAGAATAGACCCCATAGGGAATTAACCTACCAACTGCAACTTTCACAACACAAGAACACTTCTGAATCAATTTCCCAAACTTTGAGTATATTTTTGTGAAGATTTTCTAGTAACTAACTTTTGTAAGAATTAAATAATTAAAAGAAAGAATTGAATATTGAATAAATAATATGGAGAAAGACTAAGGTATTGATTTCCCCAGTTGATGGAATCCATTCTGTTTATGCTCATACAAATTGTCAATATATTCTATCAATCATGAACGCTATTTTTACCGTAATTCTCTCCCGAGCAACTACAATAATTTACAAGTTCACTCTCCCGAGCTACCCTAGTTAGCTTTAATTTTAATAGTTCACTTTAGATTGCACCCAAGGATTCGTTATTCCTAATCCCACCTTTACGCCTAAAGTTATAGATTCCTCCAATAACCAAGGTGTGGTGTTGTTCAACAATATACCTAAATATGCACTCTTTTACAGTTTATGCACACTAAATAGGCACAGCTAATTGGGAACTCTACCAATTAACTACAACAAGAACAAAGTTGAACAAATATAAATCTAGCTAACAATTTGTAATCACATAAACGAGAAGTTCATCATCCAATAGGTTCCATCAAAACCTTAGACAAGGAATTAGCTACTCATGATCAAAGAAACAATAATAATAATAGAATTCATAATCAAAGAATCAATATGAAATAAAGAAATAAGTTGAGAGAGTTCTCTCTCACTAATAATCTTGTAAAAGTAGGTAATAATACAATGCTTGCCTCTCTTGGGCGAAATCTAGGTTTATATAGAGGGTTTAGGACTTAAAAATTGAGTTTTTACAAAGTTTTCCTTAAAATATGCTGCACCTTCCACGGTTCATTCACGGTCACGAGCGAACCGCGAACAGAGACTGCCTCTGAATCTTCAAATGTTCCGCGAGTATGTTTTTCCGGGTTCATCCGCGGTCGCGAGTGAACCGCGGATGAACAGTGTTCCGGAATTTCTTCTTCAATTTTTCAAGCCAACTTCACTTTAACTCTTCACTTAGCCTTTTCATCATCTTGTGACTCCAAAATAGCTCCTTTAGTCTCCAATGGTTCATGTGTACCTATAACACACCAATAAACAATAATAAAAGCATTTTGTCATAATAAACAATATCAATTCAACAATAAAGTGTGATTATTTAGGGCATAAGTATAGTCAAGTTCACCTATTATCATCAGTGAAGTGAGATTTGTGGAACTAATCTTGCCTTTATGCCTGTCCTCATAGAAGTTGTTCCTAGGAAATATTATGGGTCTCGGGTATCCAATCAATCAATGCCGCAAATCGGGAAAGCTTAAATGGAAATGAAAGAGGAGGGTAAGGGAAGGCACTAATTTGAGGGCTTCGCTCGCTCGCTCTAACGCTTGTTTAGTAGAGAACGAGTGGAGTGCATAAGCCCCTTTAGAGATAGGGGTGACTACTACACGAGATCGTAAGTAAAGTAGGGAACGAGACTTGTCGAAGAAGCAGAACTACCTTAACTTGCTTGCTTCTAGTGAAGGTTCTAGCTCAAAATAATTGGAATTCAGATATGGCAGGAATACTGTCGACCATTGTGAGCGATTGCGAAGCCAAGCCATATAAAGGCGAGCAACCCTTATAGCAATAGCAAATAACCTACTGATAACGTCCATTTCCACCGTTAAAAAGCAATAGACACGGTCGTATGCAATATATTTACCCAACTATGAGTCGGGGTCGAATCCCACAGAGAACAATATGTAGGCGATTAGGAATGCAAGAAAATTATCGCTAGTCGCGCTAAGCCAAGCACTTAAGATTTTGGGTTTTGGAAAATGGTTATATCAAAATGCGGAAATGTAAACTAACCTAGAAAGTGAATAAAATGATCAATGGCTACAAGTATGAATGCATCGGAATTACACTCAAGTAACGATCCAATGTATTTCATGATTTTACAAATATGAGTGAGTTTATGTTAATTAGCCACGGATAATAATTCTTAATTAGCTTCTTCCGAAGACTAACAAGACTTCCTAATTGAATTATCCCTAATCTCAATTAGAAGATTAAGCGCACCCGATAGGCTACAAGTAGTTAATCCTATCCCTAGGTTGAATCTATAAAGTGAAGGTTAACGCCTCAAGTTCTTGTTAATTAATCTTTCTCAACTTCGAATTATCTTTCCCAAAATTAATTCAAAGTAAATGGGTGAGTCCTAGAGTTAGCTAATCTCTTTGGAAACATTGGAGAACAAGAATAATTAAAGTAACAATAACTCAATTCATAAATATATAAAAATCATTCAATACATAAGCAGAACAAGGTATTTAATCCACACTTTAAATATGAATATTCCCATAAACAAGATTCAAGTGTTGGAAATAAATACTACACACTTAGATATACAATACAAAGCAAGGAAATGAAGAAATAAACATAAATGGGTAAGAAATCCTTAACCACAAGCTTTAATCTTCAAGACCCAAGTGTGTGTGCAAAACCCTAGCCTTCTCTCTAAGCCAAAGAGTAAAAATATGTCCAAGAGTGTAGAAATTAATGAGAGATTCAGAGAGATCCTACAATGTCTGTTTGTACGGGTATATAATTGATTTGGGGTCGAAAATGTAAAATTACAGAACTGCCCACACTTCACGCCAGATTTGTTCATCGCGTCCGCGTACATACATTCGCGTTCGCGATGCATAGAAGATTTTTGGTCAATGCGTTCGCGTTCGCGAAGATTGCTGAAGTTGAACATCGCGTTTGCGTGTAACACAGTCGCGTTCGTAAAGGTTCTTTGAATCCTTCATCGTGTTCGCGCCAGAATACAACGCGTTCGCGTAGCTTGTTCTGATGAACCATCGTGTTCGCGTTACCTCTATCGCGTTCGCGAAGAGTATTTCACCTGGGCAGATTATTTGTCCATTTTAGCTCCTTTTTGTCTTGTTTTCACTTGGTTTCTTCACCATTACTTCTAAATCACATTCAATCCTGTAAAATAGAAGTAAATAACATTAAATACACGATTTTATTGCTCAAACATAGCAAAAGTATTGATTAAAAGACAAGATGAGATGGTAAAATACCAACTCATCACCTACTTATAGCCGGTCAGTCAATATCAGTAGGGGTCTTCTTGCATAAAAAAAGGAGTCAGCCCAACATGGGCAATGATAGACAAACCAAACATTTACACAGTGGTTGTGTCCTAGCTTTGAGCACTGTCATAGCAGAATTTGAATCCGCTGGCTTAGATGTGCGGCACTTGGCTTCGCAAACATATCTATGTTGTTACTTTGTCACTACCAATGAGTAGGCAGCTTTGGATGCTTATGGAGATATGGCTTTGGTAAAGATCTGCTTAGCGTGTGCTTTCTCGGGTGCTACTTAGAATAGATATAGTTAGACTCTAACTTGACAATGTTATAGCGCTGTGAAATAATGTAAGGCCCCGTAAAATATTTGTGCATAAAACCTAGTAGCTATAGTGTCATGGTCCGAATAATGTGTTAGGAATGCGTAGAATTCTTCGCGGCGAGGTTGCTCGCCGCGGTTCGGACCCTTGGTAGTGATTTAAGTTTCAAAAATGTAGAGAATTAATTTTTTCGAAAAGTGTCAATTTTGCGGTCAAGAATGCGACCGCAAATCTGCTATGCGGACCGCATTCTTGCCGCAAAGCTTTCCAGAAAGTCTCCCAAAATCATGTTGAAAATGCGGTCGATATGCGATCGCATAATAAATCTGCGGTGCACTTTGCGACCGCAGATCAAGAATGCGGACTGCATATTGGTCGCATTCTGTAACAGAACTTAAGTCATTTTTGAGGCCATTCTGAGGTCACTATGCGGGCCGCATGTTGATTCTGCGGTCGCAAAGTGCACCGCAGTTTGCCCCGACCCAGATTTTTGTAACATTTTTACCCGATCTCTTCTTTAATATAACACCTTTCACCCTCATTTTCTCATATCATCTTACCAAAATTAGAGAGAGAATAGAGGGGTTTTAGAGAGAGAAGTTCTTCATCTTCATAGATTGTTCCAACCACTTAATTCCAAGGGATCCTAGGGCAAGGATTCAACTTCCCCAATCTATTCAAGGTAAAAACCCTAACTATTTTCTTTGATTTTCAGTTTTAAATTGGGTAAAGAGAGGTTTGCATATAATAGCTTTTGAAAATAGAATTTTTACACTCATGCATGATTATTGAACTTGATTTCTAGTAAAAAGAAGTGAGTAGAAGTAAGAGTCTTCAAGAATAAGGTTGGCAAGAGTAGGATATCTTGGGTAACCATAAAGTAGGAAGAAAACTCATCACCAGGTATGTATGGCTAATTTTGATTCTTGTGAAATCGCCTATATGTGTGAAGTTTGTTTGGTTCGTGTTAAATTGACAAATTGTGTGAAATTCTTGATGTTATTGTTGGATATTCAAAGTTTGTTGTTGAGCTATGAGGGATGTAAAATGAGAGTTTAATTTGGTAAAAGAATTGTGAATAATGACTATAATGGCATATATGGTACTTTGTGGAAAAGAAACGAAACACTTGAGGATTGGTTAGTCATTGCACAATACGGTATGAATACTCTTGATTTTTGGAACATTTGTAACTTGATTGTGATATTGGCTTGAGAAGTAATTGTGAACCTGAACCAACCTGTAAGTTGCTTATTTGAACTTGTTGAAATTGTGTGAAATGCCTTATCTGCTGTTTGTACTTGTTGTGTTTTAAAACTGTACGGTAGGATCGGGTTGCGCGCCGCAACATGAAGAAATAAGGTGTGGGTTGGGGTGATAAGGGTGGCCGAGGTAATAAGGGTGGTCGGGGGTAATAAGGATGGAAAGCGATCGAAATCGCTATTGAAAATTGATATAAAAATCAATAATGTGAAATTGTGAAAGGAGACAGCAGGAGAGTTTGCAACCTGTGGGGCACTGATTGCCCCTTTGTTTGACTACTTGTGCTTTACGTGATTGATTGGTTATTGTTAAATTTGTTGATCGTAGAAAGTGCTTTGTGTGAGAATTATTTGAAATGAGGAAAATGTGGAAACATGGTTGGCTGGCTTAATTAATTGTTGATGTAATTTAATGGCTTGAGTTTACTTGGGACAAAGTTTGTCCATACATGCCAGTACAATTCAAGTGTACTGACGTCCCTTTTGCCGGGGACGCTACATTCGTGTTATGATTGTAGGTGGATCAGTAGCAGGCATTTCAGCTCATCGGCAGTAGTATCCTTCTCCTTCCACTGCCGGTTTTGGTGAGCCCCTATCTTCCTTGGGGCCCTGTGTAGTTCATGCCACTTTTGTTTAGATTTCAATTTGGTTTTGTAAGGTATAGCCGGAGCCTTGTTACCGGCAACTATTGTATTCCCTTTTTTTTTGTATCCTAGAGGCTCTATAGACATGTAAACCTGTGGGACTCCAGTCTTATGTATACATTATGTTATGTCGGGCGTTGTAAAAACTGCAAACTTGTTAATGAATCACTCGTATGGTTTTATTTGTTTAATGTGAAATCATTCATGGTTAGTAAGATATTTGGTTAATGAGAAACAATAAACACAGGGGTAACGCGTGGGAATGAAAGGCACCCAGGTCCGCTTGACTGGGGCAACCCGGTCAGGCGCCGGTGATGTTCCCCGATTTGGGGCGTGACAAATAAGGACATTCTAATTGACCCGATTGGCTCTTGTTCTGGTTTGGCGGAAAGGTGAAAAATGCTAAATCTTTCTTCCTGATTGGTGTACTAGGGTAAGGCTAATCCCAACCCCTTCGTTAGCTAGCTTAGTGTTCTCTCTTTTCAATCTATATCAGACCCTCCATTACTTCTTCGCCAATACCTTTTAGCTTTCCTTTAGCTACTACTTTTTCCCAGTCCACGCCGAAATCAGAGTAGTCAGTGTTCCTGCTCCATCCTTCTTTGCTGAAATGGATGATGTAGGAGAGGTTGAGAAGGAGGGACTTTACTAAAGATGGTCAGTCTGTGCGCGATGAAGGTCTTTTTCCTTTCTCCTCCCATTGCTTGACTAGGTTCGCTTTGCTAGGAAGGGAAGGCATCCGTGCAGGTAGAAAAAGGTGGAGGTCAAGCTATGGGCACAGGGAGATAAGGTATAGTAAGTTACTTGTTCATCTTTTGTTGAAGCCGCAGGCGATGCCTTCTTGCTTGTGTAGTTGGCCTTGCATTCTTAGTGCGGAAGTGCATAAAGTAGGCTCATTCTTTGGTTTATAAAGATCTTGTAGTAGCCGAAGGTAGTCCGCTTGATAGATTGAATTGAATCTTAGATAACAACCGGGGCCTCATTAATTAAGAGACTTTATCAATAGTATAAGTGGACCTCTCAAAGGTATAAGTAGACATTAGTCTTGCTGGTTTGGGAGGTAAGGCACTGGGTAAGCTTGGTTTAGCCTGTCGGTGTGAATGCAGGTAGTGGATGTAGCTTTTCTTCTGAAGCGTATTAGTTCGTAGCTGCCGATGTGTAGCATTGAGGTGAGGAGCGCACTAGCTAGGTGGAGTCTCCTTTCGGAACTACTTATTTTCCTTTCTCTCTATGCTATCCCATCCAATGAACTGTCAGTATCGCGACAAGTTCGAACTGTTGGCTGAGCATAGACTAGTATGTTCAGGCAGTCACAGGCTTGCTAAAGCAAAAAAAAGAAACTTAGCTTCTCACTAACTACATCAGAAGCGAAATCCTAAACTTCAAATACAATGCGAGCTGCAACGGGGTTGCCTTAGTTACTGTGGTGTACATATGCCAGGAATCACACCATATCCGGAGTCGATCGAGTTAGGATAAACCTACCTACCTTGGGGAAAGGCCAGATCTTGATGTAGAAAGGAGCTCTCAAGCTGAGGCAGAGAAAAAAGCTTACGATTTTGTTGGTGTTCAGTGAGCTCTAACAATCGAAGCGGCTAAATGAGTTTGCTTTGGTGACCCTACGAGGAAGTATTGCTCATTAAAGTCCGCTTCAAACTTCTGGTAACCACTTATCTCAAGATAAGAGGGAAATTCTTTCCGGGAAATTCTTTCCGGATGGAACTAAATATTTCACATTTATAGGCTTCGACGGATGTAGATTTGGCAAAAGGTTACTCTTCTTCAGGTGCAGATGAGGTTTATGAGGAAAAGGAGGCAAGGGATGACGCTTAAGCATCGGCTAGTGGAACCCCTCTTGTCCTTGTTTTGTATCCGAGGTGGTCTCTTTACACATATGATATGGAAGTCTAGTATGGTGAACAAGTAAGGTAGGGCCTCTTCGATTAGGCGAACAACTCCAACTAGGCCAAAATACAACCATCCACTCCTTTTCACGGCTTTAGCAAAGCTTAGGTCCTCGGGTCCAAAATGAACATATCGGTCCAATCCCTATTCCCCTTCTATTATGGTTGGTATAGGCAAGGACTCATCTTTGAATTACTCTATTTTCCTCTCCTCCCCACTTCCACCTTCTTTGTATTGGTTTTTGTGGGAGATCACGTCGAAAGGAGAGAAGGGAAAGTGCCCATCTTGACCGACCAACTTCTAGAATGTCCTTGCTTGGGTCAGTTCTTCAGGGGTCAAGTCTTTTTGACAACTTGTTCTAGGGTAACCTTTCTTAGTCATGCATTTTCTTTTTTTTTTTTGATGGGTCTAGTTCCTTAGCCTCTCAAACAAAACTTCTCCAATCGGCCTCTTTCTTCTCATTATTATCTCGGGCCTAGGGTACTATGACCTTTCTTATTCCACTTAATCAAAATGTAGAGCAGCGAATCGAGAGTCTCTCGCTCTCTTCCCATTCCTTATTCTATGGCCGATCTTCTTGAATCCAAAGTCGGTGCAAACGATCTCATAGGTGGATCACGGGAAATCACTCGAGATAGGAAAGAACTAAACAAGAAAAAGCTTTGACTAAAGAAGGCCGATTCCCCTAAGCAATTAAAGGGCTACGGCTTTCGCGGGCAATCGCATCTTCGAGACCAATTCCAACAATATCTAGATTGGAATGAAAATTTAGTTAGACCCCGGTCGCTTTCTTGGAACTAATTAATAGGCACTTAGATTTCTATAGAACAAGCGGGCGATATGCAACATCAATTAAGGTAAAAAGGTAGTCATGGCCTGTGCTATAATGCACAAAAGCCCTCCACCCTACCAAAAAGTAAAGAACCCATGGTGTCTACTTGTGACACATATGATTTTCTTTTTATGATTACTATGAAATAGATAGCGGACTCAATTCATCAGGAACTGGAAGGACGACATCTCTCTCAGAGAAAAGGGAAATAAAAGACGACAGAATCCTTCCTTTATTTTGACTACCCTAGGGTAGAGGACTTGACGGACCACCTCAGAGGTTGGAAGAAGATTTTTGGAGACTATGTCAACCGTTGCTGAAAGGGGTGTGGGGGACAAGCAGGGCATATAGCCCATAAAGAGGTGGAATCTGTTCGTTCATACGCACACCGACTGGATCATCCACAGCGAAGATAATACTCAAAAACGGACTACGAGTCACATTCTTTGAGCAATATTCTATTTTTCAGAGAGAAGAATGACCAAAAGTAGACCTAACCTAAACAAGTACATCCGATCATTCGTCTTTATTCATAATCAAGAAAGACGGGATTCTAAAGGAGCGCAATTCTTGATCTTTTTAGAATTTCGAAGGACGTCGATCTTTCACCATGCGCAAGGATATCTCTTTTCTTATACTCCATAAGGAGATAATAGTCCACTTGGGTGGAAGGGGAGGCCAGGTTTTATTTTACCTGGGCCAAAGACTGTCCCCCTGCTCTTCCGAGAAAAGTCGCTTCCTTTTTTCGGGGACTTTTCTTCAACTCCTTATCACTATTTCGCTTTATATAAAGCATAATGTCAGTCTCCCTTACATTATAGGGTAGGACAAGGTATCTCAAATCATTCCACTGGAGAACCAAACTAGGACTAGGTTAGGGTCCTGGAAAAAGGGAATTCCCTCCTATCTTCTCCTTGTCGAAGAAGGGTTGACGTAATGGATAAGGTTCAGGAGGTTACCGGAGCTGGAGTTCCAATTAGCAATAAGAGAAAAAGAAGAAAAGAAGTTAAATAATCCTTAAAAGGCCAACCCCCAGGCAGAGTTGGGTTAAGACTAACTGCGAGTTTAAAGTGGTTTACTATGAATATTTCAAGGGAAAACAGGTACAGGCATAAGCTTATGGGACTAAGGTGCGCCACCTTAAGCAGAATGGAGCAAGGAGTTATCCACTAAATGATAGAAAGTCTACCTTCTCAAGGAGGAAGATTTCATTCAATATAAAGCAAGGTGTAAGCAAGCTTCTTTCCGACCAGACTGACCTGGCAAAGAAGTATCTTCCTACAGATAGCTCCTTTCTTATAAAAAGATTTATAATGAGAATCAGTTGAAGCTTATTCAAGAATTATCTTTCTTATCCGAGAGTCTTATCAAACTCTCTGCCACTGTAGGTGCGACATAGGTAGTAGTGACTGAAAGAGCTGATGCGGCATGATCGTGATTATAACATTCATATTAAGTTTAGGGATTTAGGGACAAGGCCTGTTGAGGAACTAAGATGATTCATCTTAGTCTTAGTATGTCGGGTATGTCTTTGGCCAAGCCCAATGATTGATAAATCTATAGTGACGGGTCTATCTTCTTTTGGACGAGCTGTGGAGCTACTTTTTGTTTCTTTCATTCCATTTGTCTAGCTTGATTGGTTAAAGAGAGTGCTTTGATAAGACTGTTCCGCAGAGAGTGTCTAAACACTTCTTCACCTTTCGGCATTCAAAGGAATGGTCGTAAATATGATCCTGATTAAATAGTTGCATTCTTCTCCTCTATCTATTTTGGCTTGGGGCACTGTTAGGCTCATCTCTCTGAGTTCGTTGAACTCCTCCCAGGCGAATCAATAATTATTGTGGCTGGACTCCTCGATTCATCTATCAATCTCTTTTATGAATGTTATGATGGACAGGCATAGCTGGAACTCTTTCATAGGTAGCTCTCGAGGTAGTGGCTTGAAACTAATGTCCCGCAGGACCTTCACCATGATCGGAGGTGAGATGATTCATACTAGCATGGTTAGGTTAATATCTGTACCACCGCTTCTATTTGATGTAATATAGTATAGAGGATAAAGGTGAGAAATCATCAATTAAAGTAGATGTAGCTTCCCTGGCTTAAAGAACAAATTCCAGCAAGAAATCTATTGAAGAGTTGGCGCTAGGTTAGCCGGATATCAAAGTTTATCCGGTCCCTAAAAAATTCGCTTTTTATGATTACCTCAGCAATAATCCAGAAAAGGGTGGATTGTTCATAGTGGACTCAATGGAGTCCGTTATAGCATCCTGCTTCTTGTTACAAAAGAAATTTCGTAAGAGAGATGATGCAAAGAAGGAATTGATATAGGTGCATCGAGAAGTTCAATACCTTATTGATCGAGAAAATGTCCTTTCATGTACTTCTCTTTATTTTTCGAGATTGGATTGGTGTTCAGTCTACTTCTAAATAAGTACTCCGATTTGTTTAGTATCTTTCTTCATGCAAGTCTACTAGTTGATCGAGAAAGCACCGCCCAAAGGGCCTCATAGAGGCGGTCACCGGTAGGCTCATCTCAAAGCTGAAATGAAGAAAGTAAAGTTCTTGCTTTTTTCCACCATAAGGTTGGATTTTCACTAGAAGCTTAGCCTAGATTTGATCGACCAATTCCCTCTAGCTTAGGGGATAATTACGGGGGAGTCGGAAACTATTCTATCTTTTCTAAAGCGGCATTCTCCCTTCTATCTATCTTTAATTGAATTATGGAGGTGCAATTTATTTGGAGGAGGTGGGTTCGAGAAGAAAAGCCATGTTCTATTATATGGTGTAATTCTAGATCTTATTCGTGTTCTAGTGGTTTGGGCTTAGATGTGGCCTTTCATTCCTTAGGGAGTGAGACGGTAAAGGGGAAAGGGTGGATAGACTCCTACAAGTTCTTGAAGTCGGATGGAACGAAAACGCATATAGGAAACAAAACTCAGACGTATGGTGCCCTGTAAGATAAGCATTTCCTGATCGGGTAAAGATTTCGAGATTATAATTGAGTGAGGGCAGCGGTTCCTCCATTATAGCTATGAAAAAGGGAAGTGTAATTTCACCACGAAAGGTAAAGAAGAACTATGGTTCAACTCCACAGCGTGGTTAGAGAAGCACCACAAGCCAATCAACCAACAAATAGATACACTTCACAGAAGGAAGAGATAGAATCCAGCTTTTGTTTGTTATTAGGAGTGCAAGTTCCCAACATTGCTCAGGTTGGAATTAGAGAAACTAGTTCGTTTCGGTATGAGAAAATAACCAATCTTGAATAAGGGATAAGTCAGGTGTGTACAGACTATGGCATCGTTAGGCCCTTCTAATTAAGTGTGAAATATGTTGTTTTTAAGTAGATAAGGGAATTTTGGTCGGAGACCTGATCTTTGGTCGTATAGCCATTGGAGAAGTCTGGTACTCTATTAAGAAGAAAATTCCCCGATTATCTGTCATATGCGCTGAACACATCCTGAGCCTGCTTAGAAGGGACTCAATAATGGAGATATTCTTTGACGTGTGGACCTAGTTTTCACCAACCCAGATGTACCCGATTCAGTGATGACACTGACGGTACTATCCGATTCAGTGATGACACCAACCCAGGCCACCTCTGAAGTTTGAGAACTAGCTGGAACTTGGATTGCTGATTAATCTAATATCATATCATAGAAGATGAACCTGCAGATAATATACTGTATGTAAGACTGATAGGCTTCAAATGAGGCTTTGAAGAAAGAGATAGAGGTTTCTCAAGTGCGGATATTCAAGAGCAAAGACCGGAGAAGAGTAAGAGCTGATTTGTTTCAATTAGTCTTTTGACGGAGTGGAGAAAGATCTTATTTTAATTTAGGGGATCCCTCTATAAAGAACAAGGGAAAAGATCTACAACCTAGCAAACTAGCCTCCTTCTTACTAGCATTTTTCCAGGTCCTCTCGAACCAGCATCTTCCTACCTGGTGCTCACACTTCTCAGACTAGTACAGGTCCAAACCAAAGCCAAAGCTCTAAAAGTCTAAGGATAAGTTCCTTCTCTATGGAAGAAAGAGAGTGCCACATCTATTATTTCAAATGCTCGAAAATTCCTTCTGCGAATAGCCAGAAGATAGAAAGACCAGTGCCTGGCCTGCTACTACTTTAGATAGATAATACGACGTTACTACTCTCCTTCTTGCTTTCCATTTCCTTTTTAAAGCTGCTCATTCTTTAACCTCAGGACGTGATGACCTATTGTATCTTAACTTTAGCTACTTAGAAACCTAAATGATGGATGTTGTTCCCCCGTCCTCCCAAACCAATTTACCTATTTGAGATGTCTCCATGTGTGGCGTGATAAGATAAGGACCACTAGGGGCCCAGTTTGTCCTTCTTCCCGAAAGAACCCTAACCCTTCATTCTATTCCATACAGCCTTGGTAGGACATCTATTTCTCAATTCTATAAACCGGTAAGCTCCGTTTTTTATGGGACTTGAAGGCTAGGCTAAACCTCCCTCAAAGGGATGAAGTGACATGACTGAAAGGATAGGGATCAAGTGAGCGGAACTCTTTTTCAAAGAACTGGCGATATTCCCTTAACTGCAGATTCCATAGCACCAATTATGAACTCGGAAAGCAAAGAGTACCGTCTACTCATACTGTCATACCGATAAGGACTTTCACTTTCCAAATAGAAAGGAAGATGTCTAGCCCCCATTTCACAAGAGTAGAAGCTGGTACTCAACACTTGTATTCTATTCCCCATTATTTATCTTTCTCGCTATTAGAAATACCATAAGAGAAGAAAGAAGTTCATGTAGGCCGGATTCTAGCATACATAAATGCTATCCTATTTGAATGATTGAATCGATTCTTTCACTTTGTCGAACTCGAAATGGAGGCTCTCTTTACCAAGAGGAGAAGATAAGGTCTTTTGGCAATAGAAGGCATATTACTAATTGATTCTTTGGCCATTTTGTGTTAGAATTTAAAACCGGCGAGGCACTGCTGGATGCTTATGATCAATAGAACATGAAGAAGATGATAAAAATATCTTATTCACAGATTGAGAAAAAAAAGCTTATGATGAGCCCCATCACAGAGATGCACAGAGGAAGAGAACAAACGTAAGCTTTGTTTTTCTATCTTTTGAAATGAATTTTTCTCAGTCACAGTGTACTTTTACTTACTCCTATCCTTTTACACTTTAATTGGGACTTTTCTTTTGAAGCTAATTTCTTTAATTCATTTCTCTTTTATGAATATTTGGTTATGTTGGATGATTGATGGGTAGTTTGAAAGACAAATACAGGAGGGCAGCTTTTTAGAGCGGGTGCTCTGTCCGGTATTTTTTACGTTTATGTATGTATTTGTTCTGTAGTTAGATCAGCCATTTTCCTTAGTATGTCGAGGGTGGATTAATGAATTACTGCTTTAGCTCTATCGGCAGAGGCCCCCGCCTAAAGTTCTGACCCATGCTTTTAGCTCAGCTCTAGGAGAATGGCCCCACCCGATGTGATCGACTTCGCATCTCGACTTGTTCGTGCTGCGGAGCGAACACCTACAATGAGGAGAAAGAAATCCTTTCCTAAAGTAAAAGTGAATTCAAGCCGGTACATCATAAATAAAAAGAGAGGCTTCAGTTTCTTGCTTATCTAAGGAATATTACATTGTTACTGGCCTCTCTAAAAAAGAATTTTATTGTTAGGAAATAAGGGAAACTGTGACTCTCCCCCTTTATGTGTTCTATATCAAAGTCAAAGAGGGGCTTGCCATCTAGCGAAAATATGTTTTGCAGCGAGGGACATCTTTCTTAAGGGTTTATTTCAACGCCTTACAATTTGTTCTCATCAGGAACCTTTGGTGTTGGATGTAGATTTTGAACTTTAGGATGTACTTCACCGGTTTTATTTTAAAGGGAAAGAGGAAGCCCCGGACGTCAACTTCTTTGATGACAATCAAGAGGAGGAAGATATTTCCTAATAGCAGTCCTCCTTTTTAAAAAAATTATATACCGGGTATTTATTCCCCTCCTTCAGGTTCTACTGCACACTTCGGTAAAGTAAACCAAGCTCACAGAAAAAAGGAAATCTTTTACACCGATGTATCGTACTCTCTCGACCAGGTCATCCTAAGAAAATACTAAAAAATCATTCCAAAGTGAGAGAAGAAGGGAAGGCGTGCTACAACTAACATAACAGCCAGCTGAAAAATGTTAGCTAGCCAGGCTAGCGCGCAATGGCTTTCTCTCATATGGGCTTGCTTCTTTAATCTCTGGCCAACCTATACAAGGTGCTGCTCTCTTTCTCTCAGCCACTAGTGGCTTATGTAGTGGTCGGCATTCCTACGTACTCCTCCTTTCCCCCCTACTTAAGAATCCAAAGGTCACATTTGGATGTTGTCGTGACGCTTTGGTTATGAAGGTTACCGTGATCTAAGTTTATGGATGGATTCAGTTAGCTAAACTCCATCAAACTCCTCAATCAATATCAACAAGATGTCGTGACCGCTTAGGCTTAGTTTATTTTGTCATAAAAGAAAGTTAGTTTTGTGTGTTCATTGATTAGTACACCTCCGGTGCTGGTAAGGCCACAACTGTGGTCATCCGTCTCTGGTTTGCCGGCTGATAAGATCTCTGAGATTTACCAGCCAGCTGGGTTGGTTTGGCTATTCTTTTCTATTGAAAAGGAGTCAGTTGTCTGCCTGAGTCACCTTCTTCTAGGCTGCACTGGACGACACGGCATTTTCGTTCAAATATATATAGGTCGGCCGTACTTGTGATGGTTCCCAAGGATCCAGTATGACCACTTAGGTCTACGTTGCCACGATATTGTTCTATGGAAGCGGGCGGTTTAGAAGTTCAGCCCAATTTTTTTGGTGTCATAGGGGAGGGATTGACCTCTCTAATGCATATTCAGTCGTACTAGCATGGCCCCACTGATTTGTTTTCGATTGGAGCATCAAGCAGCACAACCCGGTTATACTTGACTAAGCCCGTGCTCCTCCAAGGAGAGAGTTTCCTTTACCCAACTCCCTTTTTTCATAACAAGGCAAAAATCCCCGACCTGACACTTGTTAGTTTTGAATGAAGAATGAAAAGTTCCCTACCCTAGCAAGCACATACTCCTAACAAAAAGCAATACTTTACTAAACAAGCAAGAGACGCTCTTTTTATCTTATTAGTCAAGCGCTAACGAGCAAGAAAACGGATGCGCTAAGAAGCAACTTCGTGCAGCTGCTGCGCCATTGCTTCTTGCCTTATCTTACTTAGTAAAGCAACCTTTCGCACTACGCGCTCACCATTTTTGGCTTCCGTAAAATAGAATATTTGGAAGTTGGTAAAGACCCGCCCTTTGTTTCACTTAGAATGAGTCCCCGAGACCTCAGGACATTGGCTTCCGTAAATAGTGAACTATTAAGGATCGCATCCCACGCATATTGTACATTATAGCCTGCAACTAATTCAGCTTCCGTTTCTGTGAGATCAAACGGAGCTCGATTAGTTTCTGCTAGACGAGATATTAAAAACATAACCAATACAGGGAACAAGGGAATACCAGACCATATCTACTTTTGCGCCATGACAATCTCACTCGAATTAAGGGAACCTACACATAATAGTACAGTATACCCTGGTCCCCGTCCAGAACCACACATGGAAGTTTCCCTGCATGTGGCTCGTCCGTGCTTTCCGAGGCGGTGCCTGTGAGACAGCATGGGAGAAGGCAGGCGGAACTACACACTTTCGTGTTCAGACCATTATTTTGAGGGAGAGAAAGTGTGGTTGACAAACCAATCATCGGAGGCGACCGGAGTGCTTTCATCAAATGATGCATGTGGGCTGAGCCATTTCCATCCCAAGTGGTGCCCCGATTCGGCCTGGCCAATCGGTAAGAGATTCAGAAAGAGACTAATGTAATTCGGGAATCTCTTGCTATGTTAGCTAGCGGGGGCGGGCTTTCCTATGGTAGTCCCCCTGCGGCCTCTAAACGGTTGTCCCATCTCATCTTGATTTGGCTATACTTGTATGTAGCAAGCCATGTTAGCTTCACGTGGGAGCATTTAAAATAAAGGCTAAAAAGGTACTCATCAGTCAGCTCGGCCCATTTCCTATTTCGCTTTGCCTCATATTAAGGGAATAGGTCCCGAAAAAGCGGCCCACCTTTTATCATCTGTACCAGCTGCCACGCAAAAACCAATAGAAAGGATTTCGACGCCCCTCTCATCATAAGAAGCAGAACACGCCATCACCTATAGCCCTTTCATCTGCCTAGGACTTCTATAAAATGAAAATTGGTGGCATCGTCGTATGCTCCACCCGGAGTACTCCTATGGCCGATCTGTCACTCAATATAAAGGATTGGCCCCTTTCTGTTTGGAGAATAACCACTTATGGCACGGCTTAGTCAGTTATTCTCGCAGTTCAGATAAGATTCGGACCGAGTTGGGTTAGGTCTCTGAAAGCATGGTTCTTGCCTCCCTCCCCCCTTTGAGCTCGTCCATTCGTTGGGTGATCCTTTGCTCTCATGTTCGAGTATTTGCATGCCGTTTAGGCCCGTGAGTGATATTTCTACTCATTTCAGTCACCTCCGGGGTTCTCCGCACCTGGATAGTACCAGGACCCTTGTGCCCTAGCCCTTGATCAGATAAAGTTGCTAGCCTTATAACCCACAACTCAAAATGAGACTTGCAACGAGACATAGACATTCCCCATGCTCTGATTCCCTCCGGTCCATTCCCAGGTTGGGTTAGTGGAACATCCTAGCGATTGCCTTCACGAATCCAAACGCGCTCACAAGGCGCACAATAAGAATAAGACCAATAGAGACTTTATAAGGGACCATTTAAGCTGCAGATCGTAATGCTCCTAGAGAGGCATTTTTTGAATATAGAGGAGTGAAAGTTCCCAACAAATAAGTACTTTTTTATATCCTTCTATGAAGCGTACGAGCACGTCCTTTATCACCCCCACTGCGCTTACGACTCTATACCCCAACCCAACTTGCTCTGGCCCCGTGTCCTTCTTTTCTATTCCTCGGTTAGCGGACCGTGGGAGCATGGGGACGATATCCGCTTTTGACTGATAGAAAGAATCTCTCTTTTGTCCCTCCTGACCGAACTCGCCAAAAAAATCACAATAGAGAAAGTTGTTCTTGCCCGGAGAGTTGCGTCAGAGACATCTTTATCTGATGAGGAGGCTTCATCGTTCATCTCCTAATAAATGATATTAGGATCGGCCGGTTCATCCTCGGAATCCAAAAAGAAAACAGAGAAAGAACTGAATCACTTTGTTTTAATGACATATCTAATCGGACTGTATAGGATTTGAAGAGCTATCATGATCATTCACAAAAATCTCTGTGAACTATTAAAGCGATCTGTGTGATTGATCAGACAAGTACCAAGGTCTTCCGGTTGACTTCTTTCATTTCTAAAATAGCTTGCGACAAGTCCTAGCAATAGTATGAGTTTGTTGACCACGTAAGGACGATCCATCTTGATGACAAATTCCACGATAACAAGAAATTGAAATTAATCGTTCGATGTCTGCTCGGTCTGCCCTCTTCAATTCCTAAAGAACAAAATGATCTTCACCTATCATTTGTTCAATTTGGTCGATTTGATTCTTAGTTAATTTTTTTATCTTTATGTTTCCACTAATACCTAATCGATAACGAACCTGAATGGCTTTTTTAGGTCCAATTCCATCTATTTTTGTTGAGGCAATTCTTACTTATTCATCGCCAACTAATCTAGCTCCGGAAATATATAACATTCTTGATTGATAGACACAAAACGATTCCCTCAATATAGCTTAACTCTGTCAAGCTTGTACGAGTAGTGAAGAAGTCGAGAGAACTTTGGTTGGTTGTTGACCAACGAAAAGCATGGGTTAAAGATGCACAAACGAAAAATGGCTAATAAGGACCCCTCATAATATAAGACATAGTTGGTTAAATTGAGAAAATGGAAGGGATCTTCTAAAAGCCAACTTGAACACCCCCTTAAAAGAACATTGTAATAGATATCTTGAAGGTGTTCTGGAATTAGAAAAGCCTCGTCTCCAATAACAGCCTGAATAAGATCTACTATGTTCCACTCCAGAGGTAATTCCCTACCTCTGAGTCGAAGCAACTCCGCGCTTTTTTGGCAGATGCCATCAAATAACTGAGTTACCTCAGGTGGAGCGCTTTGCGCGTCTGACCTAGTTATGGAAGTGCTACTAGCAGAAGGGAACGAAGAAGTGGAACTATGCATAAAGTGAAGATCGTTGGGCGTTGGATCTCCATATATTCTGAAAGATCTGTTGTTCATAAACCACTTTGCCTCGGTTCTATGTAAACCACCCCCTCACCCCCTCTATCTAAAAAGTGGTAAAGAAGGACTCTTTGGGGTCTAATTTTCATTTCTATCTGACAATACAAAAAACAGGAAGGGGTGGTTCTTTCATTGCTTTGACTTTGAGAAGAGAATCGTTGGTTTAACCGACGAACTACGTGGGAAATATGAGTTGAGAGGACAAGAGGATTCGATCTCCACGAAAGGCTAAAGAAACATAAAAAAGCGAATCATCTTTATTTCTATATTATATGCAATTTCTAAATAAGGGAAATGATATAGAGGGACGCAAAGGACATATATGCCAATTAGGGACAAAAAGATAAAGATTTCAATAACATAAGACTCGAATTTGAAATAAGCTAATAAGCTCTTTCTCGATTCGCCGTATTTCTATCTCTTACTATCAAAAATAAGATTAGCTTTCCATTTAGGGTGGTATCTTCACTGACTCAATTCAAGAGCGACTCACAAATAGAGAAGAAGATTGAATCTTTCTATCCGATATGAATACATTGAATTAGAGATGAAAATTGAATAGGAATGAACCCCTTACAAGCTAATTGCAGTGAGAGGATTGGTAATATACTCTTCATGGGTACTGAAGATCGTCTCCTCGGCTGTTAGGTTCATTATTCATCGTCACATGAGTAAAACTCCTTCCTTGGTGATTTTTCTTTCCTGTAGCTTGGCTGAATGCCTTCCACTTCACAGGCTCATCAAAGATCTAATCTCGCAGGGGTGGCCCTAAGGCTCATCTCCTTATCTGATAGTCGACGGGTCAGCCTTATCAATCAATGTCGTAGTCAGTCGCATTCTTGAAAGAATGTTATATGTTCTCCCATTCGGGAAAAGTCTTTCTTTCCGCAGTTCGATATCAATCTGACTCGAACAGCTAATAACTTATCTTGAGCAATTGCAATAATCGGGTTCATTGATATTCATGGTATAGTAGATGCTATCATCATACTAAATTCAGTGGAACTGTTTGATTGGGATCTTTTATAGTTTCGCACGTGAGGGGTTATTGCTTGGTTTCGTCTAGTCATTAAGAACTTTAGTATTTCTTATATAATAGTAGATAGAAACAACACTTGTAAGGAGTCATATAAAAACCAAGAAATATAGGCATGCTTGCCATCTACACCGGAATAAATAGATTTCCAAAAAAACCTGCTAGTGGAGGAAGACCGCCTAGGGATAATAGGCATAGGGCTAGATAGAGAGCCAAAAAGGATCTTTTGTATATAATCCTGCATAATCTCGAATGTTATCAGTTTCGGTATGTAGACAAAATAATACAATGCAAGCAAAATCTCCTAGATTAATGGAGATATATAACAGCATATAAGTTATCATGCTTGCATATCCATCATTTGAGACCCAACAATTATTCCAATAATGACATATATGATTTGACCTATGGACGAATATGCAAGCATACGTTTCATGCTTGTTTGAGTAATAGCAATGAGATTTCCCAATATCATGCTAAGAATAGCAAGGATTTCCAGAATAAGATGTCATTCGTTTGATGATAAATAAAAAGGAATATAAAAAATTTGAGTGGTTGAAGTTGAAGCAGTTACTTTTGAAGTAACAGAAAGATTTAGAAATAGAACCATCTGATTTAATTTGTTCTCTATAGCCATGAGATGATCAACTTAGGGTGATCCTTTTGTCGATGGATGTCTTATTACACTCGTAGTCTCTGAAGGATGAGAACCAACTATGTAGCATCTACATCGAGAATTCAAGTATTGCAGATGTCATTAGTCCGATCTTTTGTAGGAACTACCCGTAAAAACGAACTTGCAAAATGGATCTGTTTATCATAAAAAGATTCGTCGTTCATGACCCTACTTAACCTTAATTGTTATTTGAAAAAGTAAATGTTCTATCTTGGTCCGAGTGGGGATAGCATTTCTCTTCTGCATGACTATAGAGTTTTGAAAAATCCAAACATCTTAGAGATAGATAGGAATTTCGCAAACGTACCGCAATTATTCGTATACGTCAGGAGTCCATTGATAAGAAGGGGCTGGGGAAAGCTTGAACCCAATTCCTACTGTAATGAATATGAGCGCAACTCAAATTCTTGGGGAGTTATTCATTTGTATATTGATAAGACCATTCACTATTTATTGAAGCTCAATCTCACCCACTGATAAACAATGATAAACCATATAGCCAAGAGAAACCATGAACTATAATAAAAGAGCTTGCCCCACCCATGAGTATATATTTAATAGTCGCCTTATTAGACCTTAAATCTTTCTTGGTATATCCAGATAATAGGTAGGATAATAAACTGAAACATTCTAGAGCTACAAAGATAGTTATGAAATTGTTAGCACCGATTCCTCCTAGAGTAACTGTGAATGCGAGTAAGAGAAACTCCATTTTTGTTACTCTACCAGGTAGAGTTTAACATAGTAAAATAAGAAATTAAAAGATTTTGTTGACATTGTTCGTTTGGAAATTTCCCGAAAACCTTGTCATATGTTCTTCTCTCCATCGGAACAATAGGATTGTTATGGTAATTACTAAAGTTGTTGAAGAGATGAAATGGTTAGCTGTACTGAATGGAAGCCTTGGTTGGTGAAGTCAACAATAGGGGTAAACTAGTCCCTCTACCATAGTCATCACGTGTGCCCTTTAAAAAGATTTTTGAAGTTCTCGTGGTATGGATGCACAACCCTTTTATCCCCATTGTCTCATAGTTATGAAGCGGGCTACTGACAAACTTCCAAAATCTTTGATTCGAAGAGTTCGAACAACCTAAATTTCTTCTAATCGGCCGGGAGGAATCGGATAAGATATTTTATCTAAATCCCATCAACCATCATCGTTTTTGAGATCTTCTACAAAAAGCCTTTCTTCTCCCAATGTTCATGGGCCAATGTGCATGATAGACCAGACATAGAATTTAGATTTCCTGTCCCTACTTACATTCCTCCTTTTTACTGAAGCATTTTTGCGGATGGAATTCAGCCCATTTCCATAGTGAAGCTTTAGCTTGCTTCTTTTCTCAATTAATAGAAGGACGGATAATTTGTTTTGAACCTTGCTCGCATAAAGTCTTATTTCTATTTCAATCCAACAATCAGGATGGATAGAAATACATAACATTTGTCCTTTGATTCTATGGCTGAGTTGGAATTGCGGGGAGAGCTATAGCTCCAGACGAAGATTAACGACTTGGCATTACCGGTTAAGGAAAAGGTATTGAAGCTCGACTGATTAGACAATAGGTCTTGGTAAGGACAGTAAGCATTACAGAACCGGGTCTTGGGGAACAAGAGTCAGAGTTCAACCTACTTGAAAGCGGTCTTTAGCCAATGAAATCGGGATAAGCCTGCCGATATAATTTCTTATAGTAAGGTAATATGATGGTATGGTTCATTGTAACTCTCTAAAAGGGTAAGGTTAATGAGGCTTAGATTCCTTAGAGTTCAACCTGCACTGGGCTTTAGTTAAGCCTACATCCATTTTTGTAGAAAAGGATCTTTTATGTAGCCCAACTCATAGAAAGTTCTCTCACTTGGCCTGACACCATTTCTTCCATTCCTCTGATTGTTCAGTGATGGGTTTTCTCCTTTTAGGATTAGGTTTCTATCCCGTGTTGTGCAAAACTCATTTCTCTTAAAAGGTCTTACCTTTTGTACTTAAGATATTGCATACCCTGCAAGTCATTCATTATCCACACATGTCATACATCTTTCATATAGGATGATCTTAGAAAACCTAAGTGTTAGACATTAGCATGATACATGTAAACCAATAACTATAGGTTAAAAACCAAACAACTTTCTCAAACTAATACTGCAGATCGACATCGGGGGTGGCTATGACGCTTCCTGTTGGGTACACAATTCAGACTTGAAGTTCATTTATACGGTGTGAGAAAGACAATTATAAAGAATGGGACTAAGCAACTTTTTTAGATTTCATTTTTTAATATAACATCAACATAATAATAACATAATAAAGTAATATAGGCATTTATCCCATCCATCCACCGAGAAAAACACCTGCCTTACACTAAAAGTTCACGTGCTTCTTTATTCAAAACAAAAAAACATTATAAAATGAACACACATATAAAAGTGGGCTGGTCTGCACACTATTTGTGTTTGTACATTTTTTCATTATTGCAATACAAGTAAGACCTCCACTATAATAGTTATGGAGAGGATTCACGCCGGATGGAACACCGCGCTTCAAACCATAGACTACTGTTGCTGGAATGAAACTGTAAGGCCCCGTAAAAATTTTGTGCATAAAACCTAGTAGCTGTGGTGTCATGGTCCGAATAATGTGTTAGGAATGCGTAGAATTCTGCGCGGCTCGCAAGCTCGCCGCGGTTCGGACCCTTGGTAGTGATTTAAGTTTCAAAAATGTAGAGAATTAATTTTTCCGAAAAATGTCAAATATGCGGTCAAGAATGCGACCGCAAACCTGACATGCGGACCGCATTCGACCGCAAATCGTTCCAGAGAGTTGCCCAAAATCGTGTCAAAAGTGCGGTCGATATGCGATCGCATGTCAAATCTGCGGTGCACTATTGCGACCGCAGAATCAACATGCGGTCCGCATAGTGACCGCATTCCTTAACAGAACCCGCATAACTTTGAGGCCATTTTTGCGGTCACTTTGCGGACCGCATGTGGATTCTGCGGTCGCATAGTGACCGCATAATTGACCCCGGCCCAGATTTTGGTAACATTTTGACCCGATCTCTTCTTTAATATAACACCTTTCTTCTTCATTTTATCATATCATCTCACCAAAATTAGAGAGAGAAGAGAGGGTTTTTAGAGAGAGAAATCTTTCATCTTCAAAGATTGTTCCAACTACTTAATTCCAAGGGATTCTAGGGCAAGGATTCAACTTCCCCACTATTTTCAAGGTAAAAACCCTAACTATTTTCTTTGATTTTCAGTTTTAATTGGGTAAAGAGAGGTTTGCATATAATAGCTTTTGAAAATAGAATTTTTACACTCATGCATGATTATTGAACTTGATTTCTAGTAAAAGAAGTGAGTAGAAGTAAGAGTCTTCAAGAACAAGGTTGGCAAGAGTAGGATATCTTGGGTAAGCATAAAGTAGGAAGAAAAATCATCACCAGGTATGTATGGCTAATTTTGATTCTTGTGAAATCGCCTATATGTGTGAAGTTTGTTTGTTTCGTGTTAAATTGACAAATTGTGTGAAATTCTTGATGTTGTTGTTGGATATTCAAAGTTTGTTGTTGAGTTATGAGTGATGTAAAATGAGAGTTTAAATTGGCAAAAGAATTGTGAATAATGACTATGATGGCCTATATGGCACCTTGTGAAAAACAAACGAAACACTTGAGAATTGGTTTATTTTGGAAAGAGATGAAACGCTTGAATTGTGGAAATATTGTAACATGGTTGTGATATTGGATTGAGAAGAAATTGTGAACATGAACCAATGTGTAAGATGCTTATTTGAACTTGTTGAAATTGTGTGTAGTACCTTATCTCTGCTGTTTGAAATTGTTGTGTTTTCAACTGTAAGGCGGGGTCGTGTTGCGCGCCGCAACGTGGTGAAATAAGGTGTGGGTTGGGGTGATAAGGGTGGCCGAGGTAATAAGGGTGGTCGGGGGCAATAAGGATGGAAAGCGATCGAAATCGCTATTGAAAATTGATACATAAATCAATAATGTGAAATTGTGAAAGGAGACAGCAGGAGAGTTTGCAACCTGTGGGGCACCGATTGCCCCTTTGTTTGACTACTTGTGCTTTACGTGATTGATTGGTTATTGTTAAATTGGTTGATTGTAGAAAGTGCTTTGTGTGAGAATTATTTGAAATGAGGAAAATGTGGAAACATGGTTGGCTGGCTTTATTAATTGTTGATGTAATTTAATGGCTTGAGTTTACTTGGGACAAAGTTTGTCCATACATACCAGTACAATTCAAGTGTACTGACGTCCCTTTTGCCGGGGGCGCTACATTCGTGTCATGATTGTAGGTGGATCGGTAGCAGGCACTTCAAGCTCATCGGCAGTAGTATCCTTCTCCTTCCACTGCCCGTTTTTGGTGAGCCCCTTTCTTCCTCGGGGCCTTGTGTGGTTCATGCCACTCGGTTTAGAGTTCATTTTGGTTTTGTAAGGTATAGTCGGAGCGTTGTTACCGGCAAGTATTGTATTTCTCTTTTTTGTATCCTAGAGGCTCTGTAGACATGTAAACTGTGGGACTCCAGTCTTATGTATATATATATGGTGTTATGTCGGGCGTTGTAAAAATTGAAATTTTGTTAATGAATCACTCGTATCGTTTTATTTGTTTAATGTGAAATCAATTATGATTAGTAATATATTTGGTTAATGAGAAACGGTCAACACAGGGGTAACGCGTGGGAATGAAAGGCACCCAGGTCCGCTTGACTGGGGCAACCCGGTCAGGCGCCGGTCATGTTCCTCGATTTGGGGCGTGACAAACTTGGTATCAGAGCCTAAGGTTTTAAAGTGTCCTAGGATGTCTCGGAGCCGTGTCTAGTAGTGCCCTTCTTATAGGTGTGTTGTCGACCACATCATATAAGTAGGGGGCTACACGGGCATTTAGGAATTTACCTACTTCTTTGATAATCTATATCGTGCGGTAAAGTGCAATGTGGAGATATCCGTGTCTAATTCGTGCCTTGTTCCCAAATTTTCAGAATATGGCACCTAAGAAGAAGGCTAGACTCGGCCTTAGGGCCAATGCCGACCCAAGTGCAGCTGTTAATCATGTACCCGATGCCGTGGGAGAGAATGACCCACCGGTCCCGAATTTGCATGGCCCATCTGTTCAAAACCCAAGTGTCCCTATTCCAACCGCGGCAGAGGATGCTACCATTCCTCCTGCCGGTGTTCCTGACTCAGATACAGTTCCCGCTTCGGGCTCTGGTATCTCTAATGAAGAACTTAGGGGAGCCATCCATATGTTAACACGGTTAGTGGCCGCCCAGGCCCAGAGATCCCATGATGCCCCTGCATCCTCCAGCGGACAGGGAGATTCCTTTGGCTCCAGAGTCCATCAATTCCTTGCGATTGGCCCCTCCAGAATTTTCAGGCACCGATCCAGAGGCTGACCCACAGGAATTCATTGATGAGATATACAAGACCCTCAGAGTGATGAAGGCTACAGATATAGAGGGGGTAGAGTTGGCCTCTTACAGGCTGAAGGGAGCGGCATGTTCATGGTTCGAAATGTGGGAGGATTCCCGTGAGGAAGGGAGCTCTCCGGCCAGATGGGATGAGTTCGTAGATGCATTTATGGACCACTTCTTACCTGCTGAGGCCATGGCAGCCCATGCCACTGAGTTCGAGGTTCTCAAACAGGGCAGTATGAGTGTTTGGGAGTATCACATGGAGTTCGTAAGATTGTCCAAGTATGCTCCTCATTTAGTGTCGACCATGGATGCCCGGGTTCGACGGTTTGTTCAGGGCCTTAGCCCTTTGGTGGTGAATGAGGCCGCCACAGTAGCTTTGCACTCAGACATGAACTATGGGAGGATTGTGGGGTTTGCTCAGGCCACAGAGGCCAGGAAATTGAAGATTCGTGCCGAAAGAGAAAGTAGCAACAGGGCCCGGTCAATGGGTCGTTCAGGGAGATCACTTCCAGGGAAGGGGTCATCAGGGCCATCCCAGTCATATGCTCAGTCCTCCGCGAGTGCACCGCCATCCGTGCACAGTCATCAGCAGGGCAGTTACTCGAGACCTGGTTCAGACAGCAGGAGGTCTCATCAGTCTGGTCATCCTGGGGTGAGATCCCAGCAGCAGGGGAGACCAACATGCCCCAAGTGTGGGAGATTTCATACGGAGACATGCTACCTTGACCTTCCAGTGTGCTTCGGGTGCGGGGTGAGAGGTCACATTCAGCGAGACTGTCGTGCACCCCGTCAGGGTATAGGTAGGGGGTCTGCTCAGTCATCCGGTTCTTCAGCTGCTACATCATCAGCGCGTACTCCAGCGGCAGCAGGGCGTGGTGCAACTAGGGGTGGAGCTCAGGGTAGGGGTGGACCTAGCCGATTCTATGCATTGAGTGGCCGCCAAAATGCCGAGGCTTCTCCGGATGTTGTTACAGGTATCATGTCTGTTCAGACTATTGATTGCTATGCCCTTATTGATCCAGGGTCCTCCTTGTCTTATGTTACTCCATTCATTGCTTCAAGTTTTGGGATAGTACCCGAACGGCTTCATGAGCCGTTCTCTGTGTCGACTCCAATCGGTGATTCTATTACAAGCCTCACGAGTCTATAGGAATTGTGTTGTTACGGTGGGTGGTCGTGATACCACAGCCGATCTTATTGAGCTTGGGATGGTAGATTTTGATGTAATTATGGGGATGGATTGGCTCTATTCGTGCTTTGCCAAACTTGACTGTCGAACGAGAGTTATGAGGCTCGAGTTCCCTAACGAGCCAATTATTGAATGGAGAGGAAATGGTGTAGTGCCAAGGGGTAGGTTTATTTCCTACCTTAAGGCTTCAAAGATGATTAAGAAAGGGTGTATCTATCACCTGGTTCGGGTAACGGACACCACCTCAGAGGTGCCTACCCTCGAGTCCGTGCCAATTGTGAATGAATTTCCTGAAGTGTTTCCAGATGAGCTTCCAGGCATCCCGCCGGATAGGGAGATTGATTTCGGAATTGATGTATTGCCGGATACTCAGCCAATATCCATTCCACCTTACAGAATGGCGCCAGCAGAGTTAAGGGAGTTAAAGGAGCAATTGAGGGATTTATTAGAGAAAGGGTTCATACGACCGAGTGTGTCGCCATGGGGTGCTCCGGTTCTCTTTGTCAGAAAGAAGGATGGGTCACTTCGAATGTGTATTGATTATCGGCAGCTCAACAAAGTCACCATTAAGAATAAATATCCATTGCCTCGAGTGGATGATCTGTTTGACCAATTGCGGGGAGCGAGGTTCTTCTCAAAGATTGATTTACGGTCTGGGTACCACCAGTTGAAAATCAGGGAGCAGGATATTCCTAAAACCGCCTTCAGAACTCGTTATGGTCATGTCTTTTGGGCTAACCAACGCCCCAGGAGCTTTCATGGACCTTATGAATCGGGTTTTCAAGCCATTCCTAGATTCCTTTGTGATTGTATTCATTGACGATATTCTCATCTACTCTCGGAGCAGGGAAGATCATGCCGTTCACCTCGGAGCAGCATTGCAGACCCTTCATCAGCATCAATTGTATGCCAAGTTCTCAAAATGTGAGTTTTGGTTGGAGTCCGTAGCTTTTCTAGGACATGTTATTTCCAATGAGGGAATTATGGTGGATCCTCAGAAGATTGCGGCAGTGAAAGATTGGCCTAGACCCACGACCCCAACAGAGATTCGTAGCTTCTTGGGTTTGGCAAGGTACTATCGGAGGTTTGTAGAGGGATTCTCAACCCTCGCTTCCCCATTGACAAAACTGACGCAGAAAGCAGTTAAGTTCCAGTGGTCCGAAGCATGTGAGAAAAGTTTCCAGGAATTGAAGTCAAGATTGACCTCGGCACCGGTATTGGCCTTGCCAGAAGGCATAGAGGGATTTGTGGTTTATTGTGATGCCTCCAGGGTTGGTTTGGGATGTGTATTGATGCAGCACGGAAAAGTCATAGCTTATGCTTCCAGACAACTCAAGAACCATGAGAAGAATTATCCGACGCACGATTTGGAACTTGCAATTGTTGTGTTTGCCTTGAAAATATGGCGACACTATCTTTATGGGGTTCATGTAGATGTGTTTTCAGACCACAAGAGCCTCCAGTATTTGTTCAAGCAGAAAGAGCTGAATCTGAGACAGCGGCGGTGGTTAGAACTACTCAAGGACTATGATATGGACATATTGTACCATCCAGGGAAGGCAAATGTGGTAGCTGACGCTCTTAGTCGGAAATCCATGGGTAGTTTGGCTCATTTGGGTGTGGATCGGAGACCCCTGGCTCGAGAGGTTTACCAATTAGCCAGTTTGGGGGTTCGTATCTCGGCGTCAGACGAGGGAGATATCTTGGTGCATAATGGAGCAGAATCATCATTGGTCGCGGAAATCAAGGAAAAACAGTTCATGGATCCAGCATTGGTTCGGGTGAAGGAAGCAGTCATGAATGACAAGACCTCAGCATTTGTACTCAGCAGCGAAGATGGTGTATTGCGGTGTCAAGATAGGCTATGTGTTCCGGATGTGGACGAGCTTCGGGAAAGAGTGATGGCAGAGGCTCATACTTCCAGGTATTCTGTGCTCCCTGGTTCAACGAAAATGTATCACGATCTCAAGGAAATTTATTGGTGGAACGGTATGAAAAGGGATGTGGTAGGCTTTGTAGCTAAATGTCCGAACTGTCAACAAGTGAAGGCCGAGCATCAACGGCCTGGTGGATTAACTCAGCTTATAGAAATACCAAGGTGGAAATGGGAGATGATCAATATGGATTTCGTGGTGGGGTTACCTCGCACTCAGCGTAAGTTCGATTCAGTATGGGTGATAGTAGATCGACTTACCAAATCAGCTCACTTCCTGCCTGTCAAGTCCACTTTCTATCATCTCAGATCGCGGGGCACAGTTCACCGCTAACTTTTGGAAGAAGTTTCAGCAAGGTTTGGGAACTCAGGTGAATCTCAGCACAGCTTTCCATCCACAGACCGATGGTCAGGCCGAGCGGACCATTCAGACGCTTGAAGATATGTTGCGGGCTTGTGTCTTAGATTTTAAAGGTAATTGGGATGAACACTTGCCATTGATAGAATTTGCTTACAATAACAACTATCATGCTAGCATTCAGATGGCCCCATTTGAGGCATTGTACGGGAGAAGATGTAGATCGCCAATCGGGTGGTTTGAAGTAGGTGAAGCGGAATTGCTAGGGCCAGATATGGTGTACGAAGCTATGGAAAAGGTCAAGGTTATTCAGGAGAGAATGAAAACAGCACAGAGTCGTCAAAAGTCCTATGCGGACGTTCGTCGAAGGGATTTGGAGTTTCAAGTCGATGATTGGGTGTTCTTGAGGGTATCTCCTATGAAAGGAGTCATGCGATTTGGAAAGAAAGGGAAATTGAGTCCTAGGTATGTCGGGCCATATCGGATCGTTCAAAGGATTGGACAAGTTGCTTATAGGCTAGAGTTGCCTCCTGAGATGTCATCAGTGCACCCGGTATTCCATGTGTCCATGTTGAAGAAAGTGATTGGAGATCCATCCACCATCATGCCGGTCGAAGCTATAGAGGTTAATGAAGATTTGTCATATGAAGAAGTTCCAGTTGCCATTCTTGATAGGCAAGTCCGTAAGTTGAGAAATAAGGAAGTTGCCTCTGTTAAAGTATTGTGGCGAAGCCAACAAGTTGAGGAGTCCACATGGGAAGCAGAAAAAGAGATGAAGGAAAAGTACCCCCATTTGTTTGATCAAGCCTAGAAGAAATTAGGTGACCCTCCTACTCTTAGTAACTGTCATCTTGTCTAAGTTCTTTCCCTCTTACTAATAGTAAGTATAGATTGGTAATGATTTGTTAAGTGTACATGGTGTGTTAAAATGGTTAAATAAGGTAAGAGTTCATTGAAGTGACTAGTTTATGTGAAATTGTAACAATGTGATAGAATATGTGCATTCGTTGAGGTAAGAAAGTGTATACCAGTTGTGAAAAGTGTTGTAGTTGTATATTGTTGTTTGGTAATGTGTTTCGGGGGCCCTCTGACAGGTGGATATGTCCATAATACAAAGGAAACTCTGACGAAATTTTTCTAAAATATAAGAGTTAGTCAAAATTTTGATAGCTTGCATATCATGTCTTTCAAAACCAATTTATTTTCAAAGTCCTCATTCGAGGACGAATGATCTTAAGGGGGGAGGATGTAAGGCCCCGTAAAAATTTTGTGCATAAAACCTAGTAGTTGTGGTGTCATGGTCCGAATAATGTGTTAGGAATGCGTAGAATTCTTCGCGGCTCGCAAGCTCGCCGCGGTTCGGACCCTTGGTAGTGATTTAAGTTTCAAAAATGTAGAGAATTAATTTTTCCGAAAAATGTCAAATATGCGGTCAAGAATGCGACCGCAAACCTGACATGCGGACCGCATTCTGACCGCAAATCGTTCCAGAGAGTTGCCCAAAATCGTGTCAAAAGTGCGGTCGATATGCGATCGCATGTCAAATCTGCGGTGCACTTTTGCGACCGCGGAATCAACATGCGGTCCGCATAGTGACCGCATTCCTTAACAGAACCTGCATAACTTTGAGGCCATTTTTGCGGTCACTTTGCGGACCGCATGTTGATTCTGCGGTCGCATAGTGACCGCATATTTGACCCCGGCCCAGATTTTGGTAACATTTTGACCCGATCTCTTCTTTAATATAACACCTTTCTTCTTCATTTTATCATATCATCTCACCAAAATTAGAGAGAGAAGAGAGGGTTTTTAGAGAGAGAAATCTTTCATCTTCAAAGATTGTTCCAACTACTTAATTCCAAGGGATTCTAGGGCAAGGATTCAACTTCCCCAATATTTTCAAGGTAAAAACCCTAACTATTTTCTTTGATTTTCAGTTTTAATTGGGTAAAGAGAGGTTTGCATATAATAGCTTTTGAAAATAGAATTTTTACACTCATGCATGATTATTGAACTTGATTTCTAGTAAAAAGAAGTGAGTAGAAGTAAGAGTCTTCAAGAACAAGGTTGGCAAGAGTAGGATATCTTGGGAAAGCATAAAGTAGGAGGAAAAATCATCACCAGGTACGTATGGCTAATTTTGATTCTTGTGAAATCGCCTATATGTGTGAAGTTTGTTTGTTTCGTGTTAAATTGACAAATTGTGTGAAATTCTTGATGTTGTTGTTGGATATTCAAAGTTTGTTGTTGAGTTATGAGTGATGTAAAATGAAAGTTTAAATTGGCAAAAGAATTGTGAATAATGACTATGATGGCCTATATGGCACCTTGTGAAAAACAAACGAAACACTTGAGAATTGGTTTATTTTGGAAAGAGATAAAACGCTTGAATTGTGGAAATATTGTAACATGGTTGTGATATTGGATTGAGAAGAAATTGTGAACATGAACCAATGTGTAAGATGCTTATTTGAACTTGTTGAAATTGTGTGTAGTACCTTATCTGCTGTTTGAAATTGTTGTGTTTTCAACTGTAAGGCGTGGTCGTGTTGCGCGCCGCAACGTGGTGAAATAAGGTGTGGGTTGGGGTGATAAGGGTGGCCGAGGTAATAAGGGTGGTCAGGGGCAATAAGGATGGAAAGCGATCGAAATCGCTATTGAAAATTGATACATAAATCAATAAATGTGAAATTGTGAAAGGAGACAGGCAGGAGAGTTTGCAACCTGTGGGGCACCGATTGCCCCTTTGTTTGACTACTTGTGCTTTACGTGATTGATTGGTTATTGTTAAATTGGTTGATTGTAGAAAGTGCTTTGTGTGAGAATTATTTGAAATGAGGAAAATGTGGAAACATGGTTGGCTGGCTTTATTAATTGTTGATGTAATTTAATGGCTTGAGTTTACTTGGGACAAAGTTTGTCCATACATACCAGTACAATTCAAGTGTACTGACGTCCCTTTTGCCGGGGGCGCTACATTCGTGTCATGATTGTAGGTGGATCAGTAGCAGGCACTTCAGCTCATCGGCAGTAGTATCCTTCTCCTTCCACTGCCCGTTTTTGGTGAGCCCCTTTCTTCCTCGGGGCCTTGTGTGGTTCATGCCACTCGGTTTAGAGTTCATTTTGGTTTTGTAAGGTATAGTCGGAGCGTTGTTACCGGCAAGTATTGTATTTCTCTTTTTTGTATCCTAGAGGCTCTGTAGACATGTAAACTGTGGGACTCCAGTCTTATGTATATATATATGGTGTTATGTCGGGCGTTGTAAAAATTGAAATTTTGTTAATGAATCACTCGTATCGTTTTATTTGTTTAATGTGTATGATTAGTAATATATTTGGTTAATGAGAAACAGTCAACACAGGGGTAACGCGTGGGAATGAAAGGCACCCAGGTCCGCTTGACTGGGGCAACCCGGTCAGGCGCCGGTCATGTTCCTCGATTTGGGGCGTGACAGAAACGAAGCTTTGGAATAGAATTATGCTTCTTGCTAGGCCCTGATAGCGGAACTGGCATTTTGGAGGGAAGAAAGCGGCCCCCTTTTGCGGCAGAGTAGAAAGCTGAGCTTTCCCTCGCGTAGCTCCATTAAGAAAGAACACAAAAAGGAGAAAGAACATTATTTCACAGATTCTTGCCATCACTGTTAGAAAACAAATTTTTCTATAGACATCCATCGGGTCCGAGATTATATACTACTGCAGAAACTGAATCGAAGGGGTTGGTTGAAAGGTAAGGATATCGTGATTGGCCGATTGGTTAGAAGGTAAGGATAGCATGATTAACTAGTTTCAGGTCTCTTGGGTCATGGGCCAGAGCTACTTGGGTTTAGCCCACTGAACATCATTTGGATGGGCTCGGATCCTTTGCATGATTTCATATGCCTTTGACAGGCTTTGAATTTGGACAGATCTGGAGGTCCTTCTTCCGTGGACTTGGGCTTGATTTGATGATGGGAAGGTGTTTTCTTCGCATAGG
This sequence comes from Nicotiana noctiflora, assembly GCA_032618575.1. Lineage (NCBI taxonomy): Eukaryota > Viridiplantae > Streptophyta > Magnoliopsida > Solanales > Solanaceae > Nicotiana > Nicotiana noctiflora. Next base: position 825,822 of record JASVEL010008856.1, read on the forward strand.
CATTCCCTATTGTACTGGGGCTAACGCGCTAGGTCGAGCGGTCGCCGAATCTTGCTTGTTAGTATAAAATTAACGAAACCTCAAACCAACCAATATCAAGACTATTTGGGCATACTTAGCTTTTCCTCCTAAGATAAGAGCTTTCCACCTCACTTTTATAAACCTCTTCACTAATTACCTAGTAACTTTTAAAATGAATTTCCACTAGGGTAAAGTAAAATAAAGGAAAGATGAAAAAACTACTACCCTAGCCTAGTAAGTAGTTGTCTATTTCATGTTCCCTTCCTTCACTGACTTATACTGACTTACTATATACCGTTGTTAGTGGACTAACAGTGTCCGCTGGAAAGGGGATTTTCTAGATAAAGTGAAAAATTGATTCATGTAACAGGAGAAAGATTTCCCGTTCCTTAGCCGAAAAGAGATGTTGCCATGAAAGAGGGATTAAGTAGAACATAATTGACTGGAGAGTCATGGAAACACTTCTTTCTTCCATATTTTGGACCTTAGCTCCATGGAACAATATTTTAGCAATAAAATATGGAAGAATTTCAATCTTAGATTAAAAGACTATGTATAGATGGTCTGAATTGTCTATACAATAATTCTTGAACAGTGAACAACCAGTTCAGATACTCGCGACCAAGAAATAATGGATTATCTTTTGGATAGGAAGGTTGGAATGCCAACAAGCGTCTATTATTTAATTCACCCAACCCCGGACTCATTGTACTAGTTACTAATATAGCTAGTGTTGTATTCGTGTATTGCTAGTGAACTTACAGAGCAAGCAGTAAAGGTAGAAAAAAATAGATCAATCAAGAGATAGTGGTTCTAAGCAAGGACGGACGACTGAGGATTGGCCAGGGAGAGTCGTCTCAAATGCTTATACCATTTTATAAATAAGCCAATAACAAAAAGACAAGTAGAATCTAGTGAAAGTGCAAAAGGAGTAAACAGGGTATGACGAAGCCCTAGGCTTAAGGGGCAGTATGTAAACAAGTACATATCACATGGTTTTGTACTGATCCGCTTTCGAGCTGTCGAGTCACGATTGGCAGATGGGCCCTTTGTTCTTTTATAAGCGAAAAGGTTGTATCTGGGGATAACTAGGCTGGGATAAGTAGGCAAGCACGCGGGATGTACCGGTCAGCTTTGAGCTGTCAAGTGACAATTGCACCATCTCTTAAGAAAGGACACGGGGGGCCTGTCTTATAATAAAGGGGGTACTCTCTTCTCTGATGTGCGCTATATTATTGTGTCCTATTCCTTGAGGAGTGATCCGGGATTAAGCCATGTGGGGATACTCGCCAAAACAAAGGGGGCCTTTCATACGGATTGGAGTACGAACAAAATTATTCAGCACACTAAAATATAGTGGATAGGGTTCCATATTCATCAAAAGCCGGGGCTGAAACATGTTATGAAACTAAGAGAACAATTATTTCTAATAATAAGAAAGAGTTAAGGGCCTCCAACGCCTATAAATAGAAGCTTCTTTCAGTCTGTATTTGGAAAAGGGAGACAGAGAGGAACTTAGAAGTCGGCAAAAAAAAGCTTTTAGTGTAGCCATGGATTCTTTTATAAGAATTCGAGAAATTTCGCAAGAAATCTCTCAAGTCGAAGAGGAGAAGCTCCAATCACAACAAATGTTGGGTCTGTTCTGGGAGCATTTTCCTCCTCTCAACCCTGAGGTCGTAGCAAAGATGATGCAAGAGATCTGGAACCACATTCACGGTCTGCAAGAGAGGAAGGAGGCCCTCCTCCAGGAACGAAGGGAACTAACTGCGCGGGTCGCCCGCATAGCTTCGGATTCCCAAAGAGAGTAGAATAAAAGAGTCTGTTGACTCTTTTTAGTTTTAGAAGGTTTAAATAAGTGTCTGTAGACACAAAGTAATGTGTTAAAATTTAGGGTGTTCTTTGTCTTTTTTAGTAGATATCTACTCTGATTCCTACTGGACATAGACTCCTATCTATACTAACTATCTTTGCTTGGTTTTATTTATTATGTTTGCATGTATGACAAAAACCCTAGAAATGTCGAAAATGTTATTCTTTCCTTTTTTTCTTTCTACAGTGGAGATAGTCGCACGTAATGACAGACATATTATTAAAAGGACTTTACCTTTGCTTCCCTATCCTTGCTAACTAGAAATGAACCTTCACGAGTTTAGTAAAAGCACCTAGCGTATCTTACTCTCCCTATGCAAAATAGCAGTTCGTCCAGCCGTCTTCTAGCTTCGACCAACCAAGAGGATTGCTTATATAAAGGAAGAAATTTTCAGGAGTGATCCTGCACACTCCAACCATTCAGGTCTATGGCCATCGAGAGATTTTTCCCATGTTGACTTGCTTTGTCTTGCTTACCGGCTCGGAATTTTTCTCTAAAAAAATGACTGACTCTAAGGATGCGTATGTTTAAGTAAGCAAAAGAATAGGAGAAAAGAGTAGAGCTGGTCTAGGAGCCGAAAGTGCTCAACTGACTTAGTTGTAGAGGGCGATTGAAAAAAAGGCTCGACCCACAAAGAGAGCAGTGAGCAGAGAGAGATTATGAATGAAAAGAGTAAGGGAAAAGTCATCTCATGACTGGAACTGGCTCAAGGCAAGGGAAAATTGCTCTTACTTGCCGAAGGGAGGTTGAAAAAGAGGAAAGAAGGGGAGTCGTTCTCAGGTCTCATGTGCAAGCTGGAATCCAGTTCCAAACCAACATGAAAACTAGAATGAAAATAGGAACCTCCCAATGAAGAAGCCAACTTAAGAGAACGCGGAATGACCTGACCAATAGCATTGATTTGATTTTTCCCCAAACAAGACTCAAATCAATGCCGAAATAAAGAAAGAAAAAATAGCTTACGGTTAATACAAAAAAAAGTAAAAAGACAATGATGGAAATTCGAACTCTAAGATTTTTACAAATAAAATGCGAAAGAGTTTTTCTCAATCTTCCAAAAATTTGCTGTGGGTTGAATAGGAATAACATGCAATTTTTTGTTCAAGTTATTTGGTACAAGAAAGACATAGTTACTGACCACATTGGGGTCTCACAATTTCTATGAGAGATCCGATCTCGGTTGTTTTAAACTTTTTCTCCTTCGCAATTGGTATGGCTCTTCGAGGAAATTTGATCCAGGTTGGTTTCCCAACCCAACGGATCATAACCTTAGGGAGACAGCCGAACCACGGTTAGTCGCCCCCACCAATGGATCTATTCTTCTCTTCCGCGAGTGAGTAGGTGGGTACACTGAACACCAACTCCATCTTAATGAAGAAAGGGATAAGCAACGACACATGTAAACTCAGATAACCTTGTGGCATAGCGTCGAATCTAATCTACCTTACGCTACCATCTTTCTTCCTTGTAATCCAACAACAACGGATATTTAGTCAACTGCGGTTACGCTTACACCAAGAACTCCTATTCTATTGCATCAAGAGCTGATTCAATTGTAGCACTTACTATCACAAGAAGAGCGTGAACTCATTCTCAAGCACATGCAGCGGCTGGCTTTTTTTCGTACGATATTTATTAAGGCTAAGTTCAATAGAGACAATCCATTTACTCATAGTAGCAACCCAACATGAAACCTCCTTCAATGAAGCAAGTAATCAAAGCAAGGCAAATCACCAATCGATTTGCCGATCCAAATACTGACCAAACACCACGCCCACAAGCTCGGCCGAACCGAGCCGCCCAGGACGCAAGCGACAAATAGGCAGATTCTCAGACTGCAGTGGCTACCATTACTGAAGTCCAGAAGCAGGAACAGCCTCAAGCTGGTTGACCAGCCCAAGAAGCTACTGCTGAGCCCATAGAGACTAGAGACAAGCCTGGAAGGGCGAACCAAGGAACTCAGAATATGGTGCTGCAACCTGTAATCGATTCGATTAACCAAATGTTCTTTTTACTTGAGAAAATGCTGCCTTTAAAGGAAAACTAAGAGCAGAGAAGGAACTATGGCCGGCATAAGCTCACCAATTAGGATGCGTGACTGGCGAATCTTTTTTTTCAAATGATATGGGCATTTTCCTTTGCGCTGGGAGGTCTTCTAATAGGGAAGGGAATCGGCTCTCCAATTTCTATTCTTTTTTATCTGTATCAAACTTATCTTTTCCTAATGCGAGAGTCATTTTTTCGATTTAGTACAGCGAGAATCCCCTTTTTGGGAGTATACCGGGGCCATTTTTCTATGAAATAAGAAAAGTAGGGCAATAATTGACTCTTCACACTTACCCCATCTCAGCTTTCATTGAAAATCTCGTCAATAAAATGATCAAAAATTGTTCGTTTCTCCCTTCATCTACTCTCTTTAAACTAAGAAAGTAGAAAGAAGGACCGAGTCGTGCAAATCTGCTGCTTCAGATTTATCGAGCTGGGTGCTGCTTCCTTCTCCTAGTTTTGTGTGTCTTTTTCGGCGATCTTAATATATTTCAGATTCTTCTTTCATCTGAAGATGAAGGATACATAATTAGCTCACTTGTCTTGGTTTAGTCTTTCGAACCTAAAAGCGTATAACAGACTCATTTGATCTAGGGATCGGGGAATAAGCTTCACAACAAAGAGTAGAGGCGAATGGTTAGAAAGTAGATATTAGTCGTTCAAATCATGTATTAAGCCAACCCATTATTCCTATCTATTCTTTTTATCAGTAAAAAGTTGCCTCAGACTCTTTTCCAAGGGGCAGAGGGTATTGAGATGTAGGTAGAGAAGGAAGGAAAGATCCCTTTAAAAGGCGCAAGCAAGCTGCATATCTTTCTTCTCTTTTCAAAGATGGGGCTGATGGGCCCCTGCTGAGATTCATTCCTCGTATCATCTAGGAGCGAATAGGGCTTACATTCCTCGTATCATCTAGGAGTGAATAGGGCTTACAAAATAGCAACTGAATATTGACTTTTATAAGAGAGTTGACCTTAGGACCTCTTTTTTAATATGTATAAAAAAGACTCATTCGTAATAAATTGGGTTTCGCTGCTAATAACTAAGGAGGTCATCCGCTCACCAATTAGGTTGTATTGAGCATGAATTATGTGTTCCATTTGGGATGCGAGACTCTCTCTTCTATATTTGGATATTCCTTCCTATTGTGTCTTCATAGTAGATCGCTCAGCCTGATTCTACTTAAAAAGAGAAAGGGCATAAGTTCTACAAAATGTGTATGTTAAGTTTAGCATGATGATTGGTTCCTTGCTTCAAACATGACTAGATTGAAGGCATTCTGCCAATAACGTTTGAATAAGATGAAGGGAATCAACATCACTAATCTAGGTACTCTCTGACCAACTGCCCAAACGGAAAATGGGATTGAGCAACTCCGACCAGCTTTATTGAAGATGTCTGCTGCGTATGTTTTCTATTATTTACGGGCAAGAGAAGAGAGCATCACATCATGTCATATCAATAGAAAGAGGTGCTTCTAACTAATTCTATCCGAGCCTTGAATGAACTACATTCTCTTCGATCCCTTTCCGGAACTAGCCCTAGACCTCTTCTTTTTGAATGTTTTTCGGGGCTACTTTTTCAGTCGCAGGTGCCGCTACAACTAATTGGTTCTTCAGTTGATTGGCTAACAAAGGAATTTAGTACAGAACAATAAAGAAATATAAGAACATGACTGTTGACATCTTTCAAAAGAAAAAAGGAGTGAATATGGCTTATGGATCAACAACACACCGGCTAAGAAAAAGTACATAAGGGATACGCCTTCCAATTCTCATGTCTTAAGCACGAGAGATTTGTTCAAATTTTGTGGAATGAGATACTTCACCAAGGAAGTACCGCCTGACCTTTACCTTTAAGGTTCCGGTTTTAAGGCTTTAGGTCCAGCAAAGGTAAAATCCTTTGATAAGAGCTTTCGATAATATTTTGAGTTCTCGTGCCTGTCTTGGTCTCTGATAGAGATCTGAGAATTTTAGTAGTTTCCGTGAATATTAATGATTCTACCGTGGCATAGCTCAAGACACGGGCTTCTTCCTTTTATTATATGGCTAGCCGAATGTTTAGAAATAGGGTACCATAACTTAAGTATCTCGGCACTTGGGCATAGTATAGGTTTGCCACTTAATCCACTAGCAATGTATCAATGGTGGTGGTTCTTCTGGCAAGAAGAATATGAATTGGATAGTCATAGACTGGGTTTAACACTAAATCCACTAGTAACGACATGCCGGCTAGAAGCATATGATTTTGTAAGGTTTGTTTGTATTATATGTTGCTATTACCAGCAGGGTTTTCCGCGAATGTAAGTTGTTTCACAGCTTTACGCGAATCCACACTAGCTAACTTTACACATATGGAATTCATGCTTTATTAGAGGAATTTTATTCAGGAACCTCCTCTAACCATATTTTCTCCATTCCTGATGATGAAATGGATAGTTTAGCTAATTGATGTGCCACCCTCTTACCATTGAGTATCAGCATTCAATTAGAAACTTCAAAAGAAGAAATTAGAGCTTTAATAGTATCCACAATGTGTCCAATGCTAGGCTCGGGTCTTGTTGGAGCACGACTCTCACATTGCACTGCCTGTCTCCATATCTTTTCGGTAAAAGAAAGCTTCCAATGATAGTCGCATTCCATAGTAAACAGCCCAAGCTTCGACAACTCCAGCATCAGTGGCGTGGAAATGACTCTTTAACATAGCTGAAAAGATGGTGCCAATTCAGTCCTTTAGTCCGGAACCTAATCCAGAGGCCTTAACCTCCTTTCAAAGAGCTCTATCACAATTGACTTTAAAGTAGTCATTCGAGGAAAAAGGGAAGCTTATCAATAATCGCTTATACCCGTTCGTCCTGATAGTGAGCTCCTCTCCTTAGAGTCAAGTGGCTTTCAGCTCCTGCAGATGACGTTTTTCTTACGACACGGCATGGTAATTAATTAAGTACGCTTTCCTTTCTCAATGGCATATAGAAAGGGTTTAAAAGTGAACACCCGATGCTACGTCAAAAGCATGAATTTTAGCTATCGAATGACACTACTAAATACTAAATGTAGGAATTCCAACTGAAAAATTCATGAACTAAGGTTCCGCGTATCACGTTTTTTCAAGAAGATTAGGACTCTCAAGGAATAGAGCCAATCGTAGTAGTATATACCCTATCCATATAAGGCATCTTACAGGCCAGATGCCCCCTTTCTCTTGAGGTAACATTTAAAAAATGAGTTGAACTGGAATCATCTGTTTAGGCACCTGCTTCAAATGGAGCTTTCAAAAAGCCCTTCGCTAAGGGCGTAGGTTTTTATATGCTACATGCCCTAGGTCTGACCTCCTACCTTTTGTTTAACTTTTCTTTAGTTAGGAATGACTTTTTCTTTAGCGGAAACGGTCGGAACCAAGAAACTAGTCACCTGGGATTTGAAAAAGAGGTTTCAACTATCAATCGTTGCCTTTATGTTGAGGAGATTTGGTAGCACTTGCTGAGTACCCTCCTAGCCAGGGGATCCCCCTTGCCCTTGCAAGATTAGTCCGAGTAGGTGATGCACCATTATCTGGGGCATGGTCTCATTAGCTCTATTACGAAACAGCTTTTTTATGGAAAACCATATATAATACGTGGTGTGAGAGAAATGCCCAGATTTTCAAGCAATGTCAAAAAGCCGCAGGGGAACTACTCTACGCATAAAGAAAAGGTAGGATTTCAGCTTCCAAGTTGAAGTACTCTAATTCGACCCGTGCCGTGACCAGCATATATTAGACAGAAAGGGCTCCTTCCCCTTCTTGCTGCCATAGAAGCATGAAAAAATGGAGTTTTCCTGTAACCATTCTGAAACCAAGAAAGCCTTTATTTCTGCATATTGAATGATTCTTGCACTACTCTCGCTTGGGTTCTAACTTCAAACTTCATAAGAGTTGTAGCCCACCTGACTTATTGGTCTGGCCAATTCGAGTGGTAAACGCGGCTTCCAAAGAGGTGGGTAAATAAAATAGGATCGAAAGGGAGGTCTCGTTTTCGCATTTGATCCTGGAAGAAGGGAAGCATGTATGCCCGCTTACCCTCATCGACAAAGGTAAAAAGGATACCGAGCAAAGACACATAGATTGGTATTTTGGATGAGGAGATTGTTCTGACTCTTTTCGAATCATCATCAGAGGAGAGAGAAAAGCACCATTTCCACTCGTTGAGAACGATTGCCTATGGTTCGCCTTTCATTCGATCATGAAAGAAGAGAATCACTTTTTGGTACCGAAAGAAAAGGTTCGAAATCCCAGTTGAAGCAAATGTATTGAAGAGCAGATAGACCCGGAAGATTCCAACCTTCTATATGAAGCCAGGTTATACATCGATCGCTTAAGCCCTTACTGCGATAGAGTAGGACGCTTTAGTTGGAAAGGTTATATGGTCAATAATTCTGCCACCTGGAAAAGAAAGGTTGCCAAAGATGTTATGAATGGCATTTCCATCGATTGAGGAGAAAGAGCCAGCCGTAGTCCCACTAATCTAATGTAATAAAGGCCAATGGAACATGCTTATACTCGGTCAAGAGGGAATTAGGCTCTCTCATTGCTCCTTTCTTTCAATCTCCGCTCCTCTTCATCAATTTCTACAAGACTTGAAGACATGTGCCTAAGGAAAGCGATTGAGCAAAGAAGGTTCACAATGCAATTGAGCTAAAGTGGGAAAAAAAGATCCCACTTTCATAAATTATGATTGATCACAAGGGACTTTTACTATGGATACATGACCCTTTAGACTTGATATTAATGAATCAAAGTTGTACAACCTTGTTCAGTTACTTTCAACAATCTCGTATCATCTATTAGCATTAGCTGGCAGAAGCACTAGAGACCGAGAATGGAATAATGTTGCATTGAGATGTTGGCTCTTTACCAGATGGAGTAGTTAAATAGAAATATATTCCTCACCCTAGAAATAGACCGCTCTAAAAAGAAGTAGTCCCTTGCCCAGAGAGTGGTTCATTTGGTAGATTAGTCAAGGAGACTGTCCCTTTCTTAAGTTCTTATGCGCTTTTCGGTTTACATAAGTATTCACTTTCGGGATAAGTTGGGGGAAGAGTGCATTTCCATCGCGAAAGATTCAATCCAGCCACAGTTCCCCTACGACTATCTTGTTACGACTTCACCCCAATCGAATACCCCTTCCTTCGTAGATCTTCGGATTTCACCCCGACCCATGAATTTTTTGAATATCGGGAGACTTGTTCCCGCGTTCTGCAAGATCGAGTTTGACTTGATCATTGAACTCGACCTCATTTCTATCTTTCTCTACCGGGCCCCATTTGGGGTTTTTGTCTAGCGCATCTCCCTTCTCGGAAAAGCAATCCAGAAAGTCCTCGGTAGCAACCATAATCTAAGCGGGCCCAATGGGAAGAGACCCACCCTCCCACTCTCTCTCATTTATTCAGAAAAAAAACTAGATAATGCGGGGCCTTCCGTTCAGAGCTAGCGAATCGACTTTCTTATGTTTTCCGGGGGGATCCCTCGCATGACCAAGTCCAGAGTGGAACATACTTCGATAGTCAATATGCATAAAAATAGTAATAAATTCTCATTCTTTCCTATTCCAATTGGTGATATTGAATTTTAGCCATTTTGTGCAACCCGCGGATTTCCCCTCTTCATTTAAAGCTGCAATCATCTTTTTGAGATCTTCCAAGGAAGACTCCCGATCTTTTTGCTGTCCACAAAGGAATTTCTCTCGAATGACCTTTGTAAAATCCCATTCATCGTTGGGATAAAAGACATTTGATTTTCGCGATTTTCTCATTTTTAATGAAATGTGCCTAATAGCTATATCTCTTATCCGTGCTTGCTACTCCGCGTTGAACTCGTTTTGTGGCTTTCAAATGGATTCTTCACTGATTGCATTATAACGTTCTTCCTTAGGAAGTCGATTTATTAGAGAAGCCATTTCCTTTTGCTCAAGTTCAACGTTGAAAAAATCAAAGTCTTGAATTAGAATCCATTGTTCATGTAGTATGTGGGGAAGCTCATTTAGATTTGGAAGAGACATTTCCCCCCTTTCTAGCGGCGTTCCTGGGGGGCCTTAGCGAAATTCCCGATCTAATGAGTTGTCAGCGCATTCTGCCAGTTGCATCAACCCTGCGAAATACATAGGCAAGCAAACATTACACGTGAAAATGGTCCAAGGTTTCTCAATCTTAGGTACCCATGAATTTATAATTTTTTTATCATAGAAATGACATAAAGTGCGACCCAAGATCCATGATACGAAAACAAAAATCAAAATAACGAAGAAAAAGACATCGTGATGTAAGTCTATTTGGTTCATTCTTTGGCTGCTCTGCTCCCCCCAAACAAAAAGAGAGACTTGTAGGAAATCGCCGGTTGGGTTTGTTTATCAATCCAAGAAAGGCATGGGAATTTTGGGCATGGTAACTAAACACTTAGTTAGCGTTATGTTTTTTTTTATTTCTCCAACTCAGGTGTTTTATTTATATAAAATATTTTCGTGCCAACTCACAGGTGTAAGCGCTATTGTATAGTGTTGACTGATGTTCTTTGGGGTAACCGGGGGTGCTAGAAGGAAAGAAAGACTATACCCGGCATCCCTTCCTCTCATCAAGAAGCTATCTCGAGCTCAATGAACACTAACTTTCTTTTTTTTCTTTTCTAATCATCCAAATTCTCTCAATTGTGCCCCTGTTGCCATTAGAGCACTCTCTGATACGTGCTATGGTATTCTCCAATTCAGTGCAGTTGGGCTTACCTTGAAGCGGATTCCAATGTCATAGATTTTTCCTTCCCTCCTCGCTCTGTTTTTATTTGGAACCTAGTTTCACCACTCTATCTCACTATGGCCACCCTGCTGGAGAAGATTACTAGACCACTTTCTCCTGTATTACTACCTTGTTTTGTTATGCCAAAAGGAAGTAAAAGCGTACTTTGCTGCTAATCTGCTAGCCATCTAGCAGTATTTCCTATTTTTTACTTACTTGTTTCTCGTTATGTTTTTGTGTTTTTGTCCTGTGATATGTACTCTGTCTTTGAAGAATGAGAAGATGGGGACTAGTTTAGGAGTCTAATTTTTGAGATTCATTCAATCATAAGGGTGTATGATAAGAAATATTAGTCTTACTTGTTGTAGAAAGAAAAGTAGCATTTTACAAACTGCTTTGATTCATTAAGATTAAAACTTCACACAGGAAGTGTATGTCACATATATTTCTTAGTCTATTATTTATGAATTTTTTGGGCCTCCATGTCTTTGTCTGTGTGTGGTTTCTGAGCTAGGAGCTCTTGGAATTTAAGTCCTAGTCATTAATATACTATAAAAAAATGGCTCTCCTTCTTTTATGAGAGATAGGCGCTCTATCTACGGCCAACTCTCTTTAACAAAAAAGTCATTCCCTGATCGTAGACCATCCTTTAACCTTTCTTAACTTTACTTTCTAAGTGAAGTCCTTTCATGCGCGAGGAACTGTCTGAAAGTAAAAGGCATCATTGGTAGGCACAGTGAATCGGCAATCGGGCAGTTCTGTAAATGATATGCGTATAATGAATACCTTTTCTAAAGCCATACCACAAATCTCTTGTCTTCATGTAAAGGGTTGAAATCAGTCCACAAATGACTTCAAATAAGATCCCTTCTATCGGTCGTATCTACCCTGTCTCAATCGGTCGAGCTGTTTCGGTCAACTATAAGAAACTGACTAATAGCTCTTCTATCTTTTGGTAAAGGTTAACGGTCCTGTCAAGCATTGGTGCATAACGGGAGGCTAGCTCAGTATATTACCTTTCCTGTAGTTCATTAATTTAAGAGTTTCTTATTTTAGGATAGTAGCTTCGGTCGATAGGGTAAGCACTCATTTCGTTCTTGCTTTCTTTCATTCTGTTATGAGAAAGAGCTGCTAGACGTCTATACTCTTTAGACAAATGACTGTCCGCTGGAAAATACAGAGTAGGATTCATCTGTGTGGTGAATGAAAGAACATTCATTGAATGAGTTGATGCTAAACCTCCTGCTCTTTAAGAGAGTCAAGGCTATATGCATTACTGGATTAATTAGAATTAATAGTAATAGAAACTAGGGTCTACGTAGACTATTCAGAGGAGGTATGCTAATCAATGATCTACTGATGTAGCTAGTGTTACTGAAGCTTTTGCTAGATATACTATTGTCTTAACTAGCTCTAAACCCTCCCACCGGATAAAGGAATGGAATTTCAAGTACAAGTAGTCGTCTACACTTAAAAGATTTCTTATCTTCACTGAAGAACATTTAGTTTGGCCTAAGATGTTATAAGTCCGACGCATTACTTACTTTTCGTCATCGTGGGTCAATAACCATTTTACTACCTATTTATGTGGTTGATATCTTGATCACTGGCATAATCAATCAGCCCTTGAGGATGCAGCTTCTACGGATTTCGGTTATTCCTCGCTAGAATGGGCAGGTGGGATGGGGGAGCGGTCGAGCGTGCAAAGGCGCATGTCGATCAAGGTATCTGAACTGAAATGTAAAAAAGAATAGACAAGAAAATGTCGGCTTTTCTTTTAGCTAACGATCCCAAAGATTCTATCATTGAACATCACATTCTTGGCGGGGCTTTCCTTGATCTCTTCCTTGCCTCATCTCCCTAATCTCTCCTATAAATAACAAGGCCCTTGCGCAAGTGGTTAGGAACGGAAGACAAGATTTGAGGGGTGCTCAGCCACTTGACTGTAAGGAGAGGGGCTTTTTCGAAAGGCTAGAAACTTATACGTATATAGATATAGTGAGTGTGCGTGCAGGGTGTAGGTATACCACTTACGAGAAAGAACCCCAAGTCAGTAAAGTAGTTAACCAAACACAAGTAAAAAGTTCGTCAGTCCTTCCTCCGATGCCTCCCATTCATTCTTCTTCATTTCATTATTTTGTTGTGTTGTTCTGTTCATAGGTCCCGAGCCCTTCTTAGAAAGCCCTCTTCATTCTCCTTAAGTTAAGAAATAAAGAATGTTGCTTGATTGAATGAACATTTTAAGAACCTTTCTAACTGACACCCCAGTCATAATGCCACCCACGTCTTTTTTTCTTTTGAACAAGTCTTCTAAATCCAATTTTTTTTGAGTTCATAATAACTGGCGGGTTTCATTAATGAAAAGAAAAGCAGAGACCCGCCATCTGCCAGCATTGTGGTTTTCCATTGATTTTTTATCAATGGCCCACCCTTTCTTTGAACCTTGTCAATGATCGAACTTAAAGATATTAACTGAGTGCCATTTGATGAGTAACTGAGAACAAAGGAGAGGGATATGGAAAGAATGAAGTAATGAAAGAGGAAGTCATTGCTAGTGGTAACGACTCGTCACGATCCATTGGTTCATATAGAATCCATGTCCTAGGTGTATCAAAAAACATTTTTTTCGCTAAGCGTCTATAGTAAAATAGAGTTAAAAGGTCCACCCCAAAACCAAGGGGGTACTAACTAACAGCTGAGTCCTCTCCGAACCGCAGGAGATAGTTGCGCATGATATGACTCACCAACTTCACTTGCCTCGATGGGAGTCTTGCTCCGGGCCGGTTCGAATCACTTACAGTACACGGGCTCTAAGAAGGAATGGGTTGGGTTAGGAGTATTTTCAAAATGATTCTTTTCCTGTATTTGTTCGATGAGAAATGCGAGTCTGTTTTGTCCACTTTCTTCATCCCCCTCTATTAGAATGATCAAAAAGGAAGACGAGCTTGCTTCTTATTCGCGTGTTTGATCTCTTCTATCTCTGCCTGGCTCGTTGTCACCTATATTGAAGAAAGGTTTGGAACCCTGTATAGAATGAAGAGGGGCCAAGGATCTTCCTCTCAATAGTGCTTTTCGACCCGCCCCCCCCCCCCCCCCCGAATAAGTAAGGCCCCTTTAGCTCTGCCAAGCACTGGACACAGGTTAGCTCTATAAATGTGTAGAGCCAAGTGTAGTGTGGTGTAGTAGTAGGAAATTCAAGGCCCTTTCCCGACTACTGGATCAGATCAGTGCTTTGGGTACTATGGACCCTCCGCTATCCATTGCAGTAGAGTCATTTCATGAGTGGGGGGGGGGGGGGAGTCTAAACGCAGTTCTTTGAATCAAACGTTGAATGAAATCTATTCTTTTTTAGATATCAAAATCTAAATCAGAAAGGATAGATGGATGGATCTATCTTTCTATTCATATATATTACTAATCAAAATCGATTTTTATAGTGTTGTAGCATAGCAAGAAGACCCCACATCCTTGATTTGGCCAGGAATGACTGCACTGCTTTGGGCCTAGTAAGTGAAGGGAATGAGCTTGGCTGCTTCTCCTCCTCATTTCTTTTTCTCCGTGCCCGTGCGGCATGCGCTTCACGCGCTATTGGCGCTTTGCTATCGTCTTATTCTTTATCGGACGGTTCGGATGGACTTCGCCGTTCTTTCCCAACTAAAATCGAAATGGTTGTATCACATCAAGATGTCGATTCGATTTTCTGCCCCCAATAAGATGGGGAATTTGTAACTCCCTATTTAGACTTTTAGGCCCTTCATCTTTCTGAATTGAGACCCGGCACGGCTCGCATCATTCCAACAACCGGCGGGGAACACCTTAGTAAACGACCGCGCAGTAAGTGGGAGTCCTATTACACCTAAGGACAACTTCAATTCACCAAACCAAGGTTCATCTTGTGTAGTCACTGTGGACTCGTACAAGGATATTGAGTAGACGGTTGATGTATCAGACTCAACCTTATCTTTCGTAGCATGCATTCCCATCTATGTCACAACTGATTCGATAAGCTACATTTCTGGTGCATGGATAACTTCCTCCGGTCCCCCAAAATTACTGACTCGTGGCAACCTTCCGGCTGCCCAACAACCTATAACGACAGTCACCACTCCTACTGGGAATAGGAAGTAAGACCCACAACCCAAAATGACGAAGAACAAATAGAATTTGCTACAAAAGCTGGGTAACGAGGGTATTCATGTGTATGAGAACATAGTAATGGAGAAGGTAATAGCAAAAATAGGATTCGTTTTGGCTAGAGCGCCCAAATCATCTATATTTTTTACACGGGTTTGCCGTAATGCTAAAATTATGCCGAATGCATCTATCGTCATTGATACATAAATAAAGATACCAATTAGTAGTGATTGAATTCCTTTTATGGTTCCACATGAGAAACCAATAAGAATATAACCTACATGTCCAATTGAACTATGAGCTAGAAGTCTTTTGACTTTCGTTTGGTCATGGCGGCCAGTGCTCCTAAGATCATAGAAGCAATGCTGCAGAAAAAGAAGATTTGTTGCAATGTATCTCCATAAGAACCATATATAGAAACATGTGAAACATTAGAAGAAATAGATATTTTAGGCGCAATAGAAAGGAATGTTGTAACAGGGGTGGGTGAACCCTCATAGATATCAGGTGCCCACATATATAGAGTCAAAAGATATATGGAGTCGAAGGGTAGGGGGTTTTCTTCGGGGCTCGAGAGATGGAATAGATAGGGCCCCACGAGTTTTGAATTCGCTGCAGGGAATTCACACAAAAGGAAACATGGAATTCTCAACGAAAAAAGTGCTATCTGAACCGAACATGAAAGTAGTTTTCCATCAGACGGCTTTTCTTATAACTCTACTCTCAACTTGGATTATATATCCAAAAAGGTCCGCTCTCGGCCATTCCACACGCGGCCTAGCAGAGACGTGGTTATCTGAAGTGGATTCTCTCTTTTGTAGTAAATGCAAACATGCTGTGCCCCGTTGACTAAGAAAGGGGCAGACACAGCTGCTACATGGACCCCTTCCTTTCTGTTATTGCTAGTGCTTTCCCGGGTCGAGCTGGAATTATTTTTTTATAAAGGTCAGACAAAGATCGAAGGCAGCTATCCCAATAGGAAGGGCAGAATGAGGAGAGGGCTTGGAAATTATACCACGACGGTCAAAAAAGCGTGTTCCCTTCAGATAAGACGCACCGTAGGACATCCTCGGCCTTCTTCATTTTTGATGAAAGAAAAAATCTCGATCTCCGAAAGCATTTTCCTTCACCCGCCGCACCTCCCTCCCTTCGTCGAGCCATTCCTTTAATGGTTGGGGAAAGCATTCCCTTATTTGAACTTGTTGGGCATTCTTTTCAGCCTTAGTAAAATATGCGGTGGGTTTGGCTTGAACATTGGCTCAAACAGAATTTGAAAGGTCCTAGTTACGCCATGCGTTCAATACAAAATCTGGAAAGCTGGAGGGATGACAAAAAGTTGGTGCTTTCCTTTGTTACACTGAATAAAAGGACCAAAGAGACGAGCGTCTTCTCTTAGGACCTAAGTGGCGCTTTCATGTAACATGCTATGCTCTCAATGCCCTTATGAGGTAGTGATGAGTTTCACGTGCTCTAAGCCCGGCCCACGCGTGGTTATGAAGATTGGCTGCAATCTGAGCGGTACCACCCACCCTACCCAACCACCTATAGGCGGCCATCCTACAGCTGCTTGAAAAGGAACTGCAGTGATCTTGTATAGGGATCCTATAGCGATAAATAGAATCCCCATAAAAATACCACTAGATAGCGCACCAGTGATATCGCATCTGGTCAAAATCTTGGCTAATTGATCTAAGTGGGTAGCTGCAGTAGACCCATAGATCATGGAACAAATAGGGTGGGTAGGCCTAAGCACCACACTACACGTATGTGCTACTCTCATCGTATACGGCTCGCACAAAGACTCCTAAATCCATCCCGAGCCCTTTCTTCCACCTCTTTTCTCAAATCCTCGATCAAACTTGCGTTCCCCAGGCGCTATGAAATAGGGGTGTTTCCTTCGCCTATCATATGTATTGGCTTGGCTTCGTCCCGAACGAAGGAGGCATTCTAGCGGACACATGCGTGTAGGAAGGTCGACGGCTACATAAGATAAAAGACTACGACTACAAAACAGGCCAGAAGCGACTCGATTCTATTCTCGTTGGGATTGGATATAGATGGGAAATCTATAGATCGTAGTAGTTCTCCAACCTCTCTAACTAACATTCGATACAATTTCACTTCACAACACGGCCAAAAAAAAAATAGCTTTGCTCGGTTGTCCTTCCTACGCTGATGAATGCCTCTTTTCTCTTCTCTGAAGTCTACAACAAACAAGTGGGAGAGGCAGGATTCGAACCTACATAGAAAAACATCAACAGATTTATAGTCTGCCGCTTTTGACCACTCGGCCACTCTCCCCTTCCCGGGTTGAGGTCCTCCTCAATAGGTTCTAATTCTAAGAAGGGGACAGCGCACTGAATTAATCAAAAAGCTTATTGATTTAATTGAAGGGAACTAAGACGATTAGCTTAGCTAGCATTCCATGATAATCTAGTCATTTAGTCAGTTCATAACTATCTATGTAAAGCAAGGGGTAAAGCTTCTACGAAAGCTTCCCCCTCATGTAGTCTTCGACCTTCCCCAGCCCCCCCTCGTCGTTTCTGGCGAAGCTGCAAGATCATGAGCGAGTGAGTGAAGGAGCCATGTTCCTAAAAGAAAATGACCCTCTTTCTTTTCTTTTCTTCCCCTATCCCTTCAAAGCCCGTGTATAGGTTGGGCACTAGCGCTTTACTAATATAATTTAAAGTCAGACTCTTCTGCTGAGCGAAGCTGGGAGCCTACTGAAATATATCTTATGCTTTCCAACTTCGTTTGGGTCGCGCCTCACCGCATGCACTGAATTAATGAAATGAGTGGAGATCCTCCTTCCCCCTTGCTAATTACCAAGAACTTCGTTGCCACTAGTAAATTGGACCATCCCCCCAAAAAAGAACTCGGAGCCTAAAGAGAAGAGTGTTCAGTCTACAAGAAGATGGCAGTGCTTTAGCCATTGGGCCACACCTTCTATCCTAAATAGTAACCCTTTTGTTGTTCGTTCTTTGAATGACGCACATGGAGACTAATTCTTTCCAGCTAATGAAGATACTACTCCATTGTTTCCAGTGGATCCTGCTTATCCCTAAGAATGGAACAAACCAAGTTAACCTATACGAGAGTGAGGAATAAAAACCAACAATCAACTTATAGCTTTTGATGTCCCACGATTCTACTAGTTTAGAAACAAAGGAGAAGGGCAGGGGTCGCTAGGTCAGAAAAGTGATAACTAAAAAATCTACCCAAGTAGGATTCGAACCTACGACCAATCGGTTAGCAGCCGACCGCTCTACCACTGAGCAACTGAGGAACAACGGACTTAATGTTGGAAGCCGACTCTCATTCTTTGGACCAACCTATGACTGAATAAAAATGAGTTCGTCACTCTTTTTCACATATACTAGGAGAAAAGGTTACGATAGCAAGCCCCTCCCTGGCCGGAGAGCCTCCAGGACAAGGAGGCGGCAATCAACCATCCACTCTCAAGATTCATATTGATTAATATATCTCCCCGTCCTACAAGTTCACTAAGTAGACTCACTCTACCGAGGAGTAACAAAGGCGGGAACTCTTCCGGCCAAAAACAAGGAACCTACTTCTCATCCTAGGAGTTAGCAGGTATGAAAGAGTCCCCTCTCTGTCTGTCTCTTTGAGTTTCTACTACTAAGTAGCACTTCTGCTATTCAATCATAGAATCTATTCCGATCAAGGTGAAAAAAGTAAGCCCAATATATATTATTAGTAAAGTGGTAATGCCCTATCTATAGTAAGGAGGCCTTTCTTGCTCGTTAGAGCTGTTTTTTAATTGCAGCTAGGGTGCCCCTTTTCTTTCTCAAAGTAAACTTTCTCGCTTGTTAGTCAATCTTTGAAGTCCCTACTTTATTTAGATTTTTGGGATATTTGAAGAAGCGCAGGTTTTCCACCCTATCCCTATACAAGGGACTGGTCTCAATCTCACTTGGTGGTACCCCTCTTAATGATTGTTGACTCAACAATTGATTTTGTGCTTGAGTTGGAGGGATCTCCCTCCATCCATCAAGTCAAGTAATTCGCTATCGAAAATTGATCTGCCGCCTATCTCATGCCATGCTTCTTCTTTCTCCAAATCGGTTCCTAGTGTGAGTCAATTAAGATTCGCCATCAAGAGAGGGAAGAGCCTTGACTTTAGGTTAGGCCGGTCCCATCATTCATGCAATTCCCCCGTCCATCGATTAATCACACGAGTACACATCCATTTACCGCATAGCGAATGAAAAAAGTGTTCATCCTAGATTATCTTCCTTAATAAAAATGTTTATCAATTGATCCATATTCATTTGGTCAAAGTCTACATTTTTCACGCCCCTCTACTATGATATGCACCATGATGATAGGAATTGGCAAAGACCTTCTTGTACACATTCTCAAGGGCAGCATTCATGGCAATCATCACTACTTTCTCACTAGGGCATGGTATGGCTTTGTTCTTGGTCTTGTTTATTAGATGTCGAGTGCCGCTTTTCCCCGTCCGAGAATCTCCATCTGATCTAAGTGGGCCTGAGCTAGAATCCTTATGTCAGCTTGCTTGTTCAAAAGACTGTTTCTTTACCCCTTGCATCTTCATCTTTTCGAAAGCCCAGACCATTCTTCTGGATCTGCATTAGTCCTAATTCTGGTGCAAAGGCTCTTCAATAAAGACCTCTTTTTTTTCTCCCCCATTTCTCATTTTGTTGATTGAAAGAGAATAAGTGCTATCCATTGAGTAAAGATTGGGTTTTCGGTCAGTTCCCGTAAGCCTTCCCCCTCTTATAGTCCATTAGTGGGTAGGGTGGTCAACTTAGAGGGTGCCCGCCTCCTCTTCAGACGTGTCCTCAACAACCTAGCGGTTATTCGGTCTCCGCTTTTAGGGGCGGGAGAGCTTGGTTGCTGGGGTTTCCTTTTCCTCAACCAATTCGGTTGTGTTAGCCCTGAGTTTTGTCTAATATTTTGTTATGAGCTGGCTGGATTGAAGGTCAGATAGATTTGAGTTCGAGTGGGACATCACCTTTGATCGACCATAGGGCCTATTCTACCCTTACCGAATTCATTATATTGAAGCGTAACGTAAAAAGCTCCTTCTCATATTGCATTTCTTTGGTTTGGAAGTTCTAGAATGTTGTCTGTGGATTTCAATAACAAAGGAAAGCCTCCAACCCTAATACTATGCCATTTGATTGAAACAAGTTCTGTGCTGCTCACCACTCCTCGAGGCCAAGGACGAGGTCGAACCGTCATTCCATGATTTGCAGTCCGATACATTTCCATTATGTTACTTAGACAAACCCGTCACCTATGCGGCGGCGACAAAGAAGAGGGGACAACTTCTTTCTCCTTTGCCTTGTTCAATCTTACTTTTCTGATTGAAAGTACCAAGCCACTCTACTATTGGTACAGAGGCCAGATAGAAGGTTGCTCTTCCAGCCCAGCGAATCAATTGTTTATGCGGCAGTGCAATGCATTTGAAAAAGGGAAGCCTTTTTTTATTAGTAAGGTATAGGTTGGTTGGGGAAAACTCCAAAACTAGGGTTCCAAAAAGATTACCTTATATTATAGAAAAGTTTGAGAAAGGGGCACCCCTACTATAACCCTAAACTACAAGCTAGCGCGCAACGGCTGAAAAGTCGTTGTTGCTTGCTGCTTGCAGGCTCGAAAATCTCTCTTTCGCCTCTCCTCCTTGACTCAATTCTGATTGATTAGCTTCTTCCTTCGCACAAGCTATGATTTAATGACCCCCCTTGTTTTGTTGCATTTTGTAATCTTCCGCTTAGGTCTACATTTTTTGGATAGCCAGGACCCGATGTTGATTTCCAATTTAAATGTCAGCGTAAGGTTTGGGGCAACCCATCTGATTAGTTGAGCTATCACTGCTGGAAACCCCATTGGTTGTTCGGCTGCGTACTCCCCGTCTGCCTATCTCACACTCCCAAAGAAAATTTTTCTTCCTTCTTTCATTTGCCTTTCCTGCATCTTTCTTTCTATCCATAGGTCAGCTTCACGCAAATAGATCTTTGTTGGGGGAGATTGGTGCCCCTTTAGGTATGCCCTTCCGGTGGGTTGTTCCTTTATCTGTGTTTTCCATCTAGTGCTTGCACTACGTCATAAAATCTTCGTCTTCGATCTCTCTTCGCAATGTATTTTAAGGGCTAAGACTTTCTCTCTACATCTTTCTTTTATTTAAGTCATTGATCTCATACCTATAAGCAGGGGGTCTGTGTTCAATATTAAGCCTACGCCCGTCCATTCCTTTCAAGCTTGATCCTTCCCTTAGACTTGTTACCCTGTTCGACTGAACTTGTTGGTTCCGCATTCTATTTGGTGGTAACCCGATTCGAGAACCTTCTCTCATAGATTCCTTCACCAAGTCATCGCCAGCAATCAACTCTTATCCCTTGGTGTCAAAGGGCGAGGTACTTCCTTGTCTAGCCCAAATACATTCTTTATACATATTGGAGAAAGACTCTCCCGCGACATGGTTTTACAAATAGGGCCAGCTGCTTTCTTTATCTCGCTTGCCCTTAGTCCGTCTAGCGCCTTTCGGTTGGGTTCCGCCATGGGGGTTAGGTTAGATCGCTTGGGTTTTTGTTTTCTAGTATCGAAGGCAGTCAACGTGTCAGCCAATCTTCCCCCATTAGACTTGTCAATCGCTTGCTCGTTTTCCTTCTCTCTTCCAGTTCTCCCCCTCTACTTTATTTGAGAGGGGCGGAGAATACCACTCTATCAATAACAAGAAAAAAGTAGCAATTCTGTTTCAAATGGTTTGAGCTTGGAAACAACCTGCTATCTATCCATAGGCGAGAACAAACTGCTATTGACTGCTTCGCCTATGTATTCTATTATGGCCGACTTGGAGATATTAGAGGAAGACCAACATCTCTATCCGGGTATGATCATAGCTTGATTCATTCGTTGAACCTTGGGGATAACCATTAGAACTGAAGTCAATCACCACACTACCGATATCATACATACGACATTACATGAAGCGAGAGTGCATGGTCAACAGACACTTAAGCGCCTACGTTCCGCTTGTAGCCAATACTACCACAACCTAACTTGCACGAGATTCAACAATTGAAGGTACTGGTAGTCCCGAGGGGCGACATTCTTCATATAATAGTTAGCAGTACTGAACAAGCGAGTCATTAGTCCGAGGAAAGAAAAGGACCGCCTTTGAAAAGTAAAGGAACTCGCTAGGCCTTCAGAACAAAGGCAATTCTATTCATGCTTCAGACGATCTGGCTAATTCTATATACAACTACCTAATTTTCTTCTATTATATATAAAGGAGTAAGGGCGAAGGCCTATTTAGTGCCTTGGAAAAGGTAACCGGTTAAGTTGACTTTGGAAAGGCTACTAAGGACCGGGTGAATAATGAAAAACGTCCGCTAAAGCCCACAGGATGAGGTTTGCAGATACGACCATGAATCGAACCTGATCGAAACATTCAGCTATCGATGGACAAAGCTGGAACGACGACCGCAAATGAAGGATGTCCAGGTCCCGGTTCCCAGGGTTAGGGTATTCCCTATTATGATCCTACTGAGATCAGAACTAAACTAGTTGAAGCTTGTTGCAACCTTCGCATTTCCTACTGAGATCCCAAGTCCCCAAGTGGGCCCTCATGGCGAACCACGACCTTGGTTTTTTAGAGAATCCTGCTCCTGTGTCGTAGGACTTTCCGCTCGGCATTCCACCGGGTGGGTTTGTTTCTCCTTCCAGTTTCGAGTGTCTTCTTGGATAGTTATAGCGGCCCAGAAGCACGTGATGTTCCTTGTGGGGGGGGTGGGGGGCGGTCCCCTGGACATAGCCCTTTCAGGCTGTGGCCGTTTAGTCCATGGTCCATTGGATAATCGGTGCAAGGCCAGAAATTGGAACACATTGATTCCACTCATTCCCATCTTTCGCATCAGGGCATGTCCCTCGGTGTGGTCAGTACTCTATGCTGTCGGGCAGCAAAGCTTACACTTGTTCACTAATTATGATGGTTCACCAGGGCCTCTTTCCTCCTCCCTTTTCTGCTCACTCGTAGGGGTCGGGACCCCCACAAAGGGGGAGGGAGTCGACTGAACATCTCAGCCATTGGCGGGAATTTAGCCCGTATCCGATCCCTAATTCTTGTTCACCCCGGATGATTGTGTTGGATTAATTGTGACCTCGTACGATCATGTTGGATGAGCAATAGCTTCTTCGTCACAGTACTTACTTATGGGCTAACAGGTCACACTTTGGCCAAGTATCCTACAAAGAGACTCCCGAGAGCTAGAAGTATTAAAGGAATGGCCATAGGAATGGGCGGATCATGACATCGTAAGATG
Source organism: Nicotiana noctiflora (assembly GCA_032618575.1). Taxonomy (NCBI): domain Eukaryota; kingdom Viridiplantae; phylum Streptophyta; class Magnoliopsida; order Solanales; family Solanaceae; genus Nicotiana; species Nicotiana noctiflora. The sequence continues at coordinate 848,960 of JASVEL010008856.1, forward strand.
TCTTGCCCGAATGAATTAGTTGGTACTAAAAATGTTAGAAAAAGTGAACGAAAGGAGTAATAAGAAGTGAAAAGGACAGAGACACTTCCCAACCAGAAAGCAAAGTTCCCACTGATGGTATACTTAGTGTAACCGAGCTCTAAGATCACATCTTTGGAATAAAATCCAGTTAGAAAAGGAAATCTAATTAGAGATAAGCTGCCTATTAGCATCATGACATAGGTTAAAGTGAACGAGGAGGCAAGCCCCCTATCTTCCGCATATCTTACTCATCCGACATGGCATGAATCACCGAACCTGCACTCAGGAATAGTAATGCTTTGAAAAACGCGTGTTTTATTAAGTGAAAGATGCTAACCGAATAGTTCGAGATGCCGCAACCAAAGATCATATAGCCTAATTGACTGCAAGTTGAATAAGCTATGACCCCCTTTAGATTATTTTGTAATATTCCAGTCCTTGCCTCAAGGAATGACGTCATAGCTCCTGCAAAAGTAATAAAAATCAAAGCCATAGGTGAGTATTCAAATAGAGGGGAGCACCTTGCTTTCATGAAAACGCCAGCTGTTACCATAGTAGCTGCATGAATCAAAGAGGATACTTGAGTGGGACCCTCCATAGCATCAGGTGACCAAGTATGCGATCCTATATGTGCAGAATTCTCCAATAGCACCAATAAAAAGTAAAATACAAATAAGAGTTATCGCATTTAATCTCATATTGCAAGAAATCAAAGAATTTCAGGGGGCACTAGCACGAGCAAAAATGGTTGAAAAGTCTACTGTTTGAAATAGAGTAAATCAACCCAAAATCTCAGGAGCTAATCCAAAATCACCTACATGATTGACAAGCATAGATTTTATAGCTGCTTTATCTGCCTAAAGTCGTGTAAACCAGAAATGATTTAACAAATATGAAGCAAGACCTACTCCCTCCCATCCCAGGAATAATAGAAGAGAGTTATCTCCAGTCACCAACATTGGCATAAAAAAAGTAGGAATGGATAAATAACACATAAATCAAGGGCTCTGCGGATCCTCAAACATATAAGAAATGGAAAGAAGATGGACCAAGCAACTTATGAATGTAACCACAATTAACATCACTACGGTCGGGCTATCGAACACAGGGTCAGAAGTGAATTACGAGCCGGACCAATCTGCGAATCGAGCGAGCTCCCCATGTATGCAATGATGTGGTGGTAAACCTCTCATTCTAATTTCAGTGCTTTCCAAACCGTGCGGGAAGGTTTCCCATCACACGGTTTACCAACTTGATCTTCCGTTGGAACCGTATGTCCGAACAGGTCTGGAAAAAAGGTAAGGTCTCGTTTTCCTTTGCCATTCAAGTGTACGGCAGTTGTCGTGCTTAGGCCCCTTTTTCCCTTACCTAATGAAAGAGTCCACCGCCTTCCTTAGTAGTCATATATAAGGCGTGTAGGACTGCACCATTAGTAGGTGATTCACTACCGAAGCAAAGAAAAGTCTGGATCAATTAAAGGGGTACTACGAGCCCTCTGCCCCATGCATCTAACTAGCTCGCGTGGTTCACATGTTCCTCCGACTAGACAAAAAGTGTGATTCAGGCGATATAGAGGTGCTATTGAAATGGGGGGTGTGTTGTCCCTATTGGGCTGGGCCATTCCCCATAAGGCCCCACCATCGGGGCGTAAGCGCCCTCTTGCTACCCATATGCGAAGCATCGTCCTAGCCATCCCTGACGAGGATCGCTCCAACACCTATAGCATGCATGATCGGCCTCCTCAACTGTGTATCGATCGAAAGGAAGGGCGGCATATCCCCCAACCAAGGGAGTGGTTATGTCCAGTATGTTCCCTCTTATTCTTGACATGCTATGGTACCCCAGAGCGGGTAGGAGCAGGTCGAGTCCGTATCACCGTGGAGCAACAGCCGCATCCGGATCTGATCTATTTACTCGGCAATCCATCCTGTGACTGCACGATCACTAAAGAAGCCCCTAGAAGCATCAAACATTTCTGATGAGATCCTTGGAGCAATTCTTAGATATAAAGAACTAGCTCCCGGTGCGACTTCATAAAAAGCAATCAAAGAGAAGATCGAAGAGAATGAAACGCACATAGTGGTTATTATAGCGGTTCCTTCTTTTCCTAGAAAACGTCCGAAACAACCTGCTACAAAACTACCGAGCAGGGGTAAAAGTACGATAAGTAGATTCATAATTTTAAGTGTGACCAGACAACCAAAAATCAGACAATGTTAGAGCGGCCTATGATTGAGTGATAGATTGATCGATGACGGAACGAAGAACGAAACTTTACCATAGCTTTTTCATAGACGTTCACTTGCATCACATCATCTTCAACCAACCTCAACCCTAGAAGCCCATAGGATCCGCTCTATAGATACCATCACATCCCAGTTTCCGAGATACAACATCAGCCCTATCACCACTAATCCTAGGTTATCAGGGGATGCTATGCATTAGAATTCTAAAAGTTCTCTTTTTTTTTTGTCAGCAGATTTCGCTCATCAAGTTTTTCTTTGATTTGCCGCTGTTAGAACACCACAAGATTCGTCTTTTTGGGGTTAATATTCTCAATGGTGAATCAATCATTCGATATCCTTTTCCTTCTGCGACGAAATTGAAGAAAATAAATGAAACATGCGATGGCTACTGAATAACCTCCTTTTACTTTCTCAATAATAAAGCCTTTGACCTTTGTATTCGTTCGCCAAATCTTGTTCAGTTCCATCCAATATCGGTTTTGTCTGAATATTCGTGGAAGAAGAAGAAGCGGTTCACCATCCACTACATCTGTAGATCCTACTAAATCATTAAACCTGGCGGCTGCTCGCTCTTTAATCAGTGATTCACCGGCCACTAGATCGATGAAGAATCTCTCTAAAATCTACTCTTTGATCAATGATTCACCGGCCACTAGATCCAGGAATCCCACCTTATTCTCAAACCTGGTGGCTCGGATGATTGGCACTTTGGTAGGCTCATCTTGCATACAAATGCTTGGAGTCCCAAGTCCTGCATCCACCAAAAACATTTCTTCCCTTAAGCATAAAACTTCAGATTGTAAGGTGTTTCCACTACATAAGAAAAAACGGGAATTAGATATTGGAAATGATCGACTCAAATAGATGCTCATCATAAGCTTTTTTTTTCCTTATCTTTGTGTTCTGTTCATCAGAAGTGTCCAGGAGTGCCACGTCAGTAGAAAGAGTGTGAGATCGGCATAATGGTATAGGCCTGCTTGACTGTGAGATTGGCTGGTCAAACATAGATGAAAGTCGGCCATAGTGATCCGGGAGTCCCGTGTTCAAGGGCTCTCGCTTAATGGATCAAAGGTATGCCGGGGTTAATAGGCTTATGACTCCCAAGAGCTCTTATTGATGGAGTCGTTTGGCACCTCGATGTCGACTCATCACATCCTGGGGTTGAATAAGGTCCTAAGGGTTCGATTGTTCGCCGATTCAAGTGGTACATGAGTTGAGTTTAGAACGTCGTGAGACAATTAGGTTCATATCTACCATTGGTTTTAAAGGGAGAACTGTGAGGAGCCAACCCTAGTGCGAGAGGACTGAGTTGGGAAAAGTGTACTGGTTATTAAGCTAATAGCAGTGCCGGCCAGCTAAGTTGGTGTGGAAGAACTGCTGCACCGCGGGAAATCCTTCCCTATACAAGTTCTCGGACGAGGTTTTTGAAAAGAACTTCGATAGGCGAGAGGTGTAAGCACCGCGAGGTGTGAAGCGATCTCGTACTAAACGAAACGACTTTCACTTTCCATAGTAAAAATGAAAGAAAGCCAACCTATTCCTGAAATTTCGGTCAGTCTTGCTACCTCTCTAGTTTCTGCCCCCTACGTGCTCATTCACAATTAATACCACAAGAAAGTCGCCTCTATCTCTAAAGGGGCTTATACACTCCATGACTTTCTTATGTTATGGGGTCTCGAAGACTGAATATAGTTTCCAAGCCTAGTCAGCAAGCTGAAAAACTTTCTCAAGAACATGGATAGCGGGGAATCTTTAACCTGGCAAAATACAGATAAAGAAATGAAAATATGGGGGGGGGGGTCATGGTCTATGCTGAATTTTTTTTTCTTAGATAGAATGAATGGAAAAGGTGTGCTTGTGTTTTGGCTTCGTAGTTGCAAGGTTGTTTTTTTCGAGAAAAGGTCCCCTCCTTCAATTTCTTGATTGGGTCGACCAGGCCAGATCATGAGTGAATAGAAAAAAAAATGTACATAGCTGTTCCAGCTGAAATACATGGAATAATTCTACCACTTCTACTAGGAGTAGCCTTTTTAGTGCTAGCTGAACGTAAAGTAATGGCTTTTGTGCAGCGTTGAAAGGGTCCTGATGTAGTGAGATCATTTGGATTGTTACAACCTCTAGCAGATGGTTTGAAATTGATTCTAAAAGAACCTATTTCACAAGGTACTGCTAATTTCTCCCTTTTTAGAATGGCTCCAGTGGCTACATTTATGTTATGTCTGGTCGTTTGGGCCATTCTACCTTTTGATTATGGTATGGTATTATCACATCCGAACATAGGGCTACTTTATTTGTTTGCCATATCTTCGTGATGTGCCAGAGAAATTCGGCACATTTACATACTAATTACTCTTATATTGGCTTGTTTTATGGCAAAATGTAGTCCATACTTATGTGATTTTGTGGTTTTACAGATAAAGAGGAAGAAATGACCAAGGACACAAAAATGGAAGCAAAAAGACAAGAAAAAGGGCAAAGTTGCGCAAAATGGCTGATCTGCGGACCAACATGCGGTCGCACATTGCATATGTGGACAGCAGAATAGCTACCAAATCGCAGAGCTAAACAGAGAATGGAGGTAAAATGCACGACAAGAATGCGATGTAATCTACGATCGCACAATGAATATGCGATCCGCACTTCTACCGCAAAATTAACACGAAGGATACCTAAGAGTCAACTATGCGGTACAATCCGCGGTCGAACAATCAATATGCGGATCGCATAATGGTGATGCGATAAGCACATGAATAGATAGGGTTCCTATCCGCGACGCCGCCTCTCCAGATGCGAACCATAAACCTGTTATGCGACAGATCTGCAATCGCATAGCTGACCTGGAAGGGCAAACTTGTCCGCTTTTTGTCAGATATTGGTCCCTCTATAAATAGCTTTTTAGAATATTGTGTAAGCACATCTTGTGCAAACTTTATACTACACTCCAAGACTTTATTACTTCATCTTTTTGGAAGCTTTTGGTTGAAGAATCTTTTACTTTGTAAGAATTTATGACATTTATTACACCTTGTATTTTGTATTTTAGCATGCGTGGCTAAACTTAAATACTAAGGTTGTGAACCCTAAATGGGTGTTTAGCATTGAATATATGCATAATGGTTGGTTGATATTTCTTTACTTCTCATTCTTCATTTATTGTTGGTGGTTGCAAACACTGGCTAAAGTCATTTAAATCCTACCTTGCTTGGGAAAATGGGTTAGATTTTGGAAGAAGCAAAGAACAAAAACTCAAGGCCTTACACCTCGTTTAATAGAATCGCTTAGGGATAAGTGGGTTTTATTTGGCATTTATTGATTGTTATACATTGTGACTCTTAGACTTTTGGGAAAAAGCAAAAGAGGAAACACTATTCAAGTATTGGGAAATATTGGGTAGTTGCATAGAAATCAATTGCATATCAATAATTAACCATTAGAAATATATCATATTAACACCGATAGCATTACACTACATTTATGGGAACACAACCTTGGTTTAATCAACTCTAGTAATTACTACATCAAGCATTATCATTAGTTAATATGCCAAAACAACCTTCACTCATACCACTACTCTTACACCATTCATATGTTACTCCTAACGGAATAGATTCAAGATTCAAGTCGGGTAACACACTAGTTCAAGTGATCATTTAACACCTATTCCCTGTGGGATTCGACCCCAACCTAGTTGGGTTACTATATTTGACACCGACCGCCTTACACTAATTATAAAAGTGTAATTTGAGCGTATGAAATTTTGGCACCGTTGTCGGGGAATACGGTTTTGAAATTACTCATTAGTGTGTGCTTTACATGATATCTAATTCTATTCCATTACACTTTTCTTGCTTTGCTTGGTGTGATAGGTTACAATGTCTGATTACGAGGACGAAGGGGAAGAGAATCCTTTTGCGGATATCGATGAATATATCGATGACACAAATGCAATTGTACCCCCTGCTGTTGGTGCCTCAACATTTAAGGTGGATCATGGTCTAATCCTCATGCTCAAAGCGGAAGGGTTTTTTAGGAATTCCACCGATGATGACCCAACTCAACACTTAAGGAATTTTCTGGGAGTGTGTGTTACACACAAACAAACCAATGTCTCGGAAGACGCCTTAAGGTTGAGAGTCTTCAAGTACTCATTGGCCGGTGATGCTAGAAAGTGGCTTCAAAACTTTCCACTCAATTCAATCCGATCATGGCCTGAACTTATCTGGGCATTCCTAGCAAAACGGTTCCTACAAAGCAAAAAATCTGATCTTAGAGACAAAATCTTTTTCTTTAAGCAACAACAAGGGGAGCATTTACATGAGGCGTGGGATAGCTTTAAACTATATTTGGTGAGGTCGCCAAATCATGGATTCCCAGATTCAATTTTGCTTGAGAAATTTTACATGGGTCTTGATCGCATGAACCAAGCCATTGCAAAGAATGCGGTGGACGGATCTTTTATGGATATGTCTTTTGCTAGAGTAACTCAAATCCTCGACAAGATGGCCAAACATAATGAAGCACGGCATTCTGAGGATATATCCGGTGGAATAGCTTATGGGTCTCCTTCTTTGACAAATTTGATCAAGGAAAACCAAGAGAGAGACCAAATCATTGCGGGATTGGCCACTAATGTTAATGTGTTGACCAAGATGTTTACCGAAAATCAAACGAAGAAGGTCAACATCATTGAGGATATATCGTCCATTCCGAATGAAGATTTTGAAGAGGCTAATTATATCAACAACACCCAAGGAGGGTACCAAAGACAATACTATCAAGGTCAAGGAGCACAAAACCAATGGAGGCCAAACCCGCAAGGGCAAGGCAACCAACAATGGAGGTATTACCAAGGTAGTTAACAACAAAGAAATTGGGGAAACAACAACAACAACTTTTCTAACCGGAGTGAAAATCCTTATGTTCTTCCAAAAGGACAACATTCGAGCCAAGGGTCCTCAAATGATTCAAAATTGGAAGCTATGCTAGAAAGAGTGCTACAAAATCAAGAAAAGTTCGTTGCTTCAATGAGGAACATGGCCGAGGTCGTTGGCTCTCATACCGCTTCCATCCAAAAGTTAGAAATGCAAATGAGAGATCTCTCCAAGGAACAAAACCCCAAGCAAAAGGGAACACTACCTAGTGACACGATTGCAAACCCAAGAGGTAGTGGAAGTGGTCCAACCTCTCATGTCATGGAAATCACCACTAGGAGTGGAAAAGTGCTACTTGGAGAGAATGAACACATAGTTGATGATCTGGAGACCAAGCAAACGGTTGAGGGTGAAGAACAAGAGGTTATTGAAGTTGCAAAACAAAAAGTTATTGTGGTTGATGAACCAAAAGTTGTTGAAATTGAAAGAATTCCAGAAAAGGCTAAAACACCACAAGAAGATCGAGAAGAGGAAAATGAAAAAGGGAAAGAGTCATCAAAACCACTTCCACCTATTCCTAGACCTCCTCCTTCATTCCCTCAAAGGCTAGCAAGAAGGATTGATGATAGGATGCTTGAAAAGTTCTACGATATTCTCAAACAATTGACGGTGAACATTCCTTTTGTAGAAGCTTTTCAAGAAATGCTGGGATTCGCTAAGTACTTGAAAGATTTGATCACTAAAAAGAAGACCTCAAAGCATGAGGTGGTAAGCATGAGTCACAAGGTAAGCTCTATCATTGCCACGACTCTGGTTCAAAAGAAGGAGGATCAGGGAGCCTTTACCATACCTTGTACTATTGGGGCACGTGATTTTACAAGGGCCCTATGTGACAATGGATCTAGCATCAACTTAATGCCACTTGCCATTTATAAGAAAGCGGGATTGGGTATGCCTAGACCTACAAGCATGAGATTGCAAATGGCCGATCGTACCATCAAGCGACCGGTGGGAATCGTGGATGATGTACTAGTGAAAGTGGGAAATTCCATTTGCCCGCGGACTTTGTGATTCTTGATTGTACTGTGGATAAAGAGATCCCTATTTTTTTGGGGAGACCATTCTTGGCTACGGGCCGAGCACTCATAGATTTTGAGAGAAATGAAATAAAATTTTGGGTGAATGATCAAGAAGTCACTTTTCAAGCTAAAAAGGGCATGAAGTTGCCCCATGAATATGAGAGCATCTCAATGATAGAAGCGGTTGGTGAGGTACAGGATGTCGTGGAATTGAAAATGGAGGAACAAAGCCTTGGTGAGGCATTAGCGGCTATCCTAGTAAATTTTGATGGGGAAAACATGGAAGGGTACATAGAATCGGTGAATGCATTGGAGGGTCTTGGATCCTACACTTACACGCCGGCAAAGCTCTCTCTAGACTTAGAGAATAGAGCTACTCCCCCCGCCAAGCCATCAATCATTGAGCCACCACAACAAGAGCTCAAACCACTCCCTTCGCTCCAACAAGAGCTCAAACCACTCCGTAATTGTGTCTTCTTTGTTGAATGATGTGCAGGTAGAGGAATTATTGGAAGTCCTAAGGGAGCACAGGCAAACAATTGGGTGGACAATTGCCGACATCCCTGGCATTCCCGCGGGTATTTGTGAACACAAAATCCAATTGGAAAATGACACCAAGCCAAGTGTGGAGCATGAAAGGCGACTAAATCCTTCAATGCAACAGGTGGTGAAAAGGGAAATTATCAAGTGGCTAGATGCCGGAGTGGTTTACCCAATCACCGAGAGTTCTTGGGTGAGCCCAGTACAATGTGTGCCAAAGAAGGGGGGCATAACCGTGATTGAAAATGAAAAATATTAGCTCATCTCTACTAGAACGGTGACCGGGTGTAGAGTGTGCATTGATTATCGGAAACTCAATAGTGCAACTTGCAAGGATCATTTCCCTAAGCCTTTATTGATCAAATGCTTGATCGTCTAGCAGGAAGGGCCTTCTATTACTTTCTTGACAGATACTCCAGCTACAACCAAATCTACATTGCTTTAGAAGATCAAGATAAAACGACATTCACTTGTCCTTATGGGATATTTGCTTTTAGCCGGATGCCATTTGGGTTGTGTAATGCTCCGACGACCTTTCAAAGATGCATGATGTCGATATTCTCCGATATGTTGGAAGATTTTCTAGAGGTCTTCATGGATGACTTCTCTGTTGTTGGTGATTCCTTTGAGCATTGTCTTGCAAATCTTAGACAAGTGCTCAAGAGATGCGAAGAAACGAATCTTGTGCTCAATTGGGAAAAATGCCACTTCATGGTGGATGAAGGTATTGTGTTGGGGCACAAGATTTCTACACATGGCATTGAAGTTTATCGGGCAAAGATCAAAATAATTTCTAAACTTTCTCCACCAAATTCAGTGAAAGGTGTTCGAAGCTTTCTGGGCCACGCCGGATTCTATCGGAGATTCATTAAGGATTTCTCCAAATTTACACACCCAATGTGCAAGCTTCTTGAGAAGGATGCAAAATTCATGTTTGATGACAAGTGCCTCAAAGCATTTGAGGATATGAAGTTGAGGCTCACCACGACACCCATTATTGTCACTCCCGATTGGACTCTTCCTATTGAACTCATGTGTGACGCCAGTGGTGTAGCTATTGGAGCAATGCTAGGTTAACGCTACAACAAGATACTTCATCCGGTCTATTATGCAACCAAAACTCTTAATGGGGCGCAAATGAATTACACTATCACCGAGCAGGAGCTTCTTGCCATTATATATGCTTTTGAAACCTTCCGGGCCTACTTGTTGGGGTCCAAGGTAGTGGTATACACCGATCATGCGTCTCTTCGATATCTCATGGAAAAGAAAGATGCAAAGCCTCGACTAATTAGGTGGGTTCTCCTGTTGCAGGAACATGACTTTGAAGTCAAAGATCGCAAAGGTACACAAAACCAAGTTGTAGGCCAGTTATCAAGGCTTGAGGAAGCAAGGAGACCTAAAGAAGAGCTTGACATAAATGATGCTTTCCCCTGATGAGCATATATTGGCACTTTCCAACACCTTTGCTCCTTGGTATGCCGACATTGCAAATTATTTGGTGAGCGATGTCATTCTGGAAGGGTTAGAACCTCATCAAAAGAAAAAGTTCTTGAGGGATTATCGGCAATACTACTGGGAGGAGCCCTATTTGTTTTGAGTGTGTGCTGACAACATCATTCGGAGGTGAGTACTAGAGGAAGAAATCATGCAAATCCTCAAGGCATGTCACGACTCACCTGTTGGAGGCCATCGTGGAGCCAATAGGTCGGCGGCAAAGATTCTTGAGTGTGGTTACTACTGGCCTTCCATCTATCATAATGCAAACCAATTTGCAAAATCTTGTGAGCAGTGTCAACGGCAAGGTTCAATCTCCAAAGGGCATGAAATGCCAATACAATATGTGATGGAGATAAAAATCTTTGATGTGTGGGGGATTGATTTCATGGGCCCCTTCGTGAGTTCCTATCGGATGAAGTACATTTTGGTGGCCGTGGTCTACGTCTCAAAATGGGTTGAAACCGTTGCCTTTCCAAACAATGAGGTGAGGAGTGTGACCACCTTTTTGAAGAAGAATATATTCACTCGGCTTGGCACTCCTAGAGCCATTCTTAGTGATGGTGGATCACACATCCGCAACAAAACATTTGCAGGGTTACTTGAGAAATATGGGGTGAAACACAAGGTGGCTACACCATATCATCCGCAGTCGAGGGGTCAAGTGGAGGTCTCAAACTGAGAGATCAAGAATATCCTAGCCGAGACTGTGAATGCCCACAGGACTGACTAGTCCAGAAGATTAGATGATGCATTGTGGGCTTACTGCACTGCCTTCAAAACTCTTATTGGTACTTCTCCCTACCGGCTCATTTTTGGGAAGGCATGTCATCTACCAGTTGAGCTAGAGCACAAGGCCATGTGGGCACTGAAGAAGCTCAATCTAGAATGGGATGAAGCTGAGAACTTGAGGCTAATGCAATTAAATGAACTGGAGGAATTTCGATTCCATGCCTATGAGAGCGCAGCACTATACAAGGAGCGGATGAAGTTTATTCATTACAAAAAGATCTTGAAAAGAGAGTTCAAGATGGGTGACCTGGACTTACTCTTCAACTCAAGGTTGAAATTGTTTCTGGGCAAATTGAAATCAAAATGGTCCGGCCCCTTCAAAGTGGTGAGTGTCTCCCCATACGGAGCGGTGGAATTGGAATCTACTGACGGGTCTCAGACATTTAGAGTGAATGGCCAACACATCAAACACTACTTGGGTGTTGATGGTGTGAAGAAAGCGATAGAGCAGCTGGCTCCACAAGATGGTCATTGCCCATCCAAAGGATGAAATTGGAGCAACCATTCCCGTCGTGCCGCGACGTAAAATCAAGCGCTGCATGGAAGGCAACCCATGGGTGGTAACATCGTCTTTACTTTTTGAATTTTCTTTGTTCATTTATTTCCTTAACATCTGTGAAGTGTAGGGAGCACAAACAGTTGTGATATTTGGTGGATGTACCCATGAGAAGAAATGCGGTAGAAATGTTGTCGCGTAATTGATTTGCGGTCCGCAAATCTAACGCAGACCTAATCAGAGTCCTCTAAATCGAAAATTACAATGCGTCCATTCTGCGGTCTGCATGTTAGTTATGCGACCACAGATTGGATCGCAAATTTGACTCTGAGAAAACTACAAGACGCGACAAAATGCAACTATTATGCGGTCCACAGGTTAGATCCGCGACCGCATAATGGTTCGCAAAATGGCCTTGACAAATTCGTGCAAACTCCCCCAGGTGCGTTCCTAATACCCTACACTACAGAACAAAAAAAAAAGAAAAACAAACAAAAGAAAAATGAGATTAAAAAAAGAAAAAAAAAGAAAGGAGGCAAGATCGATCTTGCACAACAGGCGAATCACCCCATTCATCACTAGCATTCTCATCCTACATCTGGTATGTGTTACTGTTCCCTCCATCTCCGTCTTTTAAATTGTTTGAGGGAAAGGTTGTGGGGACCTGTTGTGGGCTTAAATGCATGGCTAGGATAGTAATGATTTGGACATGAGTATGAATTGGTTGTAGAGTGGGCTCCCATGGATGAAAAGTTGAACTATTGCATTGAAATGCTTAGTTCTGCGAACCGCATCGCAGACCTAACCCTAGGTCAGCTGGGGAAGACAACATCTGCGGTCACTATGCAGTCGCATTCTTGCTTTGCGGTCCGCAAAGTAACCGCATAGTTGTCACCTGGGTAGCCCTTTCAAGTGGTTAAATGTGCGATCGAGTATGGGGCCGCAGAATTGATCTGCGGTCCGCAAATTCACCGTAAAGTGTAATAGAGAACTATGAAATTTGGACTTTGCAAATGGTCATTCTGCGATGAGTATGCGGTCCGCATAACGGTTATGCGACCGCATATATCATCACAGATTGGCAAGGAACTTCAACAAGAAATTGTGCGATGATTTTGCGGTCCGCAGACTTGTTCTGCGATCGCATAGTGCATCGCATCTTTGTTCTCTCAATTCGATGTTTCCTATTTTCTACCCTACTGTCTGTACTAACAGTGCTTCCTTTGTAGACATGGCTCATAAATGACTTGCACACAATCCCCCTGCTGCTAAAAGACAATGAGTGGACCCGCCACAAGAAGCAAGTGCCCAACCTGTGGAAGCAGATACCCGGCCTGCAGTAAACATACATGCTGAGGCATGGAGAAAGCAGGCTGCTGAAGGCATTTCATATCATCTCCGTTGGGGTATTGAGGGCTCAAGGGAGAAATATAAAGCTGGGCTTGAACGGAGAAAACTCCTCCCGGAGAAGCAATTGAGCCTCAATGGGCTTAATGACAAGTACCTGCACATCCTTGCCAACATCAAACGGAGAAAATGGATGGAATTCACTGAACCTCCAGCCAAATACAATGAATCAATCATTCGGGAGTTCTATGCCAACTATGGAGCTTCCTGGACAAAGCATCACAAAAGGCAAAAGATGTACTTTGACAAGGTAGATGTTCGGGGTATCTCAGTCAAATGTAGTGCAAAAGCCATAAAATGTATATTGGTCCCAGACTGGGACGAGGACACCTCCACAACAGAGTACAAAACCAAATTCGCTAACAAGGAGAGTGAAAGGAACTAGATTGCCTCCGTCATCGCAACTGGAAACCCTACATGGATACACCAGGGACAAAAATTTTTAAGGAGAGCTTCTCAAGGGAAGGGAGATATTGGCATGCATTTCTTGCATCCAGATTTGATCCCAACGAATCATGAGACAAACATTGACATTTAGAAGGCCCTCCTCATTGCTTGTATCATATAGGGCATTAAAGTGAATGTGGGAGAAATTATTTTTCAAGAGATGGGGCGCAGAGCAATGAAAGATACCATTTCTCTCCGTTTCCGTCCTTGATCACTGCTTTGTTCCATGATGCCCAAGTTCTTGTTTATCTTCTCCGGGATGCGACAGGTCAGGAACAAGGGATTATGGACATCAACCGCTTGCTGATGCGGTGATACCTCCTCCGGCAGTTGTTCAGGAGGACCTACTCTTTTCCCAGCCCCCTATTATTCATGACGATGCGGCACCGTCCTCCACTCCTTCCACCACTGCTCAGACTACTACTGCTACTGCTCAAATTACTACTGCTGCTGCTCAAACTTATCAGCCAATCCGGCAATCTCACAACTTGGTCTCTTAGCCAATCATGCAAATTCCAAGGTCGACCAGCTTGTTAAGACATTGCCAAACTTAATCAAGCAGGCTCTCACTCCCATGCAGTCAGCTATAGCAGAGATTCAGCAAAAACATATGTCATATGCTGAGCGACTGCAAAGGCCCGAATTGAGGGTGGAAAAGCTGGAAAGGGGAGAAATGTTCGGTTTGCACGATCTCAAGACAGAGGTGGCTTCTATGAAAGTCAAATTCCAAAAGATGCAAAATGTGGACTTCGACGTTTCATCCCTCTTTCCTGTGGCGGGTGACACGGGTGCTGATGCGGTGCCTGATTTTTGCCTTGACTTCACCAACCTAATGGCCGACCTTGTCATTCCCACTCCTGGAGACTCACAGGCCCCAGCTCCTCCTGGCCGTATTGACATTGCCTCTGATAAGGAACTTGAGGGAGAGAGTGAGAGTGATGATGAAGAGGATAGCTCGGGGTTCTCCAACGATGATGCCCCTCAATCTGTTGATAAGGGGAAGGCAGCTGCTCCAGCTTCACCTCAGGAGAATGATGTTGTTGATGAGGATGAGCGCGCTCAGATTGAGGTTGCCTTGCAGAGATCGTTGATCGACAGAGGATGTCCCACAACTCATGTAGCAGTTGATGCATCTATCAGCTCTCGGATGCCAGCTGAGGTCACATCACCTCCACCATCAGTCCTAGTGCTAGTCTTGCTTCCTACACCGGAGCTTCCACCAGCAGTAGAGGTCACACCTTTGACTGAGCCCACGCCAGTCCTCACAGCTACACAGGAGGGTGATCACCCCGGCACACGGCTAGCTGCCGACTCCCATAGCACTTAGTGTGCCTCAGGAAGTCTTACCTCACACTGCACTTTCATTATCTGCATTGGGGACAATGCATCTTTCTACGTTGGGGGTGGGGTACCTTGGTGTTTGATATTGCTATTTTGTGCTTTTGTGTATCAAACTTGTACAACATTGGTATATAAAACAATGTAGATATAATGTTTTGATCCGTTTTGTTTTTGATCCATTTTGTATGATTAGTTAGTAAATCAATTCCTCTTGGTTTTTCTTTGTCTGATTCTTTTCCAAGAGTGTAATAGTAGAATCGGAACCTCGTGTGTAAATCAATGTGACCAGTTTAGTGAAATTGTTCTGTGTCAAGCATATGTATCTGTACATAGCACATATCCTCCTATAGTCGTCTTTCTCGACTAGTCCCAATGATAGATAGATTGACGACTGTCTTAAGGGAACTTGTGTCTATGACCAATCTTGTCAATTTAAGGCTCATTTTGTGACTCCATGGCTACCCATAAAAGATTTGAAATGCAAAGTAGTTGCTCGAAAGTGCTAAACAATGTGAATTAAGCAGTTCAAGTACGATGTGTGTACGTGAGTCTTCTACTTATATATAATTCTTGTGTTCATTTCTGTCATCTTGAACTTGCCTGGTTGGTCTTTCAATACTAATGATAGTATGTTTGGTTGGAGGAATGATCTTAGGCATTCTTTGTTTTAATTTTAAACACCTCTTTAGCCTTTCAAGCCTACCGTTGTGTAAATAATATCACTAGTACCCCTCTTTAAGCCTTTAAACCTTTCTTTGGCCAACTCATTACAACCCTTTCCCTTTTTGCAAAATAATTCGCTCTTTTGAACCCGTCCCTCCTTGAACATAGAAAAGGAGGTTAAAAGCCTAAGTTGGGGGTGGTGTCAAAGTGGAGATAGGCAAGGTTATGCATTGAGTCTAAGACCACATGCCTCAAAGTGTTTATTAAAGTATTCAAGCTCCAAAAGAAATACAAAAAAAATTGAAAATAAGAGTTAGTCTATATATATGTGTGTAAATATATACATTGTGGAGCCTTGAATAAAATTGGGAGAGGCATGTAAAGTGGTTCTATAATTGGGAACTAGATGCCAATGAGGCTATGTGAGCTAAAGAGAATCAAAATGCAAAAGAATGAAACTTGTGAGTAGTGTTCAAGGAGGATGAAGTCACATGTACCCAAATGCTTACCCAACCTTCCATAAACCTACAGTACAAGCCTAAAAAGTCCTTATGGGACCTCAAACCGATCATTCTTGAAGAAGTGGCGAATTAAAATAAAGGCAAGCCTATGGTATGACATGTTGTGGCACTTGAAATTCC
>JASVEL010008856.1:870000-885519 GCA_032618575.1 Nicotiana noctiflora
CACGTAAGACTCGCATATGTTATGTAGGAGGTCACTGATACATATGTTATGTAGGAGGTCACTGATAATTTTTGTCATCGCTCTTCGATATGTTGCACTTTATTTTTCTTTTTTTGGGCATATCGTAGTAAGAAAAGGAAGTGAGGGTACTCATTCGAATCGAATAGTTGAAACTACTATAACTCCTATTTTTCTACTTTAAGAGAAGCCTTCTAGCTCGTTTTAAAGCGTTGAAGAGAGAGATAGGACATTCTAAAGATAGTTGTTGAGGAAGCATCTGATTTCTAACTACGAGTTCATTTTCAAGCTAAATGAATGCCTATCTTCTGCTAGTTTTTGTTCCACTATCTGCTCTTACTGCTCTCGTTGCCGGTGTGACAGTCTGAGTAGACGGTGCTCTCTTTCCTCTTGTTTCTGGGGTTCATAACCGTTGTTATTGAATCTATAGTTAAGGGAATATCACCAGTTCTTGGAATAAGAGCTCTTAGACTTCATGTCTTTGAAGGAGGTTTAGCCTAGCCCTAAGCCTTTTCAGAATAGCATGCTTCTTAGACAGAGCTTCAAGCAAGAAGGATGAAGGCCCTCTTTTCGCCAATGGATCACTTAGTCGGAATAAGCGGGATTAGGTTGATGCGGAATAAGCCATTTCCCACTATTTACAGGGAAATTAGTCGAAGGAATAGGTACATTTAGAGTTGTGGGACTTAAAGGAATAGAATGCCCCGTTAGAATGGGCAGGGACAGTCGATCATTGCCTTAATTTCCTGGGAGACTCTAGTATAAAAAATTCCAGGTATTTCATCATAAAAGTGTCACATTTATATTGTTCTTATTAAAGGAAAGAGCCGAATAGACAAATGGTTTACATGACCGCTCGCTTTGGACAAGATGCCATAGAATAAGAATAAGGCCTTTGTTTGCAAAGATGACTTTCCCGCTTTCCTTTGTGAGGGAGGTTTGTGCACATGAATTAATAATCAAAGTATAAGGAAGATGGCATAGAGCATAGAATGAGATTGATGCTTCGAATGCCCAGTTTTCAGGGGTTGTGATAGGAAGAGCTGTGGCACTTTCGGAAGGGGGAATCAGACTAGGTTGTCACTGTTTTTGAAGAGGAAACGTAGCTAGCACGTTGAATCATGTATGTCAGCGGTTAAAGATAGCCCTAAAGTGAGGGACCCCGGAGATAGTATTTCTCAACTATCGATCGACGTGACAATCATGCCTGCTTGATAAATGCCTTTTCATTAAGTCTCCCAATAAATGAAAAAGGATTTTTGGTGACATGAAAGCTATGCTCGACGCTCTCTTTCCTATTCCACTATGCTATGTGGTCTTTCCCTCTCTTGCTGGATGACTACTATGGAAAATGATGATGACTACTCCCAGTCTCTAGTCAATCCATGCTGATGCTAGAAGAGTTGTTCCCGCCGTCCACCCGAAAGAGACAAGGAAGACTAACCGCCATCCTGCTCGAACCCTTGCTGCCTGAGTTATATAGCTAACTGTGACAAGGAAGGTTCAAGCTATGGCTTCCCCATGGGGTGCTCACTTGAAACCTTTGTCCGGTCAATGCGAGAAAGAGAGAAGTGATGTAAACATAGGAATGTAAGGTTTGCTTGTCAGTTGTCGGGCCAATGAGGCTCTTCTAGATTTACCTACACCGTAAGGGAAAGATCAAAGGCGAGGGGGGAAATTCCTCGTACGAACTATCTAATCAAGTTTTCATTTTAATATCATAGGCAGCTGGCAAAGCCGTGTTTTATTGTCGTGTACATGCTCCGTTACAGCTTTGTTCATGCGCCAATCAATTGAAAGTATGTCGTGTACAAGCAATAGCGGTTCCATTCTTGCTCTTCCTTTTCTATCTCTTTCCTCAGGTATAAAGGTTCCTACCCTTCTTGTGTCACGTGCTTTTTCGATTCTCTTTCTTTTTTTAAGGATTGGAATGGAATCTTTCGATAATGGTCTAACTAGCTCCACCCCTTTGAAGTGGGAATGTACTTCATGTCATAGCTTTCCTTTCTTTCGGGGCCATTTCCTTCAGCCTTTCTTCTTAGTCTGAGGCATCTCCCTCTCGTCTTATTGTGGTAAGTTAACTGTAAAGTCTTGGAAGTTAGGGTTTTGCAATCATTCCAATCCCTCTAGTCTTGGCAGTTTCATTAAGCCATTCTGCTATCATTCTAGTTGTTAGTGAAGTGGCTGCCTGATGTTCGATCGTGTAATTGGCATCGCAGCCAGTGAATGTCCTCAACTCGGAGAAAGGGAATAAGAATGATTATCAGCATGTAAAAAAACCTTGGGTCGTTGGAGACCATTACTTTACGATCCGTCGTTGGACTCAGGGGTTTATCTCATCTGAAGCTACCATTTACTCGGTGGCACTTGAATTGGAAGTTGGAAACTAAGTGAGAAAATGGCTCTAATGAAACTAACTGTATTTCAGCTCGCGCATACAAAGAATCATTCTATCCTTTTGTCCCTCACTACCTTAAGGCACGCCATTACTCCCAACATTGGATTCATTCACAATAGTTTGTCCTTCCATTGCTTCCCCGTTTTTCTCGAATATCATATATTTTTACTATACTGTAAAAGCCTTAAGTATGGCTCCTATAGCTCTTACAATCAAATATTCTCTCTCCGCTATACTGAATAGTCTTTCTATCTCCCCTTTCCCTGGGGTTTTAGAAGGAGTTGCTATTGTTTTTTCTTTCCAGCCCGTTCTATTTACCGGGGGCCCAGTTGCTGTCCTAAGGGGGGCATCATCAATTCTTGATGCTTGAAAGAAGATGTTCCAAACAGTTTTCTTTGAAATCTGGGTTAGAGGGCGAAAGCCTGGTTTCCAAGTTAGTCTTCAAGCCATAAAGTCTGCATTTCCTCTTAGTGTGAGAAAGCCAGGTCAAGATCTAGTTCTATTTATCAATCAAAGAGTTAGAAAGCTAGCTTTACATAGGCCAATCTTAGGCCTCATTTGTTTGCACTTAATGGAGGTCTGAATCTTAATCATTAAAATATCAGACATTAAGTGCATTTGTTTTTAAAATCTGAATCTTAATTATTCAAATCTCAATCATGAAGAGTGTTTGTTTTTTTACTTCACAACCACTTAATATGTCTGAATAGGTTTGTATGATTCAGATCTATAACGAAGACTTAATTTCATTAAGATGCTATCATATATTTATTATTAATTGACGCCACCTCATACCATTATCAATTACCACCATACCACCACCACCACCATACTCAACCAACCTCACCACCACCACCACCTCTACCACCATCACGCCGCCATCATTATAGCCTACTACCACCCACCCACCATCTTCTTCAGTCACAACTACTACCACCACCCGCCATT
Organism: Nicotiana noctiflora; assembly: GCA_032618575.1. NCBI lineage: Eukaryota > Viridiplantae > Streptophyta > Magnoliopsida > Solanales > Solanaceae > Nicotiana > Nicotiana noctiflora. The sequence continues at coordinate 873,365 of JASVEL010008856.1, forward strand.
ATTAACTATAATATGCCACCACCACCACCACCATCACCATCCTGAAACATAATTGCCACCACTGCCAATAGCTACTAGTTACTAGCATGAACCACCATCATTAACCAATACTACCCCCATCCACCATTGCTAATCGGTATTCACCCGTTAATCATCACCACCAACAACTATCATATTTTTAAAAACTATAAATTTTATTGATAAATATTAGATTAGTTAGTATTTCATACATTATATGTTTATTAATTTTCAAATAGAGATAAATTTTATATATTTAGATGTTAAAATCAAACAGTCTTAATTATTTAGTATTCAGATCTTAATACACATCTTAATATATTCAGATGTGCATTCAGATTCAGGTGTCTTAATCTTAATCCACATCTTGATATTCAGATGTGCATTAATATTCAGACATCTTAATCTTAAAAATAAACAAATGAGGCCTAAGTTTGACTTTGTCGCTAGGATTCCGGGGACCGGCTTCGCAAGACCATTTTGGCCTATTCATCTATATGCTCTATTTGGCAGACAATTGCCTTTCTTTAACTAGGTGAAAATGCAAATCAGATATTTCATTTCTTATTATAAGAAAATTTAGAGATCGAATGAGATTGATCGAAAACATAGTGTAAATTGGATGTGTGATGCATGCCGCCAGCTTTTCATCTTGAGCCTGGATCAAACTCTTCATGCAAGGAATAGAATATGCTCATTTCTTTGAAGGACGTTAATCAATAGTTCAACGAGCCTCGCTTCTTTTCTTTTGGTTTTTTTATTATTTTATTAGACTGTATGAGTATTCTTAAATGAGTGGAACGATCTAAAGAATAGCCTACGGGAGATAGCTATGAATTTCACTTAATTGACTTTTCCTTTCAAGCTTCAGTGTGAAAGTGAACGTAGAATGTAAGAGAAATTCAAATGTTATAACTCCATTTATAACTCCAGTACGTCAGGAACCATCAGAAAAAGAAAGACTATCCTAGAATAAATTGTATAACTTGGATAAAGTATTCCCTTGGGTTCCATTCTCAATTAGACTCGTATATAGGGAATTAAGATAGGGAATACTTTCCTCTGTAAAAAGGATCTGCTGAGCAATAGCTTCTCTGGGAGGCAGCTCAAAGTCCAAACCTGGAGTAGTTTCTTTATAAACCCGTACAAGCATTTCTACTTCGGATACGATTCTTTCTTTTAGCGTATCTATAGTCAATTGATTGAGCTTATTCCCCATATTAATGGAATTTAGATTTATGGCCTGTCCAGCCCAAAAAGCCACAAGAAGGGTGATAGACAGTGTTAACCCTAGAGATGTGATGTATTCTAAAATTAGCAAGTCCATTGCTTTGATTCTTTTCTTTTCTTTTTCTGCTCCCCCGGAAAAAAACTTGCTGGAAATCGCCGGTGGTTGGTCCGGAAAGACATAGGACTTCTGAAATTAGCAAGTCCATTGCTTTAAAAGTGCTTCTCTTACGATATATTGATTTGGATGAAAAGAGTAAAGTTACAATATCATATATGTTGTTCGAAACTATCTTACTTTGAAAGGGGGAGTCCATTCCAACAATCGAAAAGCTATTGAGTAAGTCGTGTGGCGCATCAAATCTTTCAAGAGAAAGAAAGTTCCCTTTAGAAAGGAAGAAGAAGCGTAGAAATCAAACTCCTAGGGAACGTCTGCGCTCAGTCTCTGTCTGACGGACCATTACCTAAATCTCAATCTTGCTTCAAAGGGTAGCTTTCTTTCTGGTGTGATGGCCTCTTCTTCGTCTAATCATTATACTTGCAGCAAGAAAGGGGCTTTGGAAAGATAGTTCGCCAGGTCTGTCTATTTGTATACATTGGCAAGAGAAGCCCAGGTACCCATTCACCGAAGTGAGCTTTGAAGATGCTCGAGCGAAGTGAGAGGAAAGAACAAAGTAACTCTACCGTAAGGGAGAGCATCTTCCTCCCTCAAATATTTATCTTTGTTTTTTGCTTGATTATACGGTTGTTGATTGAGTCTTTCTATTGCAGGAGCGATATAAAGGGGTTTCCGTCTAAGTCTTCGAGTACTCTCTTGGAAGTGGGAAGTGAGGGGGCAGTGCTAGCTATCCATCTAGTCCATTTCCGTCCTGCGCTGGAAAAACCTCTACTCTACCCCAATTTTTGTATACCCCTATGTCTCTGCAAGCAGTGGCCCCTTGTCTCTAAGCCTGATAGTGGTCTTAGTGTAAGGAAGCAAGTAACCTAAATATGTCACATGTCACAGGGCCCCACTCGGATGACTGGTTTTGAGGCAGGCGTCTTCTAGGCTTTCACCCTCTGTTAGTGCATTGCATCAAGAGTATTGAGATTGATTGGGCCCTAGGACCCTTTTAGGAAAGCGACGGAAGAAAAGTATGGATTGCTCTAATAAAAAGGATCTTGCTATTCTAGGAGGTGGCATACCTGAAAGACTGACTGTTGACTTTGATCATTCTTTAGTACTAAGACTTGAATCAATATCTCAAATAGGGTGATATCAGGCCTTCTGTGCGATATCGATCTTCTGTATATGGTAAGCGGACTGCCTTTCCCCCTTACTAAATCAAATAGGGAAATAGAAAGGGGTCGACCTTAAGTTCTATCTTAATAGCCAAGATTGAAGAGTTGTAGCTTTTCTTTCTGAAAGAGTCATTTTCTCGTTATTAGAGAGAAGCATAAGCCTTAGAAGGGAGCACTTGTGGCACACTTACTATATCCCATTCCAGCCTCACCTTACCCTTTCGGTAACTAACCTACCTTGCTTTTCAAATATAAATATAAAACTACTCAGGTCTGTAGCTCCTTTAATCAGGGTTCACTATCCCTAATCAATTTTGATCACTAAAAAAGACCTTTGCCGGACTTGTTATAGTTCCTCTTCTTGCTCTTCCAATTCAGAAAGACTTGTTGGAAATTGCCGGTTGGGTTGGTCCAACCAAGAAAGGCATGGGCCTTTTGAGCATTGCTTGGGCCGAGTGTTGTATACATACCTAGTGATTTACAAACACCCTCATTGAACATTTTCTATATATATCTATCTCCATCAAATAAAACACGTCCATGCCATAGAGAATCAGGCTCGGAAAAAACGAGAATAGGGACCACGCTCCCCGCTTTCTTCCTGTGGTTACTATTAGAACACAAGCCAAGGAACTTAAAACCACAACACAAGCACCGTTTATTCACTAGTTTTGGATTTTTCGCCCTTTGCTTCCGGCTTTGATGAAGGTAAATACTCAAAAAAGTTCCCCGTAGAACGTGAGCGTTGAGGATTTCATCGAAACAAAGAGAGTGGCCCAACTGGTGCTTTTTATGTGTTAGCTAGGTGAAAGGCTTGCTTGACTATAAATAGATTAGTGTATTAAGTAAGGAACTACTAAAACCTCTATTCCCGTTTTTGGGCTATAAGACTCTTAGCTTCCATCGAGCTAGGTGCATAAGCTTTTTTTTACTATAGAAACGATTCCTCCCCCAGCAAAAAGTGGTCCGCCAACTAAACTTGACTTGTTGTGATAGGGGTACTGCCTTTTCATTCCCACCAAGGAGCCATAGCTTTACAATATAGGGCTTGACTGCCTTACCTTCTATTATATTAGTAAAAGGCCTTTAGGCCTGACTTTACTACTATAATATCAAGTAAAGGGGCATGTATGCTTTTTGGTAAAGAAATAGGGCTACTTCACAAGATGCTACTAATAGTCGAAAAGGTTCACAGCGAGTTCAGTCTATAGTGACAAAGGGAACATTTCTGGCGGAGGGGTTTGTCTCCATGGAAAAAGTATTCACTACTGGTTACAGCGCCTTCATTCATTCGTCGTGCTACTTCGGAACTGTTCAGCGGACACGTGGAGTCGAACGTCTCTCTACAATGTTGTGTAGGTAGACTGATTATTGTAGGTGATTGTCTCTAGTAGTTTAGAAAGAGTTTTGTTGCTACCAACTTCTTTCTTTGTAGTCTAGTACATCTACATGATCTAGTGGATCTAAAGTAGGTTTATGTTCAGCAACAGAAAGAGGCGAGCTTCTGCTTTCTTACCTGAGAATATTTAAAAGGGGGAAGCCTCGAAAGGCACACAAGTGCACCTCTCGTAGATGAATACCAACTCAGTCCGCTCCTACTGCACGGGAGTCTCATTCGGTCGGTGCCGGGTCGGCCCCTAGGGCACTATTCGCATTGGGAGTGGTTCAGCCATCAAGCTACTTTGTGGGGTAGGGGACCAAACTGGTGACTGCTGCGGTTGTTGTCTACAGGGTGTATGACACCCCACAAGTTTACTAGTGCGGAGCCAGGAGATTTTCTTTTGGATCGTTACAACGCTCGTTGAACTGTTCAAGTAGAAGTGAATAGGTAAGAAGTAGAAAGCCCCATATCAATCCATTTCTATAGGTGACAATATGAGCAAAAGACAGGAATCCCTAAATCCCACAGAAAAGAACTCACTCCGGAGGGAGTGAGGGGGGTATTCAAAAAGTGGAGCCGTGGTATATTTCTTTCCTTGTAAGAAAGGTCTTGGTTTGGTATGGAATTAGAGAAAACTTGTTATGGTTATGCGTCTATATAGAAAAGGTGGGTGGGGCTTCAGACGGTTTTTTTTATGAATAGTTTCAATCAAAATTCCATCGATTGTAGCTAGTGATTGCCTGGGTCGGTGTGTGATCACCAAAGGTGAAGTAACCCTTCAGATGCTCTCTCCACCCATGCCGAATTCCCCCGGACGGTTCTGCCGGGTACGGCCAGGAGCTAGTTTGGGGAATCACAGGGCCTTACTTATTTAGGGGGGACTTGATTCTGAAATGGAATGATTAATAGAATTGATATTTCATAGAAGAATGACCGAGACCATAAAATCCTTTCACACCCACACATGTGGCTGAATATATAAGGAAGTTCACACAACTTGGAAAAATCCATCCTATATCCCTGACTTGCCAGCTTGATCGCTTGTCTTATTTACCATTTTATTAGCGTGTGGTATATGTCTGGTCCTTTCGGGTCGCCTGACCTGGGCTGATGGTGCTTTGTAACGGCTTGTCTGGAGTCCAGCGGCTCTCTAAGGCTTAGATGTACTAGTACCTACCACCAAAACATCGTGAAGGATTCAATGAACGTCTTGAAACGTAGTAGCATAATACAATTCACTAATTGGTTGTTGGCTCAACCGGAGGAGTCTGAAATCAACAACGTGTAACTGGTTGGGCATTAAGTGTTCTGCTCCTTGAGGAAGTATGTGAGAGGATTGATGTTGAGCTGAAATAGGGTTAAAGCAGCCAACAACGCAAACCTCTTTACTTAGTAGGGCTTGAAAGGCTAGACAGTTTCTTTTCCTTTCCTATCCAGTATTTTCAATCAAACCAAAATAGGAAAAGTTGCAAGCACCACTAGGCCCGGCCGTCGGTTGAACGTTAGTAGGGTCTGATATTCATTCCTTACTCAAATAGGAAGGTGGCAGTCTCAATCTAGCGGCGTGGTCCAGAACAAGCCTTTGCTGACCCATGGGGTTTTTGTTTTGGTTACACGAAGTGCTTTTTTGCTCGCTTGCAGCGCCTCGACTCCAGTTTCTGTGGTAGGATTGAGTGAGGTGACGAGAGCTGAAGCCAAAGTTCCTTGCTACACTCCATAGATGCTCGTACGATTCTTGTGGATTTTTGGTGTGTTTGAATTCAACCTCTCGTTAGGTCTTCACTGAAGGATTGTCCACCTTCTAAAGCCTCTCTACCATACCCTTAGAAAGTTACAACGGATGACTTCTATTACTATATGGAAGAACTTTTCAAACTAGTTGATAGTCGTTCCCTGGTTGCACCCCACAATGGTTTCTAACTTACTAAATCACATGTTTCTGTTTTCGGAACATCACATGTAGAATTTTTTGGGGGAGAATCACTCGGTGCGGGGCCTCGCGTGTGAGATCAGGTGATGGTCAACAACTCAGGCAGGAAATGCTGAAAAGCGGCTAACGATACACGAGCTATTTTCCCCTTATACACTCTAAAAAGGGGTATGTCGGGTTTTTGGACACTATGATGAGTAAGGGTTCCAAACCTTCCAAAACTGATAGGTGTGTGTTGTTTCTTGGCACTCTCTTTCTATATTATGAAAACCTAAAAATAGCGATGGAAAGTGGATTTCAGGTTTATTAGTCTCGAGAAGGTATTAGCCACCGGTCACCATACTTTCGTAAAAAGCACCATTTGGCTGTGGTTCCTCTCCTTCCTCTTGAACCTCGAACAAAAAATCAATCTCGCCATCAGCTCTACTATAGTTACGAATCAAAAAAATAAACTAAACTTGACTTAAGACGAAGAAAGCGAGTGCCGAAAAAAAACCATTTTCTTAAGGCTTCAAACTACTAGTCATTCAGACTATAATGAATGAAAAGTAAGGAAGTCCTTATCTTGATTTGGCCTACGTGCATTATATCTAACCTTTTAACTTGATTTCAATCTCAACAAAGAAATGAAAGCATAACCCTTTGCTCGCTTGTAGCACCTATTAGTCTTTTATTTTATCCTGCCTTGTCAAGATCTCTCGGGTGTCTACGGCAGATCCGATCAGTCTCGTGATGAAGAGAAGCCTTTGATGTTGAAAGGTTTCGTCATGACAACTCAATTTGTCCCGTAAACTACTCGGGGCTCCTCATGGTTTAGTAAAAGGGAGGGGATATTTTATATTCATCTGAGGGTTCATTCATTATGAACTAAAAGTTGTTGGCAGATTAATGAGGTCTTAAAAACGTCATAGAATTCATGATATACCATTCCATTTTTTCCTTTAGCAAGTAGGCGACGTGAATCTATGCTTTCTATCTTTCAATCGGATACCAATTCCTTGGATTCATTTGAAAGCCTTGAGATGACTTGCAGAATAAATTCTTTCTAGGTTTGTCTTGGGTCTCTGGAACAAACGGTCCATTTATTGATGGGCGAACGATGGGGATTGAACCTGCGCTTGGTGGATTCAGAATCCACTGCCTTGATCCACTTGGCTACATGTGCCCCTACCCCCGCACAGGTTGAAGTCTCTATCTGTGATCAGATCCTTTTTGAACTCCCCTATTAACACTTATCAAAGAGAACATTTTTCCTATACTATAGTGGCCAGTCTATTGTTGTGTTTCGGAATTAGGGGAAATAATGCTTCAACAAGTAGAAGCTTCCTGGCAAAGCTTAAAACAAAGAGGTTGGGCTGTTCACTTTATTAATTTGACTTCACTTTACTTATGATTAAAGATAGGGGCTGGGCGGGCAGTGAAAGCTTATTTATTAGACAACGAGAGAGCTACAAGCACCTACTCGAGAAGCAGCAAGCGGAGCTTGAACTTAAATAAGCGAGCCTCTATCAGAGAAAGCCATTGCGCTAGCCCCTTGTCTGGTATAGGGTGGAAAACCTACGCACCCTTAAACTACAAGCTTTCTTTGAAGCCCCTACAACATGGGATATTTGAAGAACCCCCTTTCTACAAACCTTTCTATAATATAAGAGAAGCTCTTCGAGCTTTCTTCGCATGGTTGAGCGTATCCCCTTTCTATTAGTAAGGTTGTCAAATTTCCTTTAGTTCCTTTATGACTATGATATAAATAATAGGGATAGGTGGCGCTAACGAGCAAGAAAATAGATGCACTAAGGCGCAACTTCGCGCACCTGCTACGCCATTGCTTCTTGCATTTTCTTTTACTAAGAAACTAATCTAAACAGAAGCACTTCTTTCTCAAAGTCAACTTTCTCCCTTCTTGCTTTAGTGAAATAAGGGGCGCTAACGCAACCTTCCTTTAGCTGGCTTTGCCATATTTTTTCATTTTTTTTCTCAAATGGATATTTAGGGATCTCTTTTTTCATAGATCTTGAAACCAGATCAATATCCATTTCTCAATAGATCTATTTATCGATAGAAAGATATAGATCTCTATATGGATCTATCTCCATATCTAAATATGGAAGAACCGACACAACAAGGGTGTAACCAATGGAAGGTTCTCACCCTGTCCCCGACATTGTTCTCCGATGATGTCCCGTAGCCACTATTCTCCTTCTTTCTTCAATCATTCCAATCAGGACAAGTGGTTCATTTTGTCCTCCTATCTACGCAATTCTCTATCTTCGTTCGTGATCATGTAGGGCCAAAGATACTTGTAGAATAGCGGATGTGAAACGGCGATTCCCCCCTTTCCATTGAAGTAGGGAGGGCCTCCTTCCCCACCATTCTGGCCTATTAATAATAGGGATTTTACCGATGCTGAAGATAGCTTGCTTACCAAGCCGCCCACTTGAGAAGCCAGTCATCAGGGAAGAAGCAAGGAGGAAGCAAAGTTGTCTACGAAGCTTTGCTTCTCCCCCTGTAGTCGTAATACTCGGCTTGTCACTACTTTGATTCAAAAGGTAACCAACGGTTCTTGACTTTTTCCGCTTTTCGCAACCGTAACCACTTGTCATTCTGATTGCTTCATCCATAAACCCTTTTTTTATTTTAAAATAGCGATACGCTCTAAAATAGTAAAGGAGAAGCTTCCATTCTTGAAGCTACCACTTCCCGCCTCCCTCGGGGTGAGAAGTTCCCTTCCCTTTTCTAAAATGGCTGAGTGGTCTGCTTAGCAAACATACAAAGTGGACCGCAGTTTGGCTGACCCTCTTCTTCCCATTCGGGTTGGGTTAACCCAGAAGTACAGTAAGAAGGAATGGAACCACTGGAATGTCGTCTGCAGTTCACAGTTGGGCAAAGATGGCTGACTTTGGAAGCGGAACACGAACCTATTTCCGCTATTCCGTGTTCTTATTGAGCATAGTGAAATGAAGGTTGATGATAAAGTCAGCGAAGTTTCCATGGTGTTCTACCTTTGCGTAGTCTCGGTCCATAGTGAAAGGCTCCACACATGAGCCTCGTTAAACTAAGCTGAAGTGTAAGGTGTAAGTGAAGAAAATAGAAGAGATGAAGTCCATCCCTTAGCCTAGTCTATATCGACTGTTGACGCAACTACATACGCACGCCTCACTAATAATTTCATTTTTATTTTATTTCTAAATTATTTAACAGCTAAGCGATTTCATAACCTGAGCTTTCCTTAACTAGCTGACCTTACTTCCTAACCTTAGCCTCCCTTTCTTTATAGTTTTCTAGTTCGACTAAGTGACTTCGTAACCTCAACGTACTTTTTTTCTTACAGTAGCATAGGCCTTCGCCACTTCAAACGGGCGCTTCGCCCCTCTTTTTTTTGAATTAGAAAGAACGGGGTCTTACTTATTCACGGGGGATAAAAGACAAATAAAAGGATGAGGGGGCATTATGATCGGAGAAAGAGAAGTGGCGTGGTTGGTGTGTCATTGGGTTAGTGGGGGAACCCAAAGAAAGGGGGGACGACCCGCCGAATTCACATCAGAAATCGCCAACATCAAGATAAACGAAATCTTGAATTGCGCATAAAAACAAAATGAACCACTTATGTTCTTGGAGCTGATATATATGAAAAATGGCTTTTTGGTCGCTTTCGTCCAGTGGTTAGGACATCGTGATTTTATGTCTAAGAAACGGGTTCGATTTCCATAAGTGATAGGTACTCATTCCCGACCACTTTCAATTAGTGTTCATTGCTGAGTGATCACTCGCCATCTGGCTGGAAAAGATGGTCCGGAAGCTTCCTCTGTCCCAGCAAGCAAGACAAGTCACCACTTCTCTCAGTAATGGACTTCCTTTACTTCGTAACCTTAGCCTTAGATGTCCTTTCATATATTCTCAAACCTCCAACAGACAGAATCTCTATGCATGCGTTCTTTCTCTCCTCCCCTCAGCCATACATCCCTTTTTTTTCTTTTGGCTATTTTTGTTAGGCACTGAACCCCACCCAACAGAGCGGTGCTGACTTGTGTCCTCCGCTCCCTAATACCTAAAAAGAGTTCCGTCTATTGAGCCTAAAGATTTAACCATGGCATGGCGTAGTAAGTTGGCCTAGTCTCCCGCTTAGCCTTCGCCTTCTTCAGTGGCTAATTTGAAGCGTTCAACGTCGCCCTACCACCTTGTTTTTCAAGGTTGAGCTTGTTCAGTTGAATCTAATGCTATGCTGCCCTTCACTTGTTCAAGAGAAAGCAAGGACTTTCTTTTAGCTACCAGCCCAAATAAAAGAGATTAGCCTCTTGATCGATCGATTGATTGGATCGAAGTACGAAAGGGTTGATTAAAGTCTGAGATCAGCCCAAGACTAAGACCGAGTAACTACCTACTGCAACATTGGTCGTCTATCTATCTCGCCACGGTCCCCTACTCCAATAAAGGCCGGCAGAAGGAATGCTCAGCTCATCTTTCTTACGGCTCGTTACCGCAGCACTTGTTCGCCCCTTCGGCTTCTTCCATTAAAAAAAGGTAGTCTTTCCTTGGTAAATAGCATCTTGAAGTGAAGCAAAGGAATTATTCAAGGAAAGAAATGGCAGGTCGGTCAATTGCATTAGGTAGGAGATGCATGACCTGCCTTAACCGCAAGTGCATTCGCTATTCGATTCCATCCTAAATCCCACCAAATTTTGATTCCAAAATATGTATCTCTTCTTTACTTTTAAGTGACAAGGGGGTGACAAAGGGTATATTTTCTTCTCTATGTCGCCATCTCATCAATGAGCGTAGATTAATAGCAAAGCCTGCCCTTTTGTGCTTTTCAATCTGTATCCCATTCTTCAGGTTTAGTTTTCTTTCATCACAGATCAACAGGTGATCCGTCCTTTCTCCCCATTTTGTCATAAGGCATGGTTTGACTCTGAGAAAAAAATTCCTGTGTTTAGGTCCCTACTAAGCATAATTCGTAAACTATGCAAAGGCTATTTGAATACTTTTGAAAAAGTTTTTAGCAAAAAAAGTAAAACAATTCTCAACGCTATTACGAGGTAGTGATGAGTTAAACTACTAGTGTTGGCATGGAAGTCAACCCGGTAAACTGATTCCATTCTGCTACTAGGGTTCCAAACCTTCCCCTGAGCTCTTCAATCTATAAATAAATTTTTAACTCAAGAAATGCTAAGGCTATTTAGAGTTGGTATTTCTAACTAAGTCGGAAGGAGGGCTTTGGGCAAATAGCAACTCGAAAGTACTTTACATCAGTCCTTGTACTGAAAGACATGACTTCAGGAGTGGATTTCGTAAGGAAGGACTTCGTTTACTTCCTCCAAATTGCTTATGTAAGAAATAGTGGAAAGAAAGGAATAAAAAAAAATAAGGCAGCATTGACATTGAATGAGAATGCTTGAATGGGAATCATCTTAGCGACTGACAATAGACATGAGTCTAAGCCATCGGGAGAGGAGAGACCATTTTCATAAGAGAAGGACGAGCAAGTGACAGATTGGGACAAAAGATAGGTAGGTCTTCTGAGAGGTCATTTAGGGGTCTCATTAGCGACCCATAATTCTTCCATAAGCTGTCAGAGTCCAATCGAAGAGAGCAAGAGATAGAGGACTCCTCGCTCATAGATGTGAATTGAAAAAGCAAGCCCGAGTTATTTTTAATTAGGCTCTACAATCTGGTCCCTGTCCCTAGTAAGGTTTGATTGTTATCCGTAAGTCTTGTTTTGATAGCGGGAAGGTGAACTTTGCAAAAGTGTTTATTTGGTTGGGAAGAATAGGACTTTTGACTCCAAGCCTACCCTACTTGAAAAAACGTTTCAGCTATTGATGTAGTCTTCTCGCTACCTACTAGAAAAATCCTATCAAGATAGATTGAATCGACTACCTATACTTTAACTAAAGGCACAAGGGTGTAGCGAGCAAAGAACAGAGGAAATGCACATGGGTCTCCTTGAAGAACGAAGTCTAGGGTAAAGAAAGAAGGGTAGAGTGGGCACAATTTTACTGTGCTTGGATTGGCATGGCTCTCTCCCTTTGCTGGTTAAGGCTCGACCTTTGACTACGCTAGCCTATACTTTTCATGTCAAGCGTACAAGTCTAGTTTAGTGGGATTTACTTCTAAAGACAGGAATTCGTTTTCATCTCCCCTGTCAAAGTCGACGTCTTAACCTAACTTCCTGAGCTTAGTTGATTCTTGAAGCAGTAGCTCTGGATCGAGAGATGGATGCTTACCTTATTATTATGAAAAGGAGAAAGATCTCTTTTTATAGATGTTGAGGTTAGTAAGGGAGGGGGGGTTTGCTAGCTTGCTGGCTAGCTCATGCAATCA
>JASVEL010008857.1:0-95000 GCA_032618575.1 Nicotiana noctiflora
TGATAAATATTAGATTAGTTAGTATTTCATACATTATATGTTTATTAATTTTCAAATAGAGATAAATTTTATATATTTAGATGTTAAAATCAAACAGTCTTAATTATTTAGTATTCAGATCTTAATACACATCTTAATATATTCAGATGTGCATTCAGATTCAGGTGTCTTAATCTTAATCCACATCTTGATATTCAGATGTGCATTAATATTCAGACATCTTAATCTTAAAAATAAACAAATGAGGCCTAAGTTTGACTTTGTCGCTAGGATTCCGGGGACCGGCTTCGCAAGACCATTTTGGCCTATTCATCTATATGCTCTATTTGGCAGACAATTGCCTTTCTTTAACTAGGTGAAAATGCAAATCAGATATTTCATTTCTTATTATAAGAAAATTTAGAGATCGAATGAGATTGATCGAAAACATAGTGTAAATTGGATGTGTGATGCATGCCGCCAGCTTTTCATCTTGAGCCTGGATCAAACTCTTCATGCAAGGAATAGAATATGCTCATTTCTTTGAAGGACGTTAATCAATAGTTCAACGAGCCTCGCTTCTTTTCTTTTGGTTTTTTTATTATTTTATTAGACTGTATGAGTATTCTTAAATGAGTGGAACGATCTAAAGAATAGCCTACGGGAGATAGCTATGAATTTCACTTAATTGACTTTTCCTTTCAAGCTTCAGTGTGAAAGTGAACGTAGAATGTAAGAGAAATTCAAATGTTATAACTCCATTTATAACTCCAGTACGTCAGGAACCATCAGAAAAAGAAAGACTATCCTAGAATAAATTGTATAACTTGGATAAAGTATTCCCTTGGGTTCCATTCTCAATTAGACTCGTATATAGGGAATTAAGATAGGGAATACTTTCCTCTGTAAAAAGGATCTGCTGAGCAATAGCTTCTCTGGGAGGCAGCTCAAAGTCCAAACCTGGAGTAGTTTCTTTATAAACCCGTACAAGCATTTCTACTTCGGATACGATTCTTTCTTTTAGCGTATCTATAGTCAATTGATTGAGCTTATTCCCCATATTAATGGAATTTAGATTTATGGCCTGTCCAGCCCAAAAAGCCACAAGAAGGGTGATAGACAGTGTTAACCCTAGAGATGTGATGTATTCTAAAATTAGCAAGTCCATTGCTTTGATTCTTTTCTTTTCTTTTTCTGCTCCCCCGGAAAAAAACTTGCTGGAAATCGCCGGTGGTTGGTCCGGAAAGACATAGGACTTCTGAAATTAGCAAGTCCATTGCTTTAAAAGTGCTTCTCTTACGATATATTGATTTGGATGAAAAGAGTAAAGTTACAATATCATATATGTTGTTCGAAACTATCTTACTTTGAAAGGGGGAGTCCATTCCAACAATCGAAAAGCTATTGAGTAAGTCGTGTGGCGCATCAAATCTTTCAAGAGAAAGAAAGTTCCCTTTAGAAAGGAAGAAGAAGCGTAGAAATCAAACTCCTAGGGAACGTCTGCGCTCAGTCTCTGTCTGACGGACCATTACCTAAATCTCAATCTTGCTTCAAAGGGTAGCTTTCTTTCTGGTGTGATGGCCTCTTCTTCGTCTAATCATTATACTTGCAGCAAGAAAGGGGCTTTGGAAAGATAGTTCGCCAGGTCTGTCTATTTGTATACATTGGCAAGAGAAGCCCAGGTACCCATTCACCGAAGTGAGCTTTGAAGATGCTCGAGCGAAGTGAGAGGAAAGAACAAAGTAACTCTACCGTAAGGGAGAGCATCTTCCTCCCTCAAATATTTATCTTTGTTTTTTGCTTGATTATACGGTTGTTGATTGAGTCTTTCTATTGCAGGAGCGATATAAAGGGGTTTCCGTCTAAGTCTTCGAGTACTCTCTTGGAAGTGGGAAGTGAGGGGGCAGTGCTAGCTATCCATCTAGTCCATTTCCGTCCTGCGCTGGAAAAACCTCTACTCTACCCCAATTTTTGTATACCCCTATGTCTCTGCAAGCAGTGGCCCCTTGTCTCTAAGCCTGATAGTGGTCTTAGTGTAAGGAAGCAAGTAACCTAAATATGTCACATGTCACAGGGCCCCACTCGGATGACTGGTTTTGAGGCAGGCGTCTTCTAGGCTTTCACCCTCTGTTAGTGCATTGCATCAAGAGTATTGAGATTGATTGGGCCCTAGGACCCTTTTAGGAAAGCGACGGAAGAAAAGTATGGATTGCTCTAATAAAAAGGATCTTGCTATTCTAGGAGGTGGCATACCTGAAAGACTGACTGTTGACTTTGATCATTCTTTAGTACTAAGACTTGAATCAATATCTCAAATAGGGTGATATCAGGCCTTCTGTGCGATATCGATCTTCTGTATATGGTAAGCGGACTGCCTTTCCCCCTTACTAAATCAAATAGGGAAATAGAAAGGGGTCGACCTTAAGTTCTATCTTAATAGCCAAGATTGAAGAGTTGTAGCTTTTCTTTCTGAAAGAGTCATTTTCTCGTTATTAGAGAGAAGCATAAGCCTTAGAAGGGAGCACTTGTGGCACACTTACTATATCCCATTCCAGCCTCACCTTACCCTTTCGGTAACTAACCTACCTTGCTTTTCAAATATAAATATAAAACTACTCAGGTCTGTAGCTCCTTTAATCAGGGTTCACTATCCCTAATCAATTTTGATCACTAAAAAAGACCTTTGCCGGACTTGTTATAGTTCCTCTTCTTGCTCTTCCAATTCAGAAAGACTTGTTGGAAATTGCCGGTTGGGTTGGTCCAACCAAGAAAGGCATGGGCCTTTTGAGCATTGCTTGGGCCGAGTGTTGTATACATACCTAGTGATTTACAAACACCCTCATTGAACATTTTCTATATATATCTATCTCCATCAAATAAAACACGTCCATGCCATAGAGAATCAGGCTCGGAAAAAACGAGAATAGGGACCACGCTCCCCGCTTTCTTCCTGTGGTTACTATTAGAACACAAGCCAAGGAACTTAAAACCACAACACAAGCACCGTTTATTCACTAGTTTTGGATTTTTCGCCCTTTGCTTCCGGCTTTGATGAAGGTAAATACTCAAAAAAGTTCCCCGTAGAACGTGAGCGTTGAGGATTTCATCGAAACAAAGAGAGTGGCCCAACTGGTGCTTTTTATGTGTTAGCTAGGTGAAAGGCTTGCTTGACTATAAATAGATTAGTGTATTAAGTAAGGAACTACTAAAACCTCTATTCCCGTTTTTGGGCTATAAGACTCTTAGCTTCCATCGAGCTAGGTGCATAAGCTTTTTTTTACTATAGAAACGATTCCTCCCCCAGCAAAAAGTGGTCCGCCAACTAAACTTGACTTGTTGTGATAGGGGTACTGCCTTTTCATTCCCACCAAGGAGCCATAGCTTTACAATATAGGGCTTGACTGCCTTACCTTCTATTATATTAGTAAAAGGCCTTTAGGCCTGACTTTACTACTATAATATCAAGTAAAGGGGCATGTATGCTTTTTGGTAAAGAAATAGGGCTACTTCACAAGATGCTACTAATAGTCGAAAAGGTTCACAGCGAGTTCAGTCTATAGTGACAAAGGGAACATTTCTGGCGGAGGGGTTTGTCTCCATGGAAAAAGTATTCACTACTGGTTACAGCGCCTTCATTCATTCGTCGTGCTACTTCGGAACTGTTCAGCGGACACGTGGAGTCGAACGTCTCTCTACAATGTTGTGTAGGTAGACTGATTATTGTAGGTGATTGTCTCTAGTAGTTTAGAAAGAGTTTTGTTGCTACCAACTTCTTTCTTTGTAGTCTAGTACATCTACATGATCTAGTGGATCTAAAGTAGGTTTATGTTCAGCAACAGAAAGAGGCGAGCTTCTGCTTTCTTACCTGAGAATATTTAAAAGGGGGAAGCCTCGAAAGGCACACAAGTGCACCTCTCGTAGATGAATACCAACTCAGTCCGCTCCTACTGCACGGGAGTCTCAGCCGGTCGGTGCCGGGTCGGCCCCTAGGGCAGTATTCGCATTGGGAGTGGTTCAGCCATCAAGCTACTTTGTGGGGTAGGGGACCAAACTGGTGACTGCTGCGGTTGTTGTCTACAGGGTGTATGACACCCCACAAGTTTACTAGTGCGGAGCCAGGAGATTTTCTTTTGGATCGTTACAACGCTCGTTGAACTGTTCAAGTAGAAGTGAATAGGTAAGAAGTAGAAAGCCCCATATCAATCCATTTCTATAGGTGACAATATGAGCAAAAGACAGGAATCCCTAAATCCCACAGAAAAGAACTCACTCCGGAGGGAGTGAGGGGGGTATTCAAAAAGTGGAGCCGTGGTATATTTCTTTCCTTGTAAGAAAGGTCTTGGTTTGGTATGGAATTAGAGAAAACTTGTTATGGTTATGCGTCTATATAGAAAAGGTGGGTGGGGCTTCAGACGGTTTTTTTTATGAATAGTTTCAATCAAAATTCCATCGATTGTAGCTAGTGATTGCCTGGGTCGGTGTGTGATCACCAAAGGTGAAGTAACCCTTCAGATGCTCTCTCCGCCCATGCCGAATTCCCCCGGACGGTTCTGTCGGGTACGGCCAGGAGCTAGTTTGGGGAATCACAGGGCCTTACTTATTTAGGGGGGACTTGATTCTGAAATGGAATGATTAATAGAATTGATATTTCATAGAAGAATGACCGAGACCATAAAATCCTTTCACACCCACACATGTGGCTGAATATATAAGGAAGTTCACACAACTTGGAAAAATCCATCCTATATCCCTGACTTGCCAGCTTGATCGCTTGTCTTATTTACCATTTTATTAGCGTGTGGTATATGTCTGGTCCTTTCGGGTCGCCTGACCTGGGCTGATGGTGCTTTGTAACGGCTTGTCTGGAGTCCAGCGGCTCTCTAAGGCTTAGATGTACTAGTACCTACCACCAAAACATCGTGAAGGATTCAATGAACGTCTTGAAACGTAGTAGCATAATACAATTCACTAATTGGTTGTTGGCTCAACCGGAGGAGTCTGAAATCAACAACGTGTAACTGGTTGGGCATTAAGTGTTCTGCTCCTTGAGGAAGTATGTGAGAGGATTGATGTTGAGCTGAAATAGGGTTAAAGCAGCCAACAACGCAAACCTCTTTACTTAGTAGGGCTTGAAAGGCTAGACAGTTTCTTTTCCTTTCCTATCCAGTATTTTCAATCAAACCAAAATAGGAAAAGTTGCAAGCACCACTAGGCCCGGCCGTCGGTTGAACGTTAGTAGGGTCTGATATTCATTCCTTACTCAAATAGGAAGGTGGCAGTCTCAATCTAGCGGCGTGGTCCAGAACAAGCCTTTGCTGACCCATGGGGTTTTTGTTTTGGTTACACGAAGTGCTTTTTTGCTCGCTTGCAGCGCCTCGACTCCAGTTTCTGTGGTAGGATTGAGTGAGGTGACGAGAGCTGAAGCCAAAGTTCCTTGCTACACTCCATAGATGCTCGTACGATTCTTGTGGATTTTTGGTGTGTTTGAATTCAACCTCTCGTTAGGTCTTCACTGAAGGATTGTCCACCTTCTAAAGCCTCTCTACCATACCCTTAGAAAGTTACAACGGATGACTTCTATTACTATATGGAAGAACTTTTCAAACTAGTTGATAGTCGTTCCCTGGTTGCACCCCACAATGGTTTCTAACTTACTAAATCACATGTTTCTGTTTTCGGAACATCACATGTAGAATTTTTTGGGGGAGAATCACTCGGTGCGGGGCCTCGCGTGTGAGATCAGGTGATGGTCAACAACTCAGGCAGGAAATGCTGAAAAGCGGCTAACGATACACGAGCTATTTTCCCCTTATACACTCTAAAAAGGGGTATGTCGGGTTTTTGGACACTATGATGAGTAAGGGTTCCAAACCTTCCAAAACTGATAGGTGTGTGTTGTTTCTTGGCACTCTCTTTCTATATTATGAAAACCTAAAAATAGCGATGGAAAGTGGATTTCAGGTTTATTAGTCTCGAGAAGGTATTAGCCACCGGTCACCATACTTTCGTAAAAAGCACCATTTGGCTGTGGTTCCTCTCCTTCCTCTTGAACCTCGAACAAAAAATCAATCTCGCCATCAGCTCTACTATAGTTACGAATCAAAAAAATAAACTAAACTTGACTTAAGACGAAGAAAGCGAGTGCCGAAAAAAAACCATTTTCTTAAGGCTTCAAACTACTAGTCATTCAGACTATAATGAATGAAAAGTAAGGAAGTCCTTATCTTGATTTGGCCTACGTGCATTATATCTAACCTTTTAACTTGATTTCAATCTCAACAAAGAAATGAAAGCATAACCCTTTGCTCGCTTGTAGCACCTATTAGTCTTTTATTTTATCCTGCCTTGTCAAGATCTCTCGGGTGTCTACGGCAGATCCGATCAGTCTCGTGATGAAGAGAAGCCTTTGATGTTGAAAGGTTTCGTCATGACAACTCAATTTGTCCCGTAAACTACTCGGGGCTCCTCATGGTTTAGTAAAAGGGAGGGGATATTTTATATTCATCTGAGGGTTCATTCATTATGAACTAAAAGTTGTTGGCAGATTAATGAGGTCTTAAAAACGTCATAGAATTCATGATATACCATTCCATTTTTTCCTTTAGCAAGTAGGCGACGTGAATCTATGCTTTCTATCTTTCAATCGGATACCAATTCCTTGGATTCATTTGAAAGCCTTGAGATGACTTGCAGAATAAATTCTTTCTAGGTTTGTCTTGGGTCTCTGGAACAAACGGTCCATTTATTGATGGGCGAACGATGGGGATTGAACCTGCGCTTGGTGGATTCAGAATCCACTGCCTTGATCCACTTGGCTACATGTGCCCCTACCCCCGCACAGGTTGAAGTCTCTATCTGTGATCAGATCCTTTTTGAACTCCCCTATTAACACTTATCAAAGAGAACATTTTTCCTATACTATAGTGGCCAGTCTATTGTTGTGTTTCGGAATTAGGGGAAATAATGCTTCAACAAGTAGAAGCTTCCTGGCAAAGCTTAAAACAAAGAGGTTGGGCTGTTCACTTTATTAATTTGACTTCACTTTACTTATGATTAAAGATAGGGGCTGGGCGGGCAGTGAAAGCTTATTTATTAGACAACGAGAGAGCTACAAGCACCTACTCGAGAAGCAGCAAGCGGAGCTTGAACTTAAATAAGCGAGCCTCTATCAGAGAAAGCCATTGCGCTAGCCCCTTGTCTGGTATAGGGTGGAAAACCTACGCACCCTTAAACTACAAGCTTTCTTTGAAGCCCCTACAACATGGGATATTTGAAGAACCCCCTTTCTACAAACCTTTCTATAATATAAGAGAAGCTCTTCGAGCTTTCTTCGCATGGTTAAGCGTATCCCCTTTCTATTAGTAAGGTTGTCAAATTTCCTTTAGTTCCTTTATGACTATGATATAAATAATAGGGATAGGTGGCGCTAACGAGCAAGAAAATAGATGCACTAAGGCGCAACTTCGCGCACCTGCTACGCCATTGCTTCTTGCATTTTCTTTTACTAAGAAACTAATCTAAACAGAAGCACTTCTTTCTCAAAGTCAACTTTCTCCCTTCTTGCTTTAGTGAAATAAGGGGCGCTAACGCAACCTTCCTTTAGCTGGCTTTGCCATATTTTTTCATTTTTTTTCTCAAATGGATATTTAGGGATCTCTTTTTTCATAGATCTTGAAACCAGATCAATATCCATTTCTCAATAGATCTATTTATCGATAGAAAGATATAGATCTCTATATGGATCTATCTCCATATCTAAATATGGAAGAACCGACACAACAAGGGTGTAACCAATGGAAGGTTCTCACCCTGTCCCCGACATTGTTCTCCGATGATGTCCCGTAGCCACTATTCTCCTTCTTTCTTCAATCATTCCAATCAGGACAAGTGGTTCATTTTGTCCTCCTATCTACGCAATTCTCTATCTTCGTTCGTGATCATGTAGGGCCAAAGATACTTGTAGAATAGCGGATGTGAAACGGCGATTCCCCCCTTTCCATTGAAGTAGGGAGGGCCTCCTTCCCCACCATTCTGGCCTATTAATAATAGGGATTTTACCGATGCTGAAGATAGCTTGCTTACCAAGCCGCCCACTTGAGAAGCCAGTCATCAGGGAAGAAGCAAGGAGGAAGCAAAGTTGTCTACGAAGCTTTGCTTCTCCCCCTGTAGTCGTAATACTCGGCTTGTCACTACTTTGATTCAAAAGGTAACCAACGGTTCTTGACTTTTTCCGCTTTTCGCAACCGTAACCACTTGTCATTCTGATTGCTTCATCCATAAACCCTTTTTTTATTTTAAAATAGCGATACGCTCTAAAATAGTAAAGGAGAAGCTTCCATTCTTGAAGCTACCACTTCCCGCCTCCCTCGGGGTGAGAAGTTCCCTTCCCTTTTCTAAAATGGCTGAGTGGTCTGCTTAGCAAACATACAAAGTGGACCGCAGTTTGGCTGACCCTCTTCTTCCCATTCGGGTTGGGTTAACCCAGAAGTACAGTAAGAAGGAATGGAACCACTGGAATGTCGTCTGCAGTTCACAGTTGGGCAAAGATGGCTGACTTTGGAAGCGGAACACGAACCTATTTCCGCTATTCCGTGTTCTTATTGAGCATAGTGAAATGAAGGTTGATGATAAAGTCAGCGAAGTTTCCATGGTGTTCTACCTTTGCGTAGTCTCGGTCCATAGTGAAAGGCTCCACACATGAGCCTCGTTAAACTAAGCTGAAGTGTAAGGTGTAAGTGAAGAAAATAGAAGAGATGAAGTCCATCCCTTAGCCTAGTCTATATCGACTGTTGACGCAACTACATACGCACGCCTCACTAATAATTTCATTTTTATTTTATTTCTAAATTATTTAACAGCTAAGCGATTTCATAACCTGAGCTTTCCTTAACTAGCTGACCTTACTTCCTAACCTTAGCCTCCCTTTCTTTATAGTTTTCTAGTTCGACTAAGTGACTTCGTAACCTCAACGTACTTTTTTTCTTACAGTAGCATAGGCCTTCGCCACTTCAAACGGGCGCTTCGCCCCTCTTTTTTTTGAATTAGAAAGAACGGGGTCTTACTTATTCACGGGGGATAAAAGACAAATAAAAGGATGAGGGGGCATTATGATCGGAGAAAGAGAAGTGGCGTGGTTGGTGTGTCATTGGGTTAGTGGGGGAACCCAAAGAAAGGGGGGACGACCCGCCGAATTCACATCAGAAATCGCCAACATCAAGATAAACGAAATCTTGAATTGCGCATAAAAACAAAATGAACCACTTATGTTCTTGGAGCTGATATATATGAAAAATGGCTTTTTGGTCGCTTTCGTCCAGTGGTTAGGACATCGTGATTTTATGTCTAAGAAACGGGTTCGATTTCCATAAGTGATAGGTACTCATTCCCGACCACTTTCAATTAGTGTTCATTGCTGAGTGATCACTCGCCATCTGGCTGGAAAAGATGGTCCGGAAGCTTCCTCTGTCCCAGCAAGCAAGACAAGTCACCACTTCTCTCAGTAATGGACTTCCTTTACTTCGTAACCTTAGCCTTAGATGTCCTTTCATATATTCTCAAACCTCCAACAGACAGAATCTCTATGCATGCGTTCTTTCTCTCCTCCCCTCAGCCATACATCCCTTTTTTTTCTTTTGGCTATTTTTGTTAGGCACTGAACCCCACCCAACAGAGCGGTGCTGACTTGTGTCCTCCGCTCCCTAATACCTAAAAAGAGTTCCGTCTATTGAGCCTAAAGATTTAACCATGGCATGGCGTAGTAAGTTGGCCTAGTCTCCCGCTTAGCCTTCGCCTTCTTCAGTGGCTAATTTGAAGCGTTCAACGTCGCCCTACCACCTTGTTTTTCAAGGTTGAGCTTGTTCAGTTGAATCTAATGCTATGCTGCCCTTCACTTGTTCAAGAGAAAGCAAGGACTTTCTTTTAGCTACCAGCCCAAATAAAAGAGATTAGCCTCTTGATCGATCGATTGATTGGATCGAAGTACGAAAGGGTTGATTAAAGTCTGAGATCAGCCCAAGACTAAGACCGAGTAACTACCTACTGCAACATTGGTCGTCTATCTATCTCGCCACGGTCCCCTACTCCAATAAAGGCCGGCAGAAGGAATGCTCAGCTCATCTTTCTTACGGCTCGTTACCGCAGCACTTGTTCGCCCCTTCGGCTTCTTCCATTAAAAAAAGGTAGTCTTTCCTTGGTAAATAGCATCTTGAAGTGAAGCAAAGGAATTATTCAAGGAAAGAAATGGCAGGTCGGTCAATTGCATTAGGTAGGAGATGCATGACCTGCCTTAACCGCAAGTGCATTCGCTATTCGATTCCATCCTAAATCCCACCAAATTTTGATTCCAAAATATGTATCTCTTCTTTACTTTTAAGTGACAAGGGGGTGACAAAGGGTATATTTTCTTCTCTATGTCGCCATCTCATCAATGAGCGTAGATTAATAGCAAAGCCTGCCCTTTTGTGCTTTTCAATCTGTATCCCATTCTTCAGGTTTAGTTTTCTTTCATCACAGATCAACAGGTGATCCGTCCTTTCTCCCCATTTTGTCATAAGGCATGGTTTGACTCTGAGAAAAAAATTCCTGTGTTTAGGTCCCTACTAAGCATAATTCGTAAACTATGCAAAGGCTATTTGAATACTTTTGAAAAAGTTTTTAGCAAAAAAAGTAAAACAATTCTCAACGCTATTACGAGGTAGTGATGAGTTAAACTACTAGTGTTGGCATGGAAGTCAACCCGGTAAACTGATTCCATTCTGCTACTAGGGTTCCAAACCTTCCCCTGAGCTCTTCAATCTATAAATAAATTTTTAACTCAAGAAATGCTAAGGCTATTTAGAGTTGGTATTTCTAACTAAGTCGGAAGGAGGGCTTTGGGCAAATAGCAACTCGAAAGTACTTTACATCAGTCCTTGTACTGAAAGACATGACTTCAGGAGTGGATTTCGTAAGGAAGGACTTCGTTTACTTCCTCCAAATTGCTTATGTAAGAAATAGTGGAAAGAAAGGAATAAAAAAAAATAAGGCAGCATTGACATTGAATGAGAATGCTTGAATGGGAATCATCTTAGCGACTGACAATAGACATGAGTCTAAGCCATCGGGAGAGGAGAGACCATTTTCATAAGAGAAGGACGAGCAAGTGACAGATTGGGACAAAAGATAGGTAGGTCTTCTGAGAGGTCATTTAGGGGTCTCATTAGCGACCCATAATTCTTCCATAAGCTGTCAGAGTCCAATCGAAGAGAGCAAGAGATAGAGGACTCCTCGCTCATAGATGTGAATTGAAAAAGCAAGCCCGAGTTATTTTTAATTAGGCTCTACAATCTGGTCCCTGTCCCTAGTAAGGTTTGATTGTTATCCGTAAGTCTTGTTTTGATAGCGGGAAGGTGAACTTTGCAAAAGTGTTTATTTGGTTGGGAAGAATAGGACTTTTGACTCCAAGCCTACCCTACTTGAAAAAACGTTTCAGCTATTGATGTAGTCTTCTCGCTACCTACTAGAAAAATCCTATCAAGATAGATTGAATCGACTACCTATACTTTAACTAAAGGCACAAGGGTGTAGCGAGCAAAGAACAGAGGAAATGCACATGGGTCTCCTTGAAGAACGAAGTCTAGGGTAAAGAAAGAAGGGTAGAGTGGGCACAATTTTACTGTGCTTGGATTGGCATGGCTCTCTCCCTTTGCTGGTTAAGGCTCGACCTTTGACTACGCTAGCCTATACTTTTCATGTCAAGCGTACAAGTCTAGTTTAGTGGGATTTACTTCTAAAGACAGGAATTCGTTTTCATCTCCCCTGTCAAAGTCGACGTCTTAACCTAACTTCCTGAGCTTAGTTGATTCTTGAAGCAGTAGCTCTGGATCGAGAGATGGATGCTTACCTTATTATTATGAAAAGGAGAAAGATCTCTTTTTATAGATGTTGAGGTTAGTAAGGGAGGGGGGGTTTGCTAGCTTGCTGGCTAGCTCATGCAATCAAGGAAAAATGCCTTCATCTTCTTTTTTCAAAATGAAAAATTAAACTACCTTAGTAAGCTAGCTTTGGTTTCTAAGCAAGACGGGAACTACGCTAGGACGTGGATCAATCACGATGAGAATGGACTTCTCTGTAATGTAATGTAAATGTAATAGAAGAGGCAGAGTCTAGTTCCCCTCCCTTCCCGACCAGACGAAGGAGATATGAATTCTATTTAGGCAGGTCAGGGCTTGGCTCGAGAAAGCGTCGAGAAAGCGTCCTTGGAAGGGGGAATATCTAAAAAGGTATTAGCGGGGAGCCCATCCCTCTCGTTCTTACAGAAGACATAAGGTGGAATACACGACCGACGGAAAGCGGGGAAACATCTTTTTCCTATATTCTCTCCACAGAGGAAGGACAGCACCGCCAAGCCAACAAGAAAGAAGAAACTACATGAGGTAAGACTAAGGGCCTTGTGCACCCTGTAAGAGATTACCAGGGGTCTCCGTACTAGGGGCCGTGGGAAAAAGAAACTCCAGTAAATAAAAGAAATACAATAGGAGTCCTCTTAATAGCCGAGGGCCCACTTCCCTATATGCGCTTACGGAAGGGGAAAAGCTTGATTCTCGTAGATTAGACTTACACAAGTGCAAACAAAAAAGTCAAACTATCTTCTTATTGATACTATATATTTATCCTTACCCCTATAGATCCACCTTTCTTCAAAATAAATATATAGAAACTAAATGAAAGCTAAATCGAATCGGAATAGGATAAAGAACGCATGAAGGATCAGAGAGAAAGAGGATTCTAAAAGAGAAAAGCCTAGAAGACAAGATTGTTAGACTCGGAGGTAGCAGTAAGATCTCTGTCTCCAGAGAAGTTATGAGGGTTTTCTAAAAGTCTCCTCTCATTACTTATGGATAAAGCTCTTAAGCTTAAGCTTTTAGGAACTGAAAGATCTTTCCATTCTAAATAAAAATGAGAGTCTTTCAACTAGATGTGATCCTTTGGCTGGGTTTGAGAGAGACTGCGTGAGATAGTTGGGCTAATAACTAGTCCAACTTCCTTGTATCTGAAAGTGATGACACGATGTTAGGTCTAGTAAGGAGACTTTAATTTACTTCCACGAATAGACTGTTAGTCTAATAAGAATAGGTTGGGATTGTTCCCACCTTTGAAAGAGTGGTTTTGTTCTGTCAATATAGCTTATCGAGTTATCAAGCTGAATTGCCTTGTGTAAGAAGCTTGAATCGTTCGGTTACTCTAAGTCTTATTACCAACACGATGGATTGCTATTTGAAAACACTTTCAATACAAAAAGAGCTCCTTCCGTCTATACTCTAGTTGGACAATCTTAGTTTAGTTGGAGAAGTCAAGGAGGCACGAAGAGCTAACAAAGAGTCTTTATATTTGACTGTCCAAAATCAGGTGGGAGATTGAATTGCAAAGGACCTTACTATAGATAGGGTGTTAGCGTTGTTTTTTGATATAAGGATGTTCAGGTTTGATTAATAAGATAGAAAAGGGCAAGCCGAAACCCACTTTGCTGAGTTCAACTTTCGGGGCTACCTACATTAGGGCATATGTAATATATAAATAAGAACCCTCTTAGGCCTTTTTGTTTAAGGGCTGCTCGCTTTTTGAATAGAAGGAAGTGTGAGAGAAGAGGTTATTTCGGTAAATCGATGCATGAGTTGAGGCTCCATGTCCCGCCAACCCCCCAAAAAAGTAAGGGCTCATAGGGAGTCAGAAGCAAGTAGTGTAAAAGGCGGGTAAAACTCACATAAGAAGAGGGGGAGACACATTCATGAAAAGCGAGAAGCCCTTCCATGGGGGACTGACCAGCTATGAATAGATCTTACTTATGGTTACGGGTAAGAACATATATTAGTTCGTATCGTGGGACTATTTTTTACGAAAGGCAAACATCCCCTTTCCAAAACATTAACATAGGTCCTCAGGCAAACATCGAAAAAGGGGCGAAAAGAGTCTATTTACCTATATAATAGTTCGGAATGTATCATGGCTCTATCTATTCATTAAAAAAAAAGATTTCTACATCTCGGGTGAACAAATAGGCATGGGGAAGAGTGAGAAGGTGGGCTACGAGCCCTCTCTCGTTGTTGTTCCTGGACCACCTATCTCTTCCTTCCCCTTCGCCTGGCCAGGTGAGATCAGATTTCTAGAATGAAGTGAAGCGATAGGAAGAGAAAACTGCTGGCGGGAAATCCATATTCATGAAAGCCCCTTGTAAAGGGGAAAATGAAAGTGTGCTCCTGCGCACCAGCTGAAGAAAGGAGCTTTGGAAGCTTACATTATTATTATATTAAAAGGGGAAAGGGTGGAAAAGCTATCTGACTAATAAGAAGAATGGGGCAAGCCAAAACCTACTCCTAACAAGTTGCTTGATCGAAGTAGTACATTATACATCTTCCTGCCAGCAGCGGAGGTTGTTCGATTCGATTCTCGTTATACGTAATGTGGCAAAAACAACTGATTCAACGAGATATGCCTTGCCTGTATTAAGATTTAAAACTTGTAGTCTACTTTCAGGAAAGGTTTGGAACAGAGAACTTACAGTAATACAACATCGTATTCTCCGAAGATGGAGGAACAAGAAGAGATCTATTAAGAGAAATATTATTCTAGAGAAAATCTTAACAGTTACATCAAATAACAAACTACACGAAAGTTGTCCCTTTTTTATGGAGATTTACCCATCACAGAGATGCGCAGAGGAAGAGAACGAACTTCATATATCCCTTTTCTACTCAATCCAAAAACAAGATCGTACGTTATCCCGGTTTGTCTCCATTTTTGTGAAACTATTCCTCAAGCAAGGCAGCCGATAAGTCATCGAAGGGTTTGTGTGAATAATGGAATGGTTAAAATTACTCATTTTAAACTCTCCCACGGTGATATAATATCTTTTCAAGAAAATGATGCGAGAACCCACGGTGAAGAAATAAAGAGATCCTTCTTTGTCGAAATCTTAGTTGAAAAAATATTAGGAAATATCCTGGATCACCCGTGGAGAAGAACCAAAACAGAATGGTTCCGCCTACTCAAAACTAAGAGGGATGCCGTCTACTACTAAAATCCTAGTTATTTCAATAGTTGCGTTCCTCTATACAAGAAGAAGACTTAGAAAGAACAAGGAAGTTTGGATCCGAAAAAGTATGCTTAGGCAGTTCATTCATTGAGCACAACAAAATGAAGAGGAATTTGTATCATTTCAAATCCCTATTCTTATCGAAGAGAAGGAACGAGAAAAACCAAATAATTGAAGAGAGTTATCTCCAGTCACCATCATTGGCATAAAAAAAGTAGGAATGGATAAATAACACATAAATCGAGGGCTATGCGGATCCTCAGACATATATGAAATGGAATAAAGATGGAAAAATCTACATATAAATGTAACCACAATTAACATCACTACGGTTCGGCTATCCAACACGAGGTCAGAAGGGAATTACGAGTCGCACCAATCTGCTAATCAAGCGAGCTCCCCTTGCATGCAATGATGTGGTGGTAAACGTCTCATTCTAATACAGTGCTCTCTAAACCGTGCGGGAAGGTTTCCCATCACATGACTCACCAACTAGATCTTCCGCGGGAACCGTATGTCCGAACAGGCCTGGATAAAAAGGTAAGGTCTTGCTTTCCTTTGCCACTCAAGTGTACGGCATCCGCCCTACTTAGGCCCCTTCTTCCCTTACCTAATGAAAGAGTCCACCGACTGCCTTAGTAGTCTCAAATAAGGCGTGCAGGCCTGTCCCTTTAGTAGGTGATTCACTACAGAAGCGAAGAAAAGGCTGGATCAATCAAAGGGGTACTACGAGCCCTCTGCCCCACACATCTTACCAGCTCACGCGGTTCACCGATTCCACCGACAAGACCAAAAGAGTGATTCAGTCGATACAGAGGTGCACTTGAAGTGGGGGGTGTGCTATCCCAATTAGGCTGGGCCCCTCCCCATAATGTCCCATCGTTGGGGCATAAGCGCCCTCTTGCTACCCATATGTGAGGCGCCGTCTAAGCCTTCCCTAACTAGGATCGCTCCCACACTCGTAGCATTCGTGATCGGCTTCCTCAACTATTTATCGATCGAAAGGAAGGGCGGCACAGCCCCCAACCAAGGGAGTGGTTATGTCCAGTATGTCCCCTTATTCCCGACATGCTATGGTACCCCGGAGTGGAGAGGAGCGGGTCGAGTCTGTATCGTCGCGGAGCAACAGCCGCGTCCGGATCTGATCTATTTACTCAGCAATTCATCCGGTGACTTCACGGTCGCCAAAGAAGCCCCAAGAAGCATCAAACATTTTCAATGACATCCATGGAGCAATTCTTAGATATCAAGCACGAGCTCCCGGTGCGACTTCATAAAAAGCAATCAAAGAGAAGATCAAAGAGAATGAAATGCACGTAGTGGTTATTATAGCGGTTGCTTGTTTTCCTAGAAAACGTCCGAAACAACCTACTACAAAACTACCAAGCAAGGGTAAAATTAGGATAAGTAGATACATAATTTCGAGTGTGATCAGACAACCAAAAATCAGACAATGATAGAGCGGCTTGTGATTGAGTGATAGATTGATCGACGGCGGAACGAAGAACGACACTTTACGACAACTTTTTCGTAGACGTTCACTTGCATCACATCATCTTCAACAAACCTCCACCCGAGAAGCCCATGGGATCCGCTGTACAGATACCATCAAATCCCGGTTTCCAAGATACAACATCAGCCCTATCACCACTAATCCTAGGTTATCAAGGGACGCTAGGCATCGTAATTCAAAAAGTTTTCTTTTTTTTTTGTCAGCGGATTTCGCTCATCAAGTTCTTCTTTGATCTGCCGCTGTTAGAACACCACAATATTCATCTTATTAGGGTTAATGTTCTCAATAGTGATTCGATCATTCGATATCCTTTTCCTTTTACGACGGAATGGAAGAAAAGTAATGAAACCTGCGATGGCTACTGAATTACATCCTTTTACTATCTCAATAATAAAGCCTTTGACCTTTGTATTCATTAGCCAAATCTTGTTCAATTCCATCCATGCTCGGTTTTTTCTGAATCTTCGTGGAAGAAGAAAAAGTGGTTCACTAGCCACTACATCTGTAGATCCCACCAAATCATTAAACCTGGCAGCCATAGTGGCAAGGCGGCTTTATTCCTTCACAGTAAGACCTGGACGATTATCCTTACCTTCAGTATCTTACGAGTTTATGTCCATCCCTGGTCGGGTATAGTTTCCTTCCGATGTATCCCTTATACCCGTTACCCGATTCGCGTAAGTGTGTCCACACCCCCAATCTTACTTGACGAGGAATCCTTTCTCGCGAACAAGCACAACCCCTACACACACCTAGGAGCACCACTTCCTGCATATCCATACAAGACCCGAGTAGGCGGGTCGAGGTATTACGAGGTACCCACTACTCGGAGTACCCTGCCAAAATGAAAAAGATGTGTCTGTCATGTTCGGTTCTTCTTCGTTGGGTTGGGCGGTATCGACCAGAAATGGTATGCTTACACACAAGACTACCCCTCTTTTCGAAAGCTTCGCGGGGACTACTTTAGGAGGACGAACGACCGCCCGTAGGGGGTTTACTGCACAAGGCCCCTGCAAAGGAAAGGCTTTATCTCACCGAATAGAAGATACTCAGCTCCACACAACATAGGGATTAGCACATTTTCGGGAAGAACACAGAATAGTAGAAGATCCAGCATGCAGAACATGGCAATCATTATAAATTCACGAATTAGAAATGATGTAATATACTCTTACTCATTACTTCTCATACCAGACGAACCCACAAAAATTAAAATAAGGATCAGGAATGTTTTCAATATCATGAGGAATAAAGCGATACCATCTATACCCAAATAAAAATTTATGTTTTCAAAAGGAAGCCATCGAAGGCTTTTCACAAATTGAGATTTGGCCGTAGAAGGATCGAATTGTATCCGAAGAATAGGGGGATACAAAAAAAGTAATAAGAGAGGCACATAGACCAATTAATCGTATCGGTCGTATTATAGAATTTGGAATGAAAAGAGGAGTAATGCTTCCTAGCATGGGACAAAGAATAAGACCACTTAGATCAGAATAGCACTCATAGAAATGTTCTAACATAGAGTAGAATCGAACATGGAAGAGATTCATTGACAACGGTAAAAAGATGGGTGCCTAATTCCAATACAATAGGGGTCTATCAGTGCAAGTCAGCTGAACATCGTGATTGATGAGTGGGTAGGTAGGTTAGGTACACCTCTCACCCAGAGGGAAGTGATGAGGCTAGTCTCCCCCCTCATCTCTGAATGAAGAAGTACTGGGGGCTATTTCCCGCGTATGCGCCTTTATTTATATTCTTTCTATTTTTTAATTACCAATGGTGAATCTTTCTAAAAAAATCTCACTAGGAAAATGCAATTCGTCGAGTTCCATTCAAGGTGCACCTTGATTTTTTTAGGTAGCTTTTTCTTACGCCTATTTAGCTAGTAGGGCATTGGTCATAGCCGAAATTAGTCGAAGGGATAAAAAAATATAAAGAAGAGAAAGAAATGGAAGTTTTTTCTTTCATTCAATTCAAATAAGAGAACAAAGAAACCACTCAAAATGAAAGTTAGATAAAGGAGTCTTAGTAAGAACTAGCACTAGACTTCTTCCCCCATTTCTTTTCTACTTTTTTCTCTATCCTTTTGTTTTTGCTTCCAATTGGGCTATTCATTCAGTTGTATGGAGACCCAGGGAAATTATATATAATAATAAATGTAGAAAGTTGAGGGTGAGGTACTTTCCCAATAATACGGAAAGAAAACCCAATAAGATGGCTTTCAAAAGACGAGTAAGGGACGGGGAGAGGGAGGCTCTCAAAACCAAACGAGACAAGAAAGAACATAGGAATTAGCACCATTCATATGAGTGCTTTTGTCTCCTCGAGACAACAAAATAACAGCCCTCTCTATATCTTGGTCTCGGTTTAGCATCATATATCGCTCTGTAGAGCATTTTTCTTGGTTGTAGTGCAGATGTTGGAGCAGCTCCTCTATGTTGTGGGTATGGCGGGGAGCTGTAGCCGCCTGATAGAGGCAGAAGTAGGGGTCACCATAGCTATATGCGTCGAGTGTTTCGATAGAAAGAGGAAGGGAGACAACTCAAATTCCAGCATATAAATATAAAGAGTTGTTCTTCAATGTGGAATTCTTCTAAGATCCATTGCTCGAATTTGCTGCATGCTCTACTCCCAAAATGTAGAGAGACTTGCGAAGGCAGATCTATTTTGGTTGGTCCGGAAAGTCATGAGAGAGGCAGGCTAAGTAAAATAATACTGGTGCTATTGATAATAGAAACTTATGAATCAAGCACGTCACACATTTTATATCTCCTCCGTCTACCAGGTAAACAGCTTAGCTTAGAGCACAGCATGTTCCCCACCCTATCCGC
The DNA here is from genome assembly GCA_032618575.1 of Nicotiana noctiflora. Taxonomy (NCBI): domain Eukaryota; kingdom Viridiplantae; phylum Streptophyta; class Magnoliopsida; order Solanales; family Solanaceae; genus Nicotiana; species Nicotiana noctiflora. The sequence goes on from JASVEL010008857.1 coordinate 19,397, forward strand.
TTTTCTACAATGTCTACTTTCAGACTGGGCCAAGCCTTTAGGTTGTTCAAGTAGGTTTGGGCTAAAGGTCGTTGCGCTCTTTCCACCTCTTGGAAAAGTAGGCAGATGGGCAAGCCCCCTCCTGTTGCAATGGTGTGGGGCATCAGAGGTTGTTGCCCCGTGGACAACTCGGAGGGGCTGATGTTCGACGCAGAGCTTTTTGGTTGTTTAGTTATAGCAGGACTAAGCAACATCCAAAAGCGTAAGTCCTTGTGGTTTGCACTAAAGTTCCTTAAGTAGCACTTGAGGAGTCTGTTTATTCTCTCCATATGAGCTTTCAAAGATATACCGACCGTAGGCATCTGACCATCAGATGCCTACGGTCGTCTTCTAACATTAGCGACATTTCGGGTTTTCATAAATTTCACATAACATAAAAGCTCTTTTCATAATTATAAACAACCTGATTTCCGACCTCTTGCATTGCATTACTATAACAAAAAAATAATTAAAAAAATGATTACACTTGTGGCTCGAGATGAACCTTTATCGATGGAGGGAAGGAATAGCGATGGATTCCTATAGAGCATCCAGGAAAAAGCAGATTCAATCGGACGTCGAATTCTTATGTGGTCCAAGGAAATCAAAGGTCCGGTCCCACGAATTCAATCTCTATTAAATCTCTTAATATCAGAATAGCTTATATAGTCATGATTCAATTTAGGTCCATTTTTATTGATTTCTCATTTTTCGGATCTAGTTGTAACAATGGAGAAGTAGGAAGACTTTGGCGATTCATAATAGAAGAGGGTATCTAGAATATCTATGTCCCAGGACATAAAATATGAATAATGAAAGATGAGGAAGAGTATACTCTATAGTGAGATAGTTGTTCTCCTAATCGACTACTTATTATTATAATGAACATTCCTCTTAAAAACTAAAATACGACACTCCAGGCAGTTACCTTTTTTTTCATATTCATATTTATATCCTCTGCGACAATTGTTGTGACGGACTTTCGTGGAAAATAAAAAAGCCCTTTTTCGGATTGGAAGCGATGACTTAAGCCTCTTTAATCTTCTTTTCTTATAGGGCGTTTAAAGAACGTGACTCTTTTAGTTTAATTAAGTTCAAATTAGTCAAATTAAAAGGCCCCATTTGATTCAATTCATGAATTAGCCCACTATGAGTCTACTACATTTTTTTATAATAATTATATATAATTGGATAATAATAATAATTAAGTATATCATTTGTGTCTCTGTTACAACACAATGAATCTAAATTGATTTTAGGTTGTACACCTAATTTTCCTGGGATTGTAGTTCAACCGGTCAGAGCACCGCCCTATCAAGGAGGAAGCTGCGGGTTCGAGCCCCGTCAGTCCCGACGGATTCAATAAATATATCAATTCATCTCTCCATTTTCTGTGAAAAGGGGGACAGGGAGCATAATTTCATTCCCAATAGGGGATCTTTTTTTTTTCTTTTTTGTTTCGCATTTTTCATCAAACAAATAGGGGATTTTTTCATTACTTCAACTAGTACCGATTGATGGGAGAGAGACATATGTGGATTAGAACAATAAATTATTTATTGGCATATTACTCAAATTTTGGATTTGAAAAAAGAAAGATATATCTCATTCAAATTTCACACTAAGCTATTGATATATGCGTCCCAATACTAATCCAAGGAAGGAGGATATTCAAAACAATTAAACAAGGATTCCCACCATTTCACTCAAGGCAAGGGAATGCTAAATTTTCTATTTTTCTAGTTACAATGGATTGGTCGTACCTATCAAATCAATAATTTTTTATGACTGACTCGCTATTCACTTGATTTTTGGGTCCTAATCATTATGTAGGAGAGACGCCTAAGTGGTTTAAGGCGTAGCATTGGAATTACTATGTAGGATTTTGTTTACCGAGGGTTCGAATCCCTCTCTTTCTGCACTTTCACCTAATTCACTAATGTGAATGACCGAAATGTATCAAACAGTAATGGAAAAAATGATTCCAACAGTTAGACCTTTCTTTGATATATATTCTCTATTCCTAATTGTTGTTTTTCGAAAAATATTTGAAAGAGTGGACAAAGAATTAAAATATCCCTACCGATGTATTTTAACATCCCGCAGCTTCTAAGGATCGATTAGCCCCGTTCATCTTCGGTGCAAGAGTGCTCGATCAGTGAGCTATTACGCACTCTCACTAGCCGACCTTGCCCTCCTCTTATGTTGAGGTCATATCTAGTATTAAGAGTTTGCCTCGATTTCGTACCGCTCTCGCGGCCTACACTGAAACCGTGCTTTACCCCTAGATGTCCAGTCAACTGCTGCGCCTCAACGCATTTCGGAGAGAACCAGCTATATCTGATCTTGGTTGGCATTTCACCCCTAAACACAACTCACCCGCTGATTCTTCAACATCAGTCGGTTGAACCTCCACATAGTTTCACCCAAGCTTCATCCTGGTCATGGATAGATCACCCAGGTTCAGGTCCATAAGTAGTTACAATTACCCTATGAAGACTCGCTTTGGCTACGGCTCCGGTGGGTTCCCTTTACCAAGCCACTACCTATGAGTCGCCGGCTCATTCTTCCATAGGCACGCGGTCAGAGCCTAAGCTAGTGATGCTTTCGGCTACTAGACTTTCGCAATCTAGGGTGCAGCATTCAGGCTGCTTCGCCTAGCTGCACGACGCTTGTATTGCTCTCCCACAACCCCATTTTCAAGGTTTAAGCAGCTCCCATTTCGCCAAGCACTTCTACAGGAATCACGTTTGCTTTCTTTTCCTCTGGCTACTTAGATCTTTAAGTTCGTTTGGTTCTCTCTTGCCTGCCCATTCATTCAACAGCAGTTCGAAAGCTTGCCCTATTTGGGAATCTACATATCTATGCTAATTTTCAACTCCGCGAAGCATTTCATCGATTATTATGCCCTTCCTCTTCTCTGGGTGCCTAGGTATCCACCCTAAGCCTTTCCTCCTTTGAACCTCGCCCTCTCGTCACGCTTGCCGACAACCCACTTTCTATAACCCAAGCACTCAGTGGAAGAATGGGAATCAAGTCATGCAATCGGAAATCCAATCCTTGCTCCCGCAGTCAGTCCTTGGGTTTGATCTCCAGGTTCTGATTTTGCCTCATCTGATAATAGAAGTACCTCCGTAAGGACTCCATCTCAACATCAATTCGCATTTGATGGCTATTTTACTTGACATATTCGTTAACGCCTTCCACTTCTAGATAGACAGAAAGTAGAAATAGAGCCCGAGGTGCTGACCCATAGCCAGGTAGGCCCGTCTATCTCGCTCGGGATGATAAGGACTTGTCCTTCCTTGAATTAAGGCTTCAATGAACCAGAAACCCGGGGGAAATCTCAATAAAAAGAATCTCAGTTCACTGTTCACCATTGTAGTGTCACATAAAAAGCGGCTCATTCCATTTGCTATAAGCAGATTTCCCAAGTTAGGGAGTGTAGGTCCCAGGACTTTCCTTTCCTTTATTGTAGGAAGTCCCTCCAGCTTGTCTGGTTAACCGGGCTACCTATTCAAAGATGAACTAATTGCCTTTGGTTTCTTCTAATGCCAGGCATGTGCCTCATCTATTCCTGCTTTCCGGGGTACCTCTATATCTAGTATCAGACGATTCATTAGATGATTCTATTGATTTTTTCTAGGTGCAAAACCTAGGTTTGGAACCCTAGGACTCTTTCTCGTGAACTAAGCTCAGTCAAATAAATAGATGGATCGCCCTTTCCTATCGTGGAAGTTGATCCCCGTTGTCCAAAACCAACAAAGGTTCTAAGAGTCAAGTAAATGGTGGGACCTCCTTCCGGGAACTCCGATTAACTTATCTTATTGAGCCTCTCCCCTAGCATTGGTTTTCTCATCTTATCCTAAATCATTCAATAACCTGAGTGTTATAGCTCTGTTGTTCTTGGCTGCTAGACGATGAGCTGGGTAAAGAGATAATAGATCCTCCCCATATGATGGTATCTTTTATTCCTTGATTTCCCCGCAAGTTAAATAAGGGATTCTAATGCTTCTTGAAGCCAAATAAGGGTATAAACCACTATATAGAGTCTTGAGTGCCTTCTCTTCGGAAACCAACTTAGGCAACTCCGATTGAGTGCAAAATCCCGCTAGCCATTATTCGTATGAACTCCTCGATCCATGAAGGACATGGGCATATGTAACCCGGTGTAGCTAAGCGAAGAGCGGAAAGAAGGAATCAGAAAATCAATGCAATCCTTCTTAAACTTACCGATCTGATGATATCTTAATCTAAGAAAATAAGATTTAATAAGAAAATCCAATTTCCTTTTTCGAGTAGAGGTTTAATTAAGAATTCTAGGTAGTCCAGTGGATGGATTAAGCTATTGATCGTATCATAGGTCTAGGAAGGAACGAAGAACCTACGTTTTTCTTCCTCCTCTGTTCTCTACTAATATTGTAATAGATTTGTGCTTTCTCTTCCGTGAGGGAACGGATAATTCCGAGTCACATATCCAATATGTGAGTGAGCCCGCCCTACGTATCCCCTTTGTTCAATGGGGGAGGGGTCATACCTCCCCCGCCCGCTTAGTTTCATAAGTCTAAATGATTTGGGGCACATAATGTGCCGTAGATGTGAAATTTTCTAATTTCCACTCTACGCTTTCTCATCACATGAATGAGACATAACTTCTTATCATAAGAATAGTGAACTAGAAATCAGATTTTGATTGGTTTGAGGAGTTCGACCTTGAACTAGAAGATGTTCTATTTTCTTTGGACAAGCAGGAAAGAGAGATCGGGATGATGGAGACTTGAAGAAGTATAGTATAAATCAAATAGAAGGCTCGTTCGTAGATTAGCACAAAGCTATTAATCCAATCCGATCCAAGATGAGTAACCGAGTTCTTCTTCCTATGGTTGGCATGAGAATCCCTCTCAAAGGGGAAGAATCTGATTCGATCTCTGCGCTTATAACCAACCTATGAACAATGGTTTGTCTCGTCTATTTGGTCTCCTTCTTGGCATCAAGAGTAGACAGTACTGAAAAGGCCTTAGGATAACATTCGGGAAATCTAGGACGATAGCTCGCCGAGCCTATGGTGGAGGTCGGTTGGGTTGTCGATGATTACGACCATTCAAAGGCATTTTTCCATTAGCTGGAGTAGGAAGGGGGCTGACATCGATAAGTTATTATATATATAAGATAATTAAGGCATTAGGAATCTCGGTGATCACACGCTTCACGTGGTATTTATTAGGATTAGGATTGAGAAAAATTACCACTTATTTCAGATAGCCCATACCATCACTTTTATCGTCAACAGAGAGAGCCGCTTGATAAAGGAAGTCGGCATTGGGAAAAAATTATTCCTTTGTCGGGCGCTAGTCAAAGTAGTAAAAGAGGGCAAGTAGCGAGCAAGAGCAGTGTTGGGCTTTATGGTCGTTAACAGGAACAAATGAAGAGGAGCACAGCACCGTTCGCACTCGATTGGCTAATCAAACTCAAAGCGGCCAGCTTCTTTTGAATGGGTCACAAAAAAAATCGTCGGTTCTTCAGAATCTAACATCGGGACCACCTTTAAAGTTACCCTATCTGGTTCCCAATCAGCAGTTCATTCAACACTGCTACAACCTCCGCATGCATTTGTCGACTGGCATAGGTGATTTTTCAGTTTGTTATGGGTTCCAACCCATGCACTTGGTGGCATACGAATCGGACGATGGTTGTGTCCTGAACCCAGTCAGAGGCACATCTCATATCTCCCAAAGAAGCGGCTGAATCGCTGCGAGCCGCTAGTTTCCTGGAAAACGACGGGAGAGGCTAGGCAAGACTTAAAGGCTGTAGCGAACAACCATTTGGTACGAGTTTTTTCCAGAAAACTCGAAGGTTAGCCTTGCATGAACTAGGGAAAGATAGAACTCAACTTCACACTGGTAAGCGAAACCCTAGATCTTCCCTACTTTGGTAGAACCTTCTACTTTACCAAGTCAAAAGTTTATGCTGGGACACAACGTCGATTAACTTTGCGTTCTACCATCACATATTCCACTTCCTTCGACAAGGAAGTCATCATCCTTTCCGGTGGCCTCTTGGGAATACCTCTTGTAGGGTCTTCCATGTCTAGATGGTATGTCTTTAGACACCCCACATGGAAGACAGGGTGGATCTTTAGCTTGGAAAGAAGCTGAAGTTCTTAGGCAATTTGTCCTACTTTCTCTATAATGGGGAATGTCCCCTCATACTTGCGGCTGACACCCTTACTAAAAAAGAAGGAAAGATTATTTGCAATAGTGGATTTGTTTTTCTCATCCTTCCACTGGGAAATTCAGTTTCATGGAGTTTCCCATTTCTTCTACAGGTGTCGGTGGTCCAACACTCATAGGAAATTGCATATGAGATCGCATTCTGTCGATTTTTTAAGATTGGAGGGCTCCATTTAGTGCTAAATTAAAAAGATTTTGAGCAAGGGCTAGCTTTTCAAGAGGCGAAGAAAGGCCTCACCAAACACTTCATGCCCAAAGGAATTAGTAAATGTGCAATCGAGCCACAAGGAAATGAATAGTAATGCAAGTCTTCATCAATGCTCACACGCTATGTTTGGAACCCTTACCCTTTCTTGTGAAAACCAAAGCATCAAAGACATCGGCCACCTAGTAAAAAACCGAGAGTCGATGAAGAAAAATGCTTCAATTATGGACATCCCAGTGGGCCCCCTCACATCAGGTTTTCGAGAAAGAAGAAATAAGAATTACTTTTAACTTCCTATCGGCCCTCTTCTGTGTTCTAGGTCCTTTTCGCACTGAGAACCATGGGCCAATAACTTCAGATTCAAAGCATGATTTTTCCAAGAAGTGCAAGGCGCCCCCCAGCCTTCTAACGGGATAGACTACAACATAAAAGCAAATTATCGTTCTTCCTGTTCCCGCGGGAGACGTATGCCTGGTTAAAGCTGGATTTAGAAAGGATCAGCAGCAGTGCATATATGATATCTTAAGGACAAGAAATATTGGACTAGACTAATCCTTATGTAGATGTAGTGGCAAAACTCTCCGTGTTGGGATAGGCGTTCATATTTCCACAGCTATTCTAAGAGCATACTGAATCCAACTGTTGCACGTTCCCCCTTTGGCTAAACTACCACTTCAGGCTAACCATTTTTTCTGGTTGGCACTTACTCAAGTTAATGTTTTGCACTCTCTTAAAATGCCTACACGCCTACGAGTATTCTTCCCGGTCCTACAAATTGAGCTTCTGAAAGGGGTGTTTGCTGGAGCTGCTCAACAAGATGTGGGTTGAATTCCCGCTATGCCTCATCGTAGTAGATTTCTGCGACATTGGGCCAGCTAAACTTACTCTGATCTAGTGTGTGTCTGGTCCTGTTTGGGCTCACTCAGCAGAAACCTAACTATCTTCTCCTGCTTTAGCTTGAGCCCACCCGGACAGACTCTGGCATGACACCCGTCAAAATACGTAGGTAATAGCATGTCCTAATGTTATCTTCCTTGAAGTTGCTGCTCAATATGATCTTGTTTTTGGGGGGAGGATCTAATAAATGGACCAACGGGGCACGGTCAGGTCGATAGCCCTTGATCTGTGATCTCTTTTTAACAAAAAAGAGTTGGATTTTCTAGCCTTAACCGAAGAAGACTATTTGTATAGTAGTAGGTTAGAGAACCAGGTCAAACCATCTCATAGGTCATCCTCAGTACAAAAGGTCAATTCAATGCTGAAGTCAAATGAGGGAGGGTCAATTTTTCTATTGATCCTGCTTTGTGATTTGCAAACGGGTTTACCGTCATCCCTGAACAATTTGGCTGGAGTTTCAAAGGGAGAAGTAATCCGCTCATGATGCATTGAAAGTAGGGGAAAAGTCTGATTCAAAAGTGTTTGTGATAGATCACATCGAACTGAAGCACTTAAGAAAGAAACAACTAACTTTTAGTTTATTTGATATATATTCTGACACGGTTCATAAGGTCACAGCACAGACATAACCCGGAAATGCCCTACCACCATGGCTCCCCCTTTTCTTTCATACTCTCGTCCTTTAAAAATACAGGGGAAAAATTACTTCTGTAATGAAAGATCTAGATTAGATAGGACCAAGCAGAGACAATTCTATACAAAGAAGATCGGTCTACTTACAAAAATACCTGAACGACAAGGGATCAGTGCTATCAGCTATGCTTGTTATCAGAATGGTTATACCATAGAAAGATTGTGGACCATCTTTCAAAAATGAACCCGGACACATTTCTTGCGTGGCCGAACCCATATATCTTGATGTCTGCCTATCTTTTACTTGGACTACAAAAATGCATTCTTCGAGATCCCCACGGAGCGGTATTCAAATTAAGACTACAATCATACAGATTCAATACATGCTTCAATATTGGACATGTCCTTGAATAGTTCAAAATGATGTGGTGGCGAAGATATGGACCGCTTAAAGAAAGGATGTCTCTCATCAATTTAGTCAATTATGTTTTTCTTTACCATTCCGGACTACTAAATTCAGTTCTAGCAGTTGCCATCTCATGAAATTGCCCCATTCGCCAACTTGACATGAAAAATGCCTTCCTCCATGGTCTTTGACTTTAAGAGGTATACATGCAATAACCTTCTGGATTTGTTGATCCTTCTAAGCCTCCTCATCTTTTTCGTTTTCATAAGGCCATTGTTGGTCTTCGTCAAGCACAATTTGCATGCTTTCAACGGTTCAGTACCTATCTTCTCCAAAGTGGCTTTCGTCAGAGTGTTGCGGATACCTCCATCTATCTTTCTTCACCATTCCTCTACTGGTTGTATTGTCCTTTTGCTTTATGTTGGCAACATCATCTTAACTGGTGACAACGTATCTCTTCTCACTCAATTTATTCAGCGTCTTAGTAAATATTTTGCCATGAAGGACTTGGGTTATCTCAATGACTTCCTTAGCATTGAAGCTCAGCGTGACTCCTCTGGCCTTCTTCTGTCACAAACCAAATATGCTTTAGATTGATTCTGCCGGACCAACACGCTTGGTTGCAAACCTTGTGCTACAAAATTGATTCCTGTTTTAAACTTTCAGCTTTGGATGGTACACGTCCCTCTAATCCTCAGGCCTATCGGAGTACTGTTGGTGCTCTCTAATATATAACTCTCACTCGACCGGACCTCCGCTATGCTGTTAATCATGCCTGCCAGTTTATGGAAAATCCCATCACTATTCATGATCTGTGTCTTAAACGCATTTTAAGGTATTTGAAAGGCACTCTCGATTATATTGTAGTCTTAGATTTCCTCATCGCCCTATCTCAACACTTTTTTTTGTTACTCTTATGCGGGGCTGGTTGTCCAACAATTTGTCACTCAACCACTGGATTCTGCATTTACTTTGGTGACAATCTAATTTCTTGGGGCTCTAAAAGGAAACCAACAGTTGCCCGTGCTAGTGCAGAAGCTGAATACAAAGCGTTAGCTATCACTGCTTCTAAAATTTGATGGCTCTCCTACTTGCTAAAGGATTTACATGTGTCAATTCCTCACCCATTCATTCTCTTTTATGACACCTCTTCATATTCTGCTTCCACATTATTCCTTTAAAGGTTGCACCTTGTCATAAGTTCTTGCCATCTCCATTGCGTGCTTCTTCAGTGTCTCCTCAGAAAGCAACAAGAGGACGCGACAAACTATAAGATTAAGATGGCACCGCAACTAGCCTAGCATTTACTTTCTTTCAAATCAGAATGTTCTCCTACTCGAAGAATGTGTTCCTACCACAATAGTTTGTAAAGAAAGGGCTAAATGTGGGATCGGGGAAGGAAGAAAATGAATTTAGAAATCCCGAAAAGGAGGAATAATCAATTTTCTATCTTTTTGTATCCGTAGTGGAATAAGCCTTGGCATCAGCATCAGCATAACTATCCCCATCCGAAACATCAGAATCATCGTCAGCAGACGAATCCGTAGCATTAGCTGCCACTTAATAATTTGCCAAACCAACAAACTTTTACAAAAAAATGAAAACTAGGGTGATCGTAGATCAGGAGAAGGTTTAGAATCCTATGGGCAAAGATAGGTAAGAAAAAATGACTAAAGGCTACAAAGACTTTAGAGGCCACTCATAATTAATGAAAAACCACCCAGAACGAAATGTGCCGTCAATGAAGTCTGTCAGTCAAGCCTGATCTTCGACCACACCCTTAGCAGTAATCTAGAAGCATTGATACACGAAACCCAGACTTATGATATTCGGAAACAGGATCCAGACCCCTTCTGAGAAGCTAGAAAAGCATCTGATGGTAAAGTGGAAGCTAAAGGGTTTAGGGCTACCATCCTCGAAATAAAGATCTAGATACACAGTCGAAGAAAAGGTAGGGTCTTTCATTTTGGAAATAAACAACTCAGAAAGCTTGATGTATGACGCCGCATAGCTCTTGAGGAAGGCAGAAAGAACAAGATTCCATGGAGAAGCGCCATCAAAAATAGAAGCCAGCCAGTTCCAGCAGAGTCAAAGTCAAATAAGAAGGGCATTGAGACTGGTACTCCTTTTTTAAGCTATGACGCCCATCCAAGCTATTCCTTATGTAACAGCAAAAAGAAAAGACTGATCGCTACTACTACTTTCACTACTATAGCTAGGGGCTTTTCCACTCTGATTCTTTCCTTCACTTTAGGGAAGGTTGAACGTGAAGCTGAACGAAGGAGAGTTAAGTTAATTGCTCATTCCCTGCTACAGAGCATCCCACTATGCTTGATACATGCAATTGATTTCTTTAACACTGTAGTTATTGACTCGTCTCCACTCTCCCTCGATCAAACTATCAATTGAATAAGAGACGAAAGCCCATGATTCACCATTTTCGAGCTCCCCCATTTTTCCTCAATTCGTAGATAGAGAATCGGATTCTTATCCATGGCAAGTGGCATCGTATAATAATATAACGGCTACTTTAAGGAGCTTTCTCTCTAACCTCTTTCATGAAATTACATGTCCCGAAGTTGACTGTCAAAATCCATTATGACTCTTGAGGTGATAAGGGGAGCTATGATTTGTCATTTCCGGTATGTTAAGTCTACTAGCTTGCTGGTAGGCGTCAGCGGTAGGTAACTTTCTGTATGTGTTCCAGAGCATCATAGGCTTTCTAAAAAAATCTTGTGGAATCAGTGAAACTTAAGTATAGAGGTGAGAATCGTCCAGCTCGCACGTGCGGCTGCAAAGATTCGATCCCCGCTGGAACTCGACCAATCCCAATAGCTGTTGTGACAAAACAACACTTTTCTTGCCCTCCAACCGTGAGTCCGGACTGTCGCTGCAAAGTTGAGTGAAATTAATTGTATGTCTCTTAGTACAAATCAACTCTTTTCCGAATGGCTGAATGCCGGGTTTGAATTCCTCCCTTCTAGTTACCGCCCCGTGGGTTCGCTCTCTTCAAACCAGACTTTTTACGATTTGAAGATATAAATTATATTCTTTGTGGCAGGTGGTATCATATATCATATATAAAAAATAGAAAGATATCATTTAGGAGCGCTGTTTTCATTCAACAAGTTTTATCGTAAATAAGCGGTTAAAGAATGTTACGTCCAATTATTCCCATGTTTTTTCTTGGTCAACAACCAAGCAACTACATATATCTAAAAAAGTCTCTCTTTTTGTTTGGGCGTAGCAGAGCAATCAAATAATGAACCGAACCATCAAGTTTAATAAACTTCTACAGGTCGTAGAAACCTTTTTAGAGGTCGTTCAAATCATGTCGAACGCGGGGCAAGAAGGGTTACCGCAGGTTTCCGGGAATCCACCCGTGGAAGGAACTTCGGTGGTTGAAGGCAAATTATCACATATTGAGACTTGGGCAGCTTTGGAAAAAAAGAAGTGGAAAGATCTTATTTTGTCTAAGGAGTGGAGGTCTATAGAAAAACACTTTGACCTCTGCGAAAGCAAGATAAAGACCATTATAGAAGAAACTCTCTCTTTATATAAGCATGGGAACCTTCCCCTTCAGATAGAAGAAGATGCCGATATTGGTAGAGGTATTGATGCCTACTTCACTGATCTGAACCACTTCGAGTCTAATCAACAGCGGTTACAGCATATTAAGAGGGCCCAGACCTGTATAGGAAATCCCAATAGTAAAATTTGGTGTGAGATTAAAGGTTTGATTAAGAGTTATAAAGTCTAAATATTCTTGATAATATTGAAGGTAGTAAGAGTTTACGGTGGGTGGGAAAGCAGGAGGGGACCCCTGTGGTTACGCTAACTAGCCTCTAAGGTTAGCGAGGGGCCTGTTATGGTGAAGTGAAAGATCTTTCACTATAATGGGAAGAAGACAGGTGGGAATGAGCGGAGCGAGAGCAAAGAAAGTTCTAGTGACGTGTTATCTTCCTGGTCCCATTGAAATCTTTTTCGTGTTATGGAACACACTTCATACCTGCAACAGTGTCAAACCTGTGGTAATACTAGCTCTCCTAGTCAATAGGGCTATCCAAACCAATCCCACCTTTCTGTTTGCAATTACCGCTGCAGAATAGTCATCCCTAAAAGAGGCAGTTTTACAATTCAAATAGGTTGCTTTTATAATAGGTTGTTCTCGAATAAGGTCTTTGAAGGATAACTAAATGCGTTTAGTCCCTTGGGGAAGGATCTGCGCCCAGGGGTTCTTTTCAGCACTTTTGAGGAAGTGAAGGCAAATAGTGGACTTTATTGCCTGCTTGACTGCTTTCATCTCCTCATGTCAGAAAAGGTGTTCTATCTCATTCTTTTAGCTGAAGGGAACCGTCAGGTTGTAGTGGTTGAAGTAGAGCCAAACAGCGATGGACTAAGCGAGTCAAAAAACACTAGTGCAAACCATGTTGGACAACGGATGAGGGTGACAAAGAAGTCCTTCTCTACTTCCCTGTGTTAAGCAAAGTGAGTTTACTTCGTTATAGTCTCATGGAATTAAACTCTTAGATGCAGCATGCAGCCGCCTCCATCCATCGGCACATCCGCCCCAGATGCACGCTTAGCTGCATTATTCATCTTGAAAGGGAGCCGCGAGGTATTGTCATGTCAAGCCCAATGTTCATTCTACTGCTGTAAAATTTTTGCAATTTACACGTCTTGGTGGGGGGTCTTCTTGCAACGATCTTCATTTCTTCAGGAATGGTGCCATTCAATTGTGTATAGGCCATCTCGGTCCAGTTTAGAATTTACCTCTATTTAGAATCTCGCTTCCTTGTTAGTTGGGAACCCCCTCCTCTATGAAGTTGAGAATGATCGATCGAAGACTGTGAAGATAGAAGAAGATCTTTTAAGCATCGGCTGCGACATCGAATGAGACTTATCCAGGTAGCAAAGACTCCGATTGTCTTTCGTCTTGGAAAAATTCAAACACGGCCTTGAAAGAGGCTACGAAGCGGTCGAGGGTTGAGTGAGGGCCAGTGGTTGCATTGCGAATATTGAATTCCATGTGCTAGATATCCCTACTTCGTTGAATTTGTTATTGGGTAGGCCATGTAACCATGCCTTTGGGTGCTATTCCTTCTTCGTTACAACAAAAGATCAAGATGCCAAGAGATGGGGGAATTATTACTATCCATGGAGATTCTGATAGGGAGACATCTTTCTTCGAGATGAAGGATGACAATGCAGGATTTAATCTAACCGGGTTCCAGTTTGTTAATGCTATAGAAAGGGTGCCCCTTTCTTTTTATCCTATGCAAATCATTACGTGGCTCATATAGAGATGGGACATTTCACTGGACTTGTCTTGGGGAAGAAAGAGCAAGGGGTCAGTAAACTTTGTGAATCACAAGGCAACTTATATGCTGGGTTATGTTCCAACAGAAGAAGACAAAGCAGCCAAGGTAGATGGGAAAAAGAGAGAAGAGGGTTTGGCCCCATATCGCAAAACGCTCATTCAAAGGCGTAAATAGGTTTCTCAAAATCAGCTCGATGTGGGTTAGTTATCAAGATATCTTGAGTAATTTATCACCATTCTCTGAACCTTTCGGATATCCTCCCTTTCTTCAATCTAGTTTATTTAAGCGTGCTATTCCCCAAAAATGCCATTCCTTTTTTGTTGCGGGTCACAATCTTCCTGATTTGGTCAATTCCTGCATAAAGGTAGGGCTGGGCAGTAGCTTTACCCATTGTCACAATCGAATGTAGCCTTTCATTTAAAAAGGTAAGGCCCCTAGTGATAGGGGAAAGAAGAGAGGGATTGCGGGCTTCTTTAACTCACTTGAGTTTTGTATTAGAGAGAGCATTGTGGAACAACAAAAGGCATAAGGGCAGTCAAAATGGAATATGGTATGTAATGTTGAATCCAATCTGAAGCTCTTTCGAACAATCGAGGAACGAGTGACCACAAGCTCCGCTTAAGCGCTCTACATGCACTTAGCTTAAAACATGTTCATCATGTGGTCGAGTGAAGCGCACCGCTGTGAAGCAACCTAGCATCACCTTAGATAGGAGCAGAATGGATGACTTAAACTGAAAGTAAGTTATCCGGATCGATATATCGTACAATGTAATGCAGATCTTGATCTGGATCCGGTGCTTTGTAGAATTCAGGACCTAACGATGTTCGGTTTGTCATATAAATTGAACGGTAATAGTATATTACCTCTTTCACTTCGTTCGAGCTGAATTACATCCACCCTCTCACGGTCGAAGACTCCGCAACATGTTGGAGAGCTTTTAGATTCCGACCTAAAACGGCCATTCCCCTAACGTTCCGAAGTGATTCTCATTCTCACCGCAACCTTCTTAAGCCGAAAGAAAGTTGGGCAAGAATCTCATGGTAGTAGTAAGGGGGAGTAGAATCGTATATAGGAGTGGTTCTTCGGATCGATCACAGATTCTCGGCCACGTCCTTTGGCTTCCACTCCACTTGACCTCTCTTGTTTCCATCCCACCGTGAGAAGGTAGAGAAACCAACACAGCCAATAACTATTACTATGCCCCTATTAGTAAAGCATGTACTTATTGCAAGGATTGTTGAGTTTTTTCATGTGACAGACATCGCAAAAGTAGTCCGTTGAACGATCGTCGATCGAGGGCATCATAATAGTATACTATTTTTGAATCCTGATGGGTTTCGCAGTCGACCATTAGATAGACCTCTTCCTGAATATACACAGAATAGGGCTTCGACGAGCCCTAGGTGTAAAGGGGTTCTTTAACACTTCTAAGCAATTAGAAGAGCGCGAAATTGGACCTCCCTCAAATAGATGGATCTAGGATTGTTTGTAGAACCAAGCATAGAGAACCGGGGGCGGGCAGGAAGAGAGTCTAGGCGGAGTAGTCTCTCTGGAGCAGGTTCTTCGACTGGATTAATGCATGTATGAACCCTAAAAAAATCCCGAAGGTCTAGTCTAGAAGAAACCCGGATTTTGTTGGGTTAGCTTTTTAGTAGGAAAGGCGGTCACAGGAAGAAATGCCCTACCAATGAATAGATTAGTCTACTAACATCAACAATCTCTTTCTTCATATACGAGACCGTCTGCCTTTCTATCCTAAACTGTAGATATGAAAGAAAAAAGAGAGATAGATATTGCCATGGTAGGAATGGGGCAGTTGTATTAAGGAAGAGAGCTAGGGATTTGATAAAGGTGATAGGACAGGGTTCCAAACCTGCCTTAGTCTCAAATAGGGCGCAAGCTAGAGACATTACTATTTGAATGAGACTTCATCCTTATTACATTATAAGCGATACCTCAAATTCCAAAAATGCTCCTCTAGTCCCGAGCTTGGTAAATAAGGCCGGAGGAAATTTTTTTCTCCTGCCCTTTAAGTGATAGGGGGGAGTCACTCTTGCGTTCTCTCTCTTGGGTAGGTCAGTCTCGCTCTCTCTTGTCGGTAAGTATATCTGTTATGGTATTGCTATCGTGCCGTTCTAGTAGTGTTTGTTAATTTGTAGTTTTGAGGGGGGAATGAAAAAAGGTAAATAAAGACCTTAGCCAAAAGCAAGGGATTCCAGGGGCCCGAACGAGAGCTGAGGCAGCAGGGCATGTATTCTTAAAAACGAAAGAAACAAAAACAGGCAGGGAGGTATGAGCGAGTAAGACTAGGTTATAGCAAGACAACAGAGGTTAGATAGCTCTTACCAGAGGAAGAGGGTTCAGGTCTGACCCAGACACGAACTAATCTTTCTCTCTCTCAAATGTATGCCCAGTTTTCGTCGTATCTCATTGATCACCTTATAAAACGAACCAAAATTCCATCTTGACATGATAAGTAGTGATGCCCACCTATAGAGCGTAGTCCTCCCTGCAGCCTTGACATAGACTATTTCTCGAGCCTGATCTTATCCCCAAAGTCTTTTTAGAGTAGGTAGCGAGATAGATGACTAAAAGCTGATGATCTTTGCCTCTTAGTAGTAAAGGGAATAGCTATATGTATCTTATTATTCAAGCCTAAAAGCCCTTTACTAATATAATAGAAGGTAAGACCGACTTTCGTACAGCAGCTGCGCCTTTGCTTCTTGCCCATAGAGAGTTAGGATATTTTGGGAGCTCCTTCGCCTAGCAGAAACCTCCGCTTTTCGGCCGTAATGCTGTGCTTTACCAATGCATTCAATGGATTCCACCATGAACCGGGAGCGGGCGAAGACATGCAGCTTACATTTTTGTGGTACATAGTCACGTGCTGAGCAAAGAGGTATTATCACACTCATTCACAAGCGCAAGGTGCGGCATCCGCCTGAACGAGGAGAGGATTTCCCTAAAACAAAGATCGGCGTGTCAGGAAACAATGTGAAGTCACCCTTATTTCGATGTCCAGGAAGTTGTTGACTAATGACCTAAAAAATGCGTGACGTTTGGGAAGCATGAGCAACCCTTCGTGAACGAGATAGCAATGACAGGAGATTGACCGGTCGGGTCGAGTGATCTCAAGGGTTTAGGGGTGCTTCTCCTGCTTCGACTACCTCTCTATTTTCAAACGTATATATAAATGGTAGGCACTGGGAGTGAGTGAACTACCCGGGGAGAAAGGGCTAACCTCTCTATAAAAGGGAAGTGAAAGGGTTATCCTCTCATAATGATTGTAGAGTCTCTCGGGGTTGGAGGTCTAATAGTAGTCACATCATGTCATCCCCCTCTTAATCAAAATAGTTAGAGGAATACTACTGATTATATATGAAAGAAGGCTTTTAAGAATGAAAAATAATCTTATCTTAGGGATAGAGATCCCCCCGCCTGCCTTTTCAGATACGAGTGAGTGAGCGCTTTTTCTACTATAAATGAATGACCTTTCCATTTATTTTCCATCTTGCTCTTCAAACCGAACTATCGCTCTCCTCTATGAAAAGGTTCTTCCGTAATCACTCTCAATAAGACATACATTCCCCTTTCAAATGAAAAGAGAACTACACTTTTCTCTTCGTCATTGAAATTTGCCATTCAATCGCAGTGCGTTGCTCTCAAAAAGCTCAATCCTCTAAGGCTTAAACGAATAGATCAGGAATTCGACCTGGGATCCGCCCGTTCCGATCCTTGCCTACTATATAGTTGCACCCCCAAATATGTATGTTGGGAGAACCCCATGATCCTTCCGTGTATAAAGGAAGGAAGAAATAAGGCGAACACGAATACTAAAAAGCGGTTCATGGGGACCCCCAAAAAAGGGGATAGAGAGCGCGGAACATGCTTTCCAAGCATAAAACAATCACAACCTATACATTCCATGGCAACAGATAGAAGGCACTTTTGTCGTTGTTTTAAACCCCAGGCATTTCCGTTCCCAATAATCTCCATGAAAAGACTACCATGATTTCCGAACGAACCGAGGGAGAGTCGAGGCATGAAAAAACTTATCTATGATCTGCTTATTTCCAAGTACGTATCATCCGCTGCATTACCCACCGTCTATGCGGCCGCCAAAAGCCTACCCTCTCTTAGATATTGGGTGGGTTGACCCGGGAAGAGATCCGGATGAACCTTCCAACAAGCAGAATAGAAGTTGACCAAAAGGCTATCTCGGGCATGGGAAAGAAAGGCGGCGGACAACCTGCTTAACTGGAGAGCCTAAACGGCATTCAGCATGAGTCCACCGGTTGACAAATGCCTTCTATCTAAAGGTGCCTTCATGATGGATTGGTCGACTTGTCACGATTGATTGCTCACACACAATTAGGTTAGGCAGGCTTGGGGAGGTGATCTGAATTGCTATCGATACGATGCAGGGATTATTTGCTGACCGTAACGAACTTGACTCTGCCCTTGAAAAAAAGGGCAAGAAGACCTTTGACCTGTGATGGCGAGGGATTGGGGTCGCTTTTCTTTAGGACTTTAGTCCGTAACAAGGCTCGAAAACCACCTGGTGGATTTGAAATGGATCAGGTAGGGCATCCATTTACCACGTGAGTGGGATTAGCAGATTTCTTTATTTTCTTCAATTGTAGGAAATACGCATCATTGGGGGTGTATGGGAGGAAACGAGTCTGCTGTAATTCAAATTGCTACTTCAGATCACTAAGTAAAATCTTGAATCACACATACCGCGATGTATTGTTGTCAACTCACATAGTCGCACCTACCAGCAACAAGATGACTACTCCCTGCATGCCACTAAACGGTGCTATTTAATTCTTGGGTTCCCCCAATACAAGAACTACATCCCAACATAGCTTAAGGCTAAAGACGTGGACTACAACGCCGTGAGAGCCCTCTATTTGACTAACATACTCCCTTATTATCTCACCCATACCTTCATATCAAAGCTGGGAATGACTGACTTTCGGATTAAAATATTAGCGCATAATAGCTGTACTCCTTCCCATTTCTTCTTTTATGATCTTATCTACTTGAAATGCTTACCTGTAAGTGCGGAGAAGGTACCAAGGGGACCGAACGAAAAGCCACTGAAAGGTGTTCAATTAAAGCTTCGCTAGTACTTGAAAGACTCGAAATACCTACTTGATGAGTCTCCTTATGAATGTGTTCGTAGGTGCCTTTAAGTCGAGTGTAGCGAAGGGATTCTCCTAAGAGAAGCTTTGGCCCTTGAACCTGTAACAACTTTTATGAGCTGTCTCAATAGTGACCAACTTTATTTTATTAGCTATATGATTAGTGGCTTAGTTGTTAGCTGTCTAAAAGCTACGGTAAATAAAATCACTTTTAAAAATAAACCACTAATCCGCCTTAGGTATTCTTTTAAGTCCGTGTAAGGCAGATGGAATGAAGGGACATGCATGAGGATGAAAAGCCGTAGTGCACTAGCGCTAGCGAGTTAGTGCAACAACTTAGTGTGTTGTTTTCTTTACTGCGAGTTTTTACATAAGGTCCGTAGGAAAGCGCTTGCTAAGGGTTGTATCTTGCTTCTGTCCTTAGTCAATTTTGGATTGAAGCTGTTCTGACCGCCGTATCTTTTTTTAACCGAATACCTTCCTCTGTCATATTTGGTCTATCTCTTTTTGAGAGAAGATTTTCTACCCCGCCTGCCTATGAAAAACTTCAAGTCTATCGGGAAAGGATGTGGTGGTAACCACTGCAGCTTTGTCTAGAACCTAGCGTCCAGCCGTGTAGGAAGTCTCACCCTAGCCACTATAGTGACCCCACCCCCAACTATAGCTGTGAAGGACCCTCCACCCACTTCAATTTTTCCGCGTGCCCAAAAGCCCGCCTGCCCGGTTTTTTAGACCCTTTCTGATTCCCTTACCCAATCTCATGAAAAGCAAGCCCCGCAGGCCCTGCCTTAACCTGTCCTCAGGCAGCCAGCCCTCACCAGGATGCTGGCATTACTAAATGCTCCGCCACGAAGCGAGCTTTCCCGAATACGATAGATGCGGAAGTGGCTAAAGAAGTCGGAGGAAGAAAATTGTTGGAAAACTGTATAGACGAGGGAACATTAGTATTATCGGAATTGGCAACATTGAAAGAAAGGGTAAGGGGTAGGAATCAACTTTTTAAGGTGTTGCTCTACTAAAGTAGTTGGCCTAACCTTCGGTTCCCGTAACCAAGTTTTTCTTTCCCACTCCTTATGAACTTTTTCTTACATCATCTATACTTTTTTAGTTTTTTGAAGTGTGGGGCAAAAGGCGCCCGTCTACTTCTACTTCTAACTAAAGGCCAACAGCCGGCATTGAAAGCAAATAGAAAGCCCTTGCCCCTTTGAGCCGGAAAGCGTACCGGTTGTTTAAGTCACGAAAGGGCAGCTTGCTTAATATTATTTAGATATATAATATTAATAAATAGATAATATTATATTATATATCTATCAATAAAAAAAGAAAAAAATAAAGAAATTCATTTTTTTTATAAAATTCTTCATTCCTGGGAAGAGGAAGAAGCAAATAGGACAAAGGCCTACTCTTTCCGTCCGCTCTTCCTAAAGTGAGCGAATTGCATGTAGAGATCCGTAGGGGCTTATATTTTAATTGGTTGAAACGTACCGCTCATAGTGGTGATAATGTAGGTTCGAGCCCTACTAAGTCAACCACCCCCTTCTCTTCACCTGATACAAAGCAGTCGATGTACCCGCCACCCTGCAGATCTCAATCTAGCGACCTGGAACCACACTGCTCCTGCTGCCCTACGGGCATGCCTCCTATGCTTATCACTCACCTACGCTCTTTCATCATGCACCCTTCAGGGAATACGGTGTAATACGCGAAGAAGATGAGCAATAGCTCTTCGATCGCTATATTCTTGTGATAGCGAAGGCGTAGTTCATCCTCTAAGAGAGAGTAAATGTGAAGGTTCTTATCGAAGATCTTCGCGAGACAGCCCCGGGGCACCATAGCATGTCGGGAATAAGGGGGACATAGTGAACATAACCACTCACTTGGTTGGGGGCTGTGACTCCCCTATCCTTTCAATTTGTTGATTCTCAGGTCTTTTTATTATCACTCTTGGAATATGTTTGTTGATGACTTGGTCAGGGTGGTTCACAATTTCTTTGTTGAAGGCGCTGTTAAGCCCTAAGTTTGAATTGCCCTTATTCAGAAAGTCTAAAGTCATTCCAATTTTCACCAATTCCGACCTACCTTTATTTATGGGATATTTGAAGTAGAGCTTTGGAACGTTTTCTATAAAATTCTCTCTAGCTCGAAGAATTAGTTTTATTCTCCCAATCAAAGTAGTTAAGGAAAAAGGGGCGCTTTTGTTAAAGGACTCACTATTGTATAGAAGATCTCCTTGGCTCACGAGGTGGCTTTCAGTGATAGGGGATTTTAACCTGAAGAGAACATAGGAGGGAGGAGGGTCAAAAGAAAGTCAGGATATGGCAAACGCATTTTTTTGGATCGAATGGGCTTTTGTGATAAATGGCAGAATTTGATACATGGATGTTTATGTAATGATGACTTTGGAGTGCTTGTGGATGGTGTGCAACATGGGTACTTTCCTGCTTCTCGAGGGCTGCGACAAGAGTTCCAAACCTAGAATGTTAATTTTAGCAGAAGAAGTGCTAAGATGGGACTTGGTATCATTGAAAATGATAACATCCTACCACGCTTTGAGACCGTTCCCAGTACTCTCCTACTTTCTCTTTGATAACGATGTTCTAATATTATACAATAGCCATAAACAGAATCTTAAGAAGCAAGAAGTATTTCTGGAAAGAAGTAAGAAGCCGATTGTAATGTTGTAATGGCCAAAAGGTCAATTTCGATATGAGCCAATGCTTCCTCTCAAACAGAGCTCCTCGCAGAAATTCCAGATCATTGAAGAGGAATAAAAAAAATGATAGTTTTCTTATCAAGTACCTGGATGTTTTATTGTCCCTCAAGAGAATAAAGAGAGAACCTTCCTCTACTAGAGAAAATGAAATAGAGAATCTCAGATTGGAAAAGAAAATTGTTGTCCTCCGGAGGTTGACTAAGTCTTATTAAACATGTTCTAGTCTTCCTATGCACATGTGAAAGTTTTTTCCTGAATTAGCTAGCCGACACTTCGGCTAGTAATAATGGGATAAGACCTTACTACTATATAGGATATGTTACCCTCTCTGCAATGAGTGCAGTGAAGGACTCTCGCCTCACCCACCCGTTTGACTTATGGCATCATCGACTTGCTTTTCAATCAAAGCGATTTCATAACCATAAAGAAAGACCACTCTTTCAGGATCAGTACCGTCCCTCGATGTAGTAGTCAATCAGCGGGACATTCAAAGAAGCTATGCACCTTCACTGAATGTTAACGAAAAAAATCCCTTTCATCCTAATCTCATATACTGAAAATGGGGCCGAGTGTAGCACGTTCTTTTTTGGGACACATAAGCTATTAGAGATGCATCAAAAAAGACTTTTCGAAGCGCAAAAACCCAAAATGGAATCATTGCAGAAGAAAGGTATAACGCATGGGAACCGGAACATGATTAAGCCTTTAAGCATGCAAAAGAGTGTTTGCAGTCAACCCCAACCATTCGGTTTACTGATTGGAATAAGGAGTTCCATGTTCATACTGATGCATCGCTCTATGCCATTGAATGTATGTTGGCACAAGAAGGACCGCTTGATCACTCTATCTACTTTTAAAGTATACGACTTTCCGCTTGGGAATTATACAACCACCGAACCTTCTTTATCATGATTCGACCCATACCTCTGACCGAAGATCGAGCACTAGAGCTGTCCATCTTCGGTGGATGTGCCCCTTCACTTAAAGGCGGATAGGGCACTGATCCAACCTTTTAGATTGAATAAAGTTACTAAGCTAGTCACCTCACCTCTCTTTCTTACCCGCCCTTATTAGTATTAGGCACCCTTTCTTTCTCGCCTTTCTTCCAGCTTTTTCCAGATAAAGGTCTAATAGAGTTGCGCTTTCTTAGTACATTGCCTTTCATTACCAATCTGTTATTTTACAGCATGAAGTTACCCGATGTTCGCTACTACTAATAAGGGTGGTGAGAAGTTAACCTTTCACTATTAGTAAGCACTCAGCTAGTTTTGACCTAATGAGGTTTCTTTACATTGAGTTAATTAACCCGTTGGGTTCGCCTAGATGCCTAGCAAAGAACGAGCTAGTGGGAAAGAGCTGGACATCATGAAAAGCATTTCCACACAAGGAGGCAGGCGACCGTGAAACTTTGCTTCTAGAATGCAGACTACATGGGAAAAGATGTTATATAAGTTGATTTTAATTCTTGCCGCCCGATCGATTCCGATGAATAAAGGGAGGGCTTGACCATAATTTCCGAAGTAAGAGATAAAATCTCACTAATTGGAAGGAAAAGGAGTGCTTCGATCCATTGTGATTCAGTTTCTTGGTATGGAGATATCTCTGCCATAAAAGAGAGAGCTCCTTAGCTTTACTCTACAGATCAAAGAGCGACGTAATTCCCCATTCATCCGAAATATTATTTTAGTAAATAAGAGAGGCATTTTGGGACGACTACTATGACTACATGCCCATCTAGTGCAGTGTCTTGAAAGCAAGCTACCTTGACCATCTTTTGAAGTTATAAATAATTTACTGATGAAAGGCTATAAGAGCGGACTACTCTATATTCAGCCACACCACAGTGACCCCAAAATAATCTTCTTCTAGTTGCGGGATGAAATTCGACAACCAATTGCTGGCTATGAATAACCAGCCCAGCAATAAGCTCAATTCTACCAAAACATAAGCGGGTGGGCTTGCACGCGAGCCGAATGACGTAGGTGTAAAAGAGTACTTCGCGCCACATCCATCATCTGGGAGAAAAGAATCATAGATATGCTGGTCATTAGAAGGAATAACCGCCATAAAAAGATTCCTCATGTATCATATGTAGCAAAACTATGAATGGGAGTAAGCAATCCGTACCATATTGAAAGGTTCTTGTGACACAACATGGAAAAGTAACAATATTAAGAAACGAGGTCCAAGAATGAAGAAGGGGTAGAATTACTGAATGAATACGAGTTGTGGCTAATACCCGAGGCATAAAAGAAGCATTTTCTACGAGACCCAGAAACGACCAGCCACCCCGACCTAATTTATGATAAGCCTACAAACTTCCTGGCAAAATGCCTATGGTTAAAAACCACCGACATGTCAAGATCCAAATTCGAATTGGTTCATGGTCCTGGTCAGAGACCACTGTGTTCGCACCGACGGTTCAAGAAAGAGGCGAAGTAGTGGTATCTTTCTTTCCATTACGATCGACACCCTTCGCCTGCTCCCTCCCCATGTCCACTAGCGCTCCTGTCCAGAGCGAAGAGAAGGCAACAAAGCGCCACCGAATCAGAATAAGCAGGCTTCTATTACTACATAACAATAAAGTAGGATAGCATTTTGCACCCACATGTTTGAATTTAAGGGTAAAGAGCTCGCTTGTTATACGGGATCTGACGCATCCAACAGAGCGAAACAATGTACCATTCGTTTCAACAGCATCCTTCCGTATTGGCGGCGAGTGGAGTACCACAATCCCATTCATCACTTTTGATCTACAAAAGCCAAAGCCCATAGCACTGGCGATGTCTCTAGCATAAATGCAGGGAGGATTTATAGCTAATATAGAATCTTGTGGAATAGGATTTGATTCTGCAAGTGGTTCAGTACAAACGAAAGAATTTCAAACAAAAGGGTCGGAACTCGCTGATAGGAATGGAGAGAAAAATAAAGCAATGCCAAGAGCTCCGTCAATCCGTTGTTCATCGATAGAGAAGCTCTCTCTTTATCATCTCGTGCCAGATGCAACATCCTTTTTCCTTCTCGCGAACCACGGGAGCGCCTAGCGACTAGATGAGCAATCTCATTTTCCTTTCAGGGTAAAGCGGGGCATAAAAAAGGGATAGCCCGTGAAAAGTCTAGTTCCTTCGCGAACAAAGTTCAGAATCAATAAGGGTTCGTAGAACGAAAAGAGTGTATAATTGGGGTGAAGCCCCACTTTTTTTGTTCGTAACGAGGGAGTTATAGAATGGAGTTCTTCACGAAGTTCGAAACAAAGGATTAAAAAAAGTTTCTCTATGGCCTCCTCGTTTTGAGACATTATGGCTTAGGCGTCGACCACGGTAACAAAGAAGGAATCCATAAAAAGATAGGATCCGACACCATGATAAATACTACCCTCATGATTAGACCATGTCCCTGAATTTGATAAAAAAAAAGGTCCATTAGCGGTTAATATGTTGTAATTGGATAAGTTATTAAGAATATGATGGAACGAAACACCAAGGAAATAAAGAAGAATACACTAGAATGAAAGTGCTACACCAAACACTTGGTGGTTGTTTCTTGTTGTAAGTGAATGCAACGAAAAGACCCGTAAATAATGAATAATGAAACAATTCATATATTGACATTCCGTGCTCATTTCCAAATTTCTGCTTTGTTATTCCCATTATCCGTAAACCATAGGATGATCCACAAGAAAGGTGGTAGGATTTAAACCTATGGTCGGCCTGCCCCTGACCTGCTGGGTTGGGTGGACGGGTTAGCACCCCTCATCACCTCTGTACCCGAAATAGATGCGATGTGCTACCCAGTGCCTAACCTTGTCTGCCCTACTCCTCTTCTGGTTGTGCCATTACCAATCATGGGTAATCCCCGGTCCGGCCGCCCTAGACCTAAGAAGAACTATTATCGGTATGACCAAACAAGGATCAGCTTCTTACTTCTCGAGCGATAGTTCCATGATCCCGACCAGCAACTTCTTGGGAGTAGGGGCATCAAAGCTTGCCCAACCTAGTAAAGGGGCTTGGGCATAGAGGGTTTTCTGGAGGAGAGAAAGTTTCCAAGTTGGATTTTTTTTATCAAATAGTACTAGTTGGGTTGATAGAGGTGGTTAAATCTAACCTTTGCATCGATCTTCTTTAGCAAGGCGGGTCGCTTGAGTGTCAAAACCAAGCGGTGGTTGTTTTTCCTTGGCGTATCGAACCAGCGTATGCCCATTCCTCATTTGATGACTCCCCGTATAGAAAGTCGAAATTTTCTGATGTGGATTGAAAAGAAGTTGGGGATGGACATAGATCCTTCTACCTATCCGGAGAGTTGGAAAGTTAGCAACGTTTTTTGTATTTTTTATTTCTCGATTACTGGAAGCAATCTTCAGTGGCACAAGGATCTCCTCATATAAACCTCCACTACGATAGAAATCGATAATGAGTTTACGAAGGCTTCGAGTAGTGCGAGATAGGCTAATAACCAGACTGCTACAGAATAGGTTAATCTTTGGAGACAAGAACGAGTGAATCTAGTTTCGAGAGCATGCCTTACTCCAATAGGGGGTGTAGAGTTTCTAAGTCAAGGAAAGCACAACTATATATGTAACATCCTAGCTGTCAGCAAGGCAGGTCCGCTATAAATCCTACCGGCCAGAAAGTCCTTAAGAACGAGAAATCCGACTAAAAGGCTATTCCACAACCGACTCTTGTTGCCGAGTCGAGGGGGCTTGGCTGGTACCAAGCTCTAAAAGAGTTTTCTTCGAGAGAGCGGTCTTTCTATCCTTTTGGGTGGCATGCCCAAGGCAATTCTTTTTGTAGATTGAGATGGATTGATCTTCGCTATCGTGCCTCCTCCATGTACCAGTTGATGTTGGGGCAGTGCTTAATTTGAGTTTTCTCCTGCCCCAGACAGCTTCGAGGTTCCCATCAATCGATTATAGAGGTTTCAACCACTGAACTTGCTTATGCTCCCCTTTGATCGAGTGTTATTTATATAAAGAAGATTGAGTAGGAAAATGTTGAATTGTATTTAATCGAGATTGCCACGGCTTCATAGGCACATGAGGAAGCGGCCTAACATCTTTTCAATCGAAATCCCAATCAAAGACAAGTTCTACAAAGGCTAGGATCTGAAAGAGAGGATTCATTTTCCGAAATTCCAAGTGACATGATTCCTCCTTCAAAAGCTAAAGTTGAATGATCGAAGTCTCCTTTAGGTTCAGTAGAAGAGATCAAAGCGATGTCATCAATTCAACCATTCAAATGGTCTCCCTTAAGATTGACCTATTTTCCAAATAAACTGAACCTCGATACAACATTCATCAAAATGATATGGTCATCTCTCTAGGTTGCACAACCCCTTTAGATCATTCTATTCGTGCTTGAAAAATGACCCCATCGCTCATTTTAATGGACATTCTTAGCCGTCCTCTGAGGGTTAACACCCCAAAGATCAGATGGTGAACTCTTTCAGACCCTTAGTTTCACTTGGTTGGGGAGAGTTTTAGCCTGCCTTCAACCAAATATAAAAAACCATAGAGCTGCCTAACCTGCTGACATCCCGGCAAATAGAGTCATTATTTGTGTTACATCTTCGAATTCGAGAGAGGGCTTTCCTCTTATCTCTCTAATTATAGGCATTGAAGGGATCGAGAGAAAGTAAGAAAACTATTGCACACGCCCCCCATTGGCCCTTTACTAATATAATAGAAGGTAAGGCAAAAGCAAGAGTGAAACTACGAGCTAAAATCAGGCGTGCCTCTCTTATAAGAGAATATGATACCATCCCCTACTTTTGGCGCACATGTTTCATGAGCTAAGCCTAAGCGGCATATAACTCAAAAGCTTCCCACGGACCTAAAAAAGCAAGGTCGAAATCCATCTATCTTTTTCCTCTATTTGACTAGTAGGGCTAATGACAGACCCTTTGATCTATGTCGTGGAAAGTTCTGTCAGGTCTGATTAGAAGTTCAAATATGAGTGGAGAGAGGGGCTTTAGAGGGAAAAAGGGGGGCGATCTTTAATTGAAGTAAAGGCAGAGCTCCTCTCCTTAGAGTCAAGTGGCTTTCACTCCTCATAGAGAGTTAGAAAGCATCAGTTCTCATAGCGAGGCTTAGGCCGACGGGGTAGGGCGCGGCCCCCCAATTCTCAACCCCGACCAACACAAGTGGTTTTGTAACCCATATTTTGAAAAGTTCTGTTAGGTTCTTAGTAGAAAATCGGCGACCTTTACTTCTTTTACTTCACATAGCTTTTGGTCTCCTCGATAGCTGGAAGTTCTCCAAAAGTATGAAAAGCTGGAGGACTTTGTACCATCCATTCCAGTGTGGTTGGATTATGTTCAACAACCAAATGACTTGGAGCACATCTTTTTTTCTTTCCACTGCATGAAGTGGTTGATACGATCACGAAGAAACGACAAATCCCAACTACGGATATATAAGACACCAAACTGGTAAGGGCATCCCATCCAGCGTAAGCATTTGGATAATCTGGAATGCGACGTGGCATACCCGAAAGCCCTAAGAAATGCATAGGAAAAAAGGTCATATTAACCATGAAAAAAGTGATCCAAGAATGGATTTGACTTAAAGTTTCAGGGTATGTCCGACTAAAGATTTTACCTACCCAATAGTGAAATCCTGCAAATAAAGCAAACATGGATCCCATAGAAAGTACATAATGGAAATGTGCAACCACATAATAAGTATAATGTAGAGCAATGTCTAGCCCAAAATTAGCCAAAACTATTCCAGTGAGTCCTCTTATGTTGAACAAAAAGATGAACCCTACAGCAAATAACATGGGTGTTTTGTATTTTATCGAACCCCCCCACATGGTAGCGATCCAACTAAAGCTTTTGATTCTAGTAAGGACAGCTAAGATCATGGTAGCTGCGGTGAAGTAGGCACGGGTATCATCATCTAAGCCCACAGTAAACATATGATGAGCCCAAACAAGAAATCCAAGAACACCTATATTGATCATGGCACAAACCATGCCTAGATAACCAAAAACCAGTTTTCTCGAA
The DNA here is from genome assembly GCA_032618575.1 of Nicotiana noctiflora. Taxonomy (NCBI): domain Eukaryota; kingdom Viridiplantae; phylum Streptophyta; class Magnoliopsida; order Solanales; family Solanaceae; genus Nicotiana; species Nicotiana noctiflora. The sequence goes on from JASVEL010008857.1 coordinate 47,972, forward strand.
AAAGTAGAAATGATATGACTTATGATACCGGATCCAGGCAGAATGGGAATATACACCTCTGGATGACCGAAGAACCAAAAGAGATGCTGGTATAATATGGGTCTCCCCCTCCAGAGGGATCCGAAAAGGTTGTATTAAAGTATCGATTGGTTAATAAGATGGTAATTGCCCTGCCACTAATGGAAGTGATAATAAAGTGGGAATGTTGTCACTAGAACGGACCACACAAATAGAGGTGATCTATGCATAGTCATTCCAGGTCCACGCATGTTGAAGATAGTTGTTATACAATTAATAGAACCTAAAATGGATGAAACACCAGATAGATGAAGACTAGAAATTGCTAAATCAACTGCTCTTCCAGAATGGCTGGTGATACCACTTAAAGGCAAATACACCGTCCACCCAGTGCCGCTACTGACTTCTACTAAGGCTGAGCTTAATAGGAGCAAGAGACTTGGAAGCAACAACTAGAATGAAATATTATTTAATCATGGAAATGCCATGTCAGGAGCACCTATCAGAATCGGAACAGACCAATTACCAGAACCACCTATTATCGTCGGCATAACCATTAAAAGATCATTAAAAAAGTGTGAGTCGTTATTAAAACATTATAAAGTTGATTATTCCCACCAAGAATTTGATCGTTGGGTTGTGCCAATTCCATACTAATCAGTACTGAGAAGCATGTGCCCATCACTCCTACAATGGCACCGAAGATGAAATAAAGAGTCTCTATATCCTTGTGGTTAGTAGAGAACAGCCATCTGTCTGGATTTGTCATAAAGTTGAGATTATTTCATTTCCTTCCTTATCAGAGAGGGACCTGCGGGGTTTATTTATTAAAAAAGGGGGAGTGAGGGTGGGGGAGGAAGAATGGAAAGCCCTCACTTTATTGATGGGACATTTTGATCCCCTTTTCCTCTCATCCTCCCCCGGTTCTGGTTCAGGAATGGGTCAACGCAAGGATCTTATTTCGAAGCAATCTATGGTGTTTTCCCTTATCCGAACGGGTCTTGCAAGAAAATAGGATTTCATATTGAGCTCCAAATATACGCTGTTAGGATGGGATGGATCCTACTAGCTCTCCCCCCCCCCCAACAGCACGTGCGAGTTCCCCCGCATACGGCTCAAATGGCGAAGGCCCTTTCCTTCGCGGTTGTAAGCGCTTCGTTGTTGCCAAGCTTACTACTAGACTATCGGCTAGAGCCAAGGTTAGACCGTGACTAGTCGCTTCTAGCCATCTTATTCCATCACCCGAGATTCAAGTCAGCACCAACAATGATCTCTTAATTCCTCACGGCAGGGCCGACTTGGAAGTAAGGTACCTCTTTCCTATCTCACCGCCTTCCTTCATCTGGGTGAGCCTTCGCTTTTTGGATCGTCTTCTGCCTAATGTTGTACCCCCATATTTTGGTTCACATTGGGTTTAACTTGTTCACAGGTCGACCTCATGGCAGCAAGAAAAGGTGATCTTGTGCTATACTCCAGTGATCTCTTTCCTACCGAGACACGCAAACTCCCATCGTGTCCCAGATCACATTCCGTGAATCGAAAGGGGAAGCCTACTCATCTATCAGCTCCTCTCGTATATAAGTGCGGTTTTACGAAGTGTCTAAACACAGTTCACTCGCATTGATCAACCAAGAGGGTTGTCGCCACTCCTTAATAAGGTTATATTTTGTGTCATTTCTTGCATTCTGTCCCACGCTTCATACCTCCTCTTTCTTCTTAAGGTAAGATATAGGGCCAGGCATGGTGGGGTAGGAGCATCCTTGGTTAATGGAACCCACCGGAGCCATTGCAAAAGCGAGTCTTCATAGGGTAATTGTCACTGCTTATAGACCCGAACATGGGTGATCTATCCATGACCAGGATGAGGCTTGGGTGAAACTAAGTGGAGGTCCAACCGACTGATGTTGAAGAATCAGCGGGTGAGTTGTGGTTAGGGGTGAAATGCCAACCAAGATTAGATATAGCTGGTTTTCCTCAAAATGCGTTGAGGCAGAACAGTTGACTGGACATCTAGGGGTAAAGCACGGTTTCGGTGCGGGCTGCGAGAGCTGTACAAAATCGAGGCAAACACTGATTACTAGATATGACCTCAAAATAATAGGGGGGGCATGGTCGGCTAGTGAGACGATGGGGGATAAGCTTCATCACCGAGAGGGAAAGAGCCCGGATCACCAGCTAAGGCCCCTAAATGACCACTTAGTGATAAAAGAGGTTGGGGTGCAGAGACAGCCAGTAGGTTTGCCTAAAAGCAGCCACCCTTGAAAGAGTGCGTAATAGCTCACTGATCGAGCGCTCTTGCGCCGAAGATGAACGGGGCTAAGCGATCCTTAGAAGCTGTGGGATGTCAAAATACATCAGCAGGGATATTTTAATTCCTTGTCCACTCTTTCCAGTATTTTTCCGAAAAACAACAATTAGGAATAGAGAATATATATCAAAGAACGGTCTAACTATTGGAATCATTTTTTTCATTGCTATTTGATACATTTCGGTCATTCACGTTAGTGAATTAGGTGAAAGTGCGGAAATAGAGGGTTTCGAACCCTCGGTAAACAAAAGCCTACATAGAAATTCCAATGCTACGTCTTAAACCACTCAGCCATCTCTCTTACATAATGATTATGACCCAAAAACCGAGTGAATAATGAGTCAGTCATAAACAATTATTGATTGGATAGGTAAGACCAATCTATTCTAACTAGAAAAATAGAAAATTTTAGCATTCCCTTGCCTTGAGTGAAATGGTTGGAATCCTTGTTTGATTTTTTTGAATATCCTCCTTCCTTGGATAAGTACTGGGATGCAAATATCAAAAGCTCAGTGTGAAATTTGAATGAGATATATCTTTCTTTTGTAAAATTCAAAATTAGAGTAATTGAGGTTACACAAAATCTCCGCCGGAAAAGGAAAAATTTCAATCTGGAAAAATATTATACAAGGGTAATGTAATTGAGTGAAATTCATTTGGAATCGTACAACAAATGAATTCCATTTGTGTATGTTCTCCGGATAAAAAGATATAAGGTACTCTATTCAATTACATACATGGATAGGGTTGAAAACCCAGATCCAGTCTCTCTTGGAATCTTGAATATGCCAATAAATAATTAATTGTACTAATCCACATATGTCTCTCTCCCATCAATCGGTACTAGTTAAAGTAATGAAAAAATCCCCTATTTGTTTGATGAGAAATGCGAAACAAAAAAAGGAAAAAAAGATCCCCCGTTGGGAATGAAATTATGCTCCCTATCCCATTTTCACAGAAAATGGAGAGATAAATTGATATATTTATTGAATCTATCGGGACTGACGGGGTATGAACCTGCAGCTTCCGCCTTGACAGGACGGTGCTTTGACCGATTGAACTACAATCCCGGAAAATTAGGTGTACAGCCTAAAATCAATTTAGATTCGCTGTGTTGTAACAGTGACACAAATGATATACTTAATTATTATTATTATCTAATTAAACTAAAGAGTCATGCTTTTTAAATGCCCTATAAGTAAGGAAGAATAAAGAGGCTTAAGTCATCGCTTCCAATCCGATAAAGGGCTTTTTTCATTTCCACAAAAGTCCGTCCGAACAATTGTTGCAGAGCATATAAATATGAATATGAAAAAAGGTAACCGCCTGGAGAGTCGTTTTTAGTTTTTAAGTGGAATGTTCATTATCATAATAAGTAGTCGATTAGGAGAACAACTATCTCAATACGGAGTATACTCTTCCTCATCTTTCATTATTCATATTTTATGTCCTGGGACATAGATATTCAAGATACCCCCTTTTATTATGAATCGCCAACGTCTTCCTACTTCTCCATTGTCACAATCAGATCCGAAAAATGAGAAATCAATCAAAATGGACCTGAATTGAATCATGACTATATAAGCTATTATGATATTAAGAGATTTAATATAGATTTAATTCGTGGGAGCAGACCTTTGATTTCCTTGGACCACATAAGAATTTGTCATCCGATTGAATCTGCTTTTTCCAGGATGCTCTATAGGAATCCATCGCTATTCCTTTCCTCCACCGATAAAGGTTCATCCCGAGCCACAAGAGCAATCTCTTTTTTTTTTAAATTTTTTTTCTTTTCGTTATGGTAATGCAATGCAAGAGGTCAGAAATCGGGTTGTTTCTGATGATGAAAAGAGCTTTTATCTTATGTGAAATTTATGAAAACCCGAAGTGTCGGTAATGTTAGAAGATGAGCGTAGGCATCTGATGGTCAGATGCCTACGATCGATATATCTTTGAAAGCTTAGACGGAGAGATTAACCAGACTCCTCGAGGTCTACTTAAGCCACTTTAGTGCAAACTAGAAGGACTTACGTTGTTGGATGTTGCTCAGTCCTGCCATAACTTAAGCCCCTTCGAGTTGGCCACAGGGTAACAACCTCTGACGCCCCACACCATTGCGACCGGAGGGGGATTGCCCATCAGCCTAATTTGCCAAGAAGTGGCAGGAACGCAACGACCTTAGCTCAAACCGACTTAAATAACCTAAAGGCTTGGCCCAGTTTGAAAGTAGACCTTGTAGAAAAGTGGATAGGAAAGGTAGCCTATAGACACAAGCGACCAGCTCGGTGAAAACGAACCCCGTATTCCATGTGTGTCAGTTGACTTCGATTAGACCAGATTGCCCTAGAGAGGAACGTGCCCATGAGGGCACCACCAAATGTTGTAGATAAACCTACTAAAGAAGAAGTTGAGTATATCATAGCTGACCGCACCATGGGCTAGCCCATACACCCACTACACGAGTGGAATACTACTTAGAAAAGTAGAAAGGAACAAGGTCTTACGGCACAATCACTATATCTTCGATTTTTCTTTATCTCTCCTCTATGGAAAGAGGGATGATACGTGGAATGGTATACCTGATCGTTTAGTCAACAAGACGTACATAAGTCGACATAGCTCTATGTATATGTTCTTTGGAGCTAGAACCAATCAATAGAATTAAATGAAATAATGGTAAGCCTAGGGCGACAAACATGGCTCAAGAGTGTCTATACAAAGCCCCTCTCTTCGTCACTCAAAAGGGCAATGCACCCTTTGTTTGAGTGGTACTTGATTCATAAAGAATGATTCTTTTGAAGTTATATGAACTTTCTAGAAAAAAATCCCATGCGGAGCGTGTCACGAGATATATCACTCTCGGACTTCTTACGGTAAGGCCAATGCACCAGCCAGCCAGTGTGGTGGTGAACACGTTGTGCTCTAAGCTAAGATATTTACATTGTAGATAGAGGAGATATAGAAAGTGTGACGTGCTTGATTCATAAGATTCTTTAATCAATAGCACCAATATTTTATTTACTTAGCTTGCCTCTCCCATGACTTTCTGGACCAAGCAACCCGGATCTGCCTTCGCAAGTCTCTCTGAATTTTGGCAGTACAACATGCAGCAAAATCGAGCAATGGATCTTAAATGAATTCTACTTTGAAGCACGACTCGTTCTATTTATGTGTTGGCATTTGAGTTATCTCCCTTCCTCTTTCAATCGAAACATTCGACGCATATATCGCTGGTGGTCCCCGCTTATGTCTCTATCAGGCGGCGACAGCCCCCCCTCCACACCCACAACATAGAGGAGCTGCTCCAACATCCACACTACAATAAAGAAAAATGATCTCCAGAGCGATATATGATGCTAAACCGAGACCGAGATATAGAGAGGGTTGTCCTTTTATTGTCTCGAAGAGACAAAAGCACTCATATGAATGGTGCTAATTCCCATGATCTTTCTAGTCTCGTTTGGTTTTGAGAGCCTCCCTTTCCCCGTCCCTTACTCGTCTTTTGAAAGCGGTCATCCTGGATATTCTTTCCGTATGCCATGGAAAGTACATCACCCACACCTTTATACATTTATTATTATATAGAATTTCCCCGGGTCTCTATAAAACAGAATGAAACGCCCGGGTGGAAGCTTAAACAAAAGGAGAGAGAAAAAGTAGAAGAGAAAGGGGGGAAGAAGTCTAGTGCTAGTTCTAAGACTTCTTTATCTAACATTCATTTTTGAGTGGTTTCTTTGTTCTCTTATTTGGATTGAAAGAAAGAAAAAACTTCCCTTTCTTTCTCTTCATTATTTTTGTTTTATCCCTTCGACGAATTTCGGCTATGACCAATGCCCTACTAGCTAAATATGCGTAAGAAAAAGCTACCTGAAAAAAAGGAAGGTGCACCTTGAATTGAACTCAACAAATTGCCTTTTGCCAGAGAGATTTTTTTAGAAAGATTCTCCATTGGTAATTTAAAAATAGAAAGAATATAGATAAAGGCGCATACGTGGGAAGGGGCCCCCACTACTTCTTCGTTCAGGGGGGTGGGGGGAGACTAGCCTCATTACTTCACACTGGGCGAGAGGTGCACCTAACCCACCTACCCCCTCATCAATCATGGTGTTCAGCTGACTTGCACTGATTGATCCCAATTGTATTGGAATTAGGTGCCCATCATTTTACTGTTGTGAACGAATCTCTTCCATGTTCGATTCTACTCTATGTTAGAACATTTCTGTGAAAGCTATTCAGATTTAAGTGGTCTTATTATTTGTCTCGTGCGAGGAAGCATTACTCCTCTTTTCATTCCAAATTCAAGAATACAACCGATACGATTAATTAGTCTGTGCGCCTCTCTTATTACTTTTTTTGTATCCCCTCTGTTCTTCGGATACAATTAGATCCTTCTACGGCCAAATCTCAATTTGTGGAAAGCCTTTGATGGCTTCCTTATGAAAACATAAATTTTTATTTGGGTATAGATGGTATCTCTTTATTCTTCGTGATATTGACCACATTTCTGATCCCTATTTGTATTTTAGTGGGTTGGTCTGGTATGAGAAGTTATGGGAAAGAGTATATTACAACATTTATAATTCATGAATTTATAATGATCGTCGTGTTCTGCATCCTAGATATTCTACTATTCTATGTTCTTCCCGAAAGTGTTCTAATCCCTATGTTGTGTGTAGTTGAGTATATTCTATTCCCTAGGATAAAGCCTTTCCTCTGCAAGGGTGTTAAGCAGTAAACCCCCTACGCACGGTCATCCGTCATCCTAAAGTAGTCCCCGCGAAGCTTTCGGTAAGAGGAGTATTCTTGTGCGTAAGCATAGCATTTCTGGTCGAACCCGCCCAACCCAACTAAGAAGAACCAAACCTGATAGACACATCTTTTTCCTTTTGGGAGGGTACTCCAAGTAGTGTGTACCTCATAGGACCTCGACCCGCGTACTCGGGTCTTGTATGGATATGCAGGAAGGGGTGCTCCTAGTTGTGTGTAGGGGTTATGTTTGTTCGCAAGAAAGGATTCCTCGTCAAGTAAGTTTGGTAGGTGTGGACACACTTGCACGAATTCGGGTAACGGCTACAAGAGAGAAATCGAAAGGAAACTGTACTCGACCAGGGATGGATGTAAACTCGTAAGCTACCGAAGGAAGGGATAATCGTCCAGGTTTTATTGTGAAAGAAAAATGCCGCCGCATCACAGCAGACGGGTTGCTTCCTCTGTCGTCGTCGTGAGCTCTTGGCGAGGAGACCTTAGGATAAGTTGCTAAAACAAACGGGATGGGAGGATCGACCCATTCAGATAATTTCGAAGAAAGACTATCGGCAGCAGGTTGAGAGATTTTTTTGTCCTCTTCAAAACACAAGGAAATGCGGGCAGGGTAGAGCTCGGCAGAGGGTTCGATAATATGGTAGGGTCCTGTCCTTAAGATTTAGGTAAGAAAAGAGTTCCAAACCTTTATGCATGCACGTGCTTCATACAAGTTCCGGCCGGGATGATTGAGAAAGATTCAACCAATATGAACCGCTAACATAAGGCTATTAATTTCACACCTCTCTATCTATAGACTGAGAGATATCCACTACGTGAGCAACCCGACTGTGCCTTACATGTGGTCTAGAAGCCGCACGTAATCTTTCTTCCTAACGAGCCCTTTTTTTTTATTTGGAAGACTGGCATTGCATTCGGTTCGAAAGGCATGGTTTTCAACATGTCTCCAAATAGGGACCAACTAGTTCGGCTAGCTAGTGAGTGGTTCTTTCGGGCGGGAAGTTGTCCGGGCCTTACGGGCGGGCATCTCTTGCAATGCAAGCACCATTGTTCGATACCACCCAAGAAGCAAAAAATTCATTAGTCTAGGCTGAAAATACATGCATAGATAGTGGTTTAATGCCAAGGCTGACAATGGAAGCCCTGGACGGAGCCATATGAGGTCGAAGTCTCACGTACGATTCTCTGAGAAGGGAGTGGCTACCTACTGGAGCATCGACCAAGCACCACCAGTCAATTCCGCTTTGGGGCCACCCCTGACTCTACCATTATTATAGGGGTATGGGGTTCGAGACAAAGAAAGATCAAGGCAGCATATCAGTTGTTCCTTTATACTTTACTTGGATTTATTTTTATGCTATTAGCTATTCTTTGATTCTTCTCCAAACAGGAACAACTGATTTACAAATCACATTAACCATATAATTTAGTGAGCGACGCCAAATCTTTCTATGGATTGCTTCCTACGCCTCTTTCGCCGTGAAAGTGCCTACGGTACCAGTTCATATTTGGTTACCCGAAGCTCATGTAGAGGCACCTACGGCAGGATCCGTTATCTTGGTAGGAATTGCTTTAAAATTGGGAACCTATGGGTTTTAAAGATTTTCAAAACCCATGTTCCCCGAAGTGACACTTTGTTCCACTCATTTCATTTATACTTTAAGCGCGATTGCTATAACATATACTTCCTCGACCACTTTAAGGCCGATCTATCTTAAGAAGATCATTGCTTACTCCTCAGTAGCTCATATGAATCTAGGGACTATTGTTATGTTTATTGGGCGGCGGCAGTTAGGTCACCTATTTTGAGTTATCGACATACAAGGCCAAAACATGTGTGTCGGGCGCACGACCCATCAACCTACGAGCAATGGGGGTTAAAGCAAAGCATGTCACAATAAAAGCTTGATTTGAGGCATCTGCAAAACACTGCCGTCTGTTCCAAAAACAAAAGGCCCTTAGCGCCGTGAGACGAGAGTCCGTACGACCCTATACTCAGGGAACAACAGCACCAGCACTACGAATTCAGAATCAAATATTTCCGTTGGCTTTCCCAATTCATTTGTGAATAATAATTCAAGGGCGTGAAGCGAGTACTCCTAGCTGCTTCGCTTGGTTCTTATTATGGCGGCTATATTTTCGTGGTTAAAATGAACGAAAAGCGAGATGAGCGTGCTATTTTCAAATTGATTGATGTATAGCCTGATCTGTTCTAATAGATCGAAAAAGATAGAGAGGGAATCTCTCAAGAATAAGGGGAAATCTCCTATTTCTATCTATTGATGAGACAACTATCTATTCTTCATTGATCAGAAAGAAATCGATATGTATCTAATGGAGTCTACATCGTACGTAGAGCGTCCTAGCACTTTTTAGGCCAGCTCAGTTCTCTTATCCATCGGTTCAATACACTGGGCTCACCTCATGGACGGAATAGCTAAAATGTAGTTATGCCTCAACGTATTCCCTTATCTCCCCGGTATCGTCCCACACAGAAAGAAAGAGCACAGAGCCCCGGCCCGACTTGTAGCTCCGCTAACGTAAAGTAAGGAGTTAAGCTTGAATTCGCGAACCAAAGTCACTTTCAGAACCATACTTCCTACTACTAACATGTGTCCAGTCCAGCGGGAACGCGCACCGCAAACAAACCTGAGCTGCTATACCGAATCCCCAGCTAGCCATTGGGTACCAAGTGGTAAGGTTGTGATCCACATGGGAACAGATCACTCATTATTCCATTGGGGACAAGTGCACAAACAAAAACTCCAAATGTTACACATCCACCGCCTAACTACCATTTAGGTGGCACCAGCGAGATCCATCTAAGGTAAGGAACTTTGTGTCGCGGCTGCTCCACTCTGCTGCGCTGCGGTGTCATGAATTGAACTTCGTTGCCTTCCCGCGTGCGAAGCAAATGTGCGCTATGCTGTTGGTCAGTTTTGTGGTGGGGAGCGAAAAGAGATAAGAAGAATTATTCATTTGGATCGATGAGCTTTTTCAGCCTAAAAATAAAGAATCAATAGAATGTCTATCTATCCATGAACATCTATTCTATCTATATATCTAGTGGATCTCTCTATACATATAGTTTTTTTTTTAGGGAATGATATAATCGGCTAGCTGTAGCCGCATATCAGCTACACTCAATGTGGGATTTCTGTTGGATCAGATCTTTTGGGAAGCTTTTTGACCTAGCGAAAAGGGCTCTAAGCCTTCGCGCAAGCAAGCACGAGAGAAGCGGAACACGAAGCTACCGCTTACCCCGACTGACTAAAATACTACAGTCGTGACCTACTTTGATTCAAAGGAAAGTCGAAGGGTTTGGCGACAAGAAAACAGCTTTCTATCATAGTTGCAAGGGTTCCAAAACTTAACTACTTAAGTACTAAAGGCTACTTTTGGTTGCTTTCATAATGGGGCTGTTCACTACAAGCTATCAACTCTCAGTGATGTCTTAGATTGAACGTTGACTTATTTTATTGTCGTTCAATCTCTAAGGCGGGTTTCCACTAAGAACCGAATAGTGTTCGTGTCAAAAGGTGAACAAAGCCCTTAATTCTAGAGTTCGCTGCTTTTCCCAGGCCGGAGAATGGCTTATACTGCTCGCCTTTATTTGATATGTTCATTCAGCACCAATACAAACTAAAACTACACCAAAGTGGAAGGGCCAGTATAGAAGCTAGAAGTAGCTAGCCTATAGTAGTCGGCCTAACCAAAGAATCACGACAACATAAAATTAGCTTTATTAATTGAATCTTAAGTAGGGGGCTTAGCCCGCCTGGCTACCAATCAAAGAGGCTGAGAGTAAGCGTAAGCTCATCAAGAAGCTCGAAGAGCTTCCTTTCATTCGCTTCGCAGGAGCCGCACATCACATAGTTGGAAGTCAGAGGGCCCATACTACCTCCCTAACCCTTCACTCCGAGGGATCGTAGATCGGAAAGCGCCTTCTAAACCACCCCATTCATCAAAAATAGAATGGAAGGGGCCTATGTATTTGTATGACCCGTACAGATTTAACCATATCAATAACCGGAGCCACTCCCCTAGCAGTCCTGCCACCACATCGCAGAACGGGAGCTCGTGTGAACCTTATATTCTAGCATAACAGCGGTTGAAGGTAATAAAATATTATGGCCGCCTAACATAGGGGATGGAGGTACGGTAAACTCGGCCAAAATATGACACCCGAAGGGCCCGGCATGCACAATCCTATCATATCCGAGTCCGAGTTAACCCCTTCCACTTGAGACAGTCGTCCGTAGCATCATAAAGAGGACCCCCCATTCGAGGTACAAAAAGAGTACGGTACATAAGAGGTTAGTCTTTCTCAACGTGGTGTATAGCACGAAAAACCTTTCGATATGAGATACGGCCATTCACATGAAAGAAAAAATTAATCCTTTCTTATCTTCTTTCTCGAGAGGGAAAGATAAAGAGGGTCTTATGGAGGGAGGGGGAGGGGAAATGCTTAGGCCTACCTATCGAGATAGGACCCCATAAAAGAACGGGAGATTTTGTGAGGTTCCATATTGCCGAGATGAAGGACACCACTTTTCTACGTGATCGTAGTAATCATCTCGTCCCCACTGCATCGAAGAGTACCTATGCACTATGTTCCGGTTCAGTGATAAGGAAGATGGCATTAGGGTGGGGGTCTACGATGTGATACTAAAGTATGACCATGGGAGATACATGCTAACTATGGGTAGGAAGCAGGACCCATTATGCAAAAAATTTCGGGGGGCTACAGATCTCTTATACTACTATCGATTGACAGAGCGGAACGACCAGAAAAAGAAGTTTCGTTAGAAATCCATATGATAGGGGGTAACTATCTTGTACGGTTCGGGGGGTAATCGGCGTACTCCGATCAGTGGGGGGAATCTTTGGCTCTATCAAATATACAAGGAATTGAAGGTAGCATTCTACCGATATCAAGTCATGGACTGGATTCTTCAGCCCATTTTCTATGTGTTGGTGTTCTATATGACCGATATAAGACTCGACTTGTTAGATATTTCGGAGGTTCAATGAGCACCAAGTCGAATCTCTCTACTATTTTCTTCTCTTCCACTTTGGCCAATATGAGTTCACCTGGTACTAGCAGCTTTATTGGAGAATTTCTCATCTTAGTAGGAGCTTTTCAAAGAAATAGCTTAGTATGCTTATTAGCAGCGCTTGGGATGATTTTAGGCGCGGCCTATTCCCTTGGCTATATAATCGTGCGGTTTCTGGGTATTTAAAACCTAATTTCCTCCATAAATTCTACGATCCATATGGCAGAGAAGTTTCCATATTTATACCTTTTCTTGTTGGAGGGGCGACCATATGTTAAACTACCATAGAAACTAGGGTAAACCAATGTGATCATGACATTGTTGGTACTTGCGATGGGATGGATGCGACTTCCCTCAGTTGGTTTGGGTGGCATAGCCCGTTGCATAAGACCCCCCTTTTTTTTTGCATTTCTTTAGTCTTTAGGGAACAAAGCTTGACTTTACTAAACTAATAAATAAGGCTCACGCTAGGCACTTAACTTTTTTGGCTGTAGGGTTGGGGTGGCTTGCTGGGTGTGACTGACAGAAAGAAAGGACAGGGGGCAACCATGCATGGAACTTGTCGACCCTGTCTCCATGGGACAGTTGAACTAGTGATTCATGAATGCTGCTGGGTTGGACTAGCCAATAACTCGAAGGCGTTCGGTCTATTTTTGGAGCAAGAATCATATCCTTACCTTTTATTCACCATGATACGGACTCCAAGTTCTTATGGCAAAGCACGAGGAGATTTTTCATCAATATGATGATCGGAATGGAAGCCAGAAGCACGACTGGGGTCCTCGTGGTCCAAGATAATCAAACCATCAATAACATTAACGTAAGCATGAGACTTTTTGGTGGTACCGGTGAACTAGATGGCCGCGGCGACGGAATCAGGGATGGAGGACTTCTAGTATCTCTCTAGATCAGGCAAAATCAAAAGACCCGCTAAAATAATTTGAATAGGGGCTGACCGCTAAGCCCACTCTGGCCTCGCGGGGCGGCCCTTGTGGTTGCAAGATGGAGATGCCATAGCTTATGGCTATATATTGAGAGGGCCCTGGTAGAGAGAAGAGTTAGGATAACGAGCGCTCCACCCACCAAGCGGGCGGCAGGAGCAGCGGGCATGTGCTTGGTAAGCCAACCGCCGAGTAAACCGGGCGGGGCACTCGAAGAAAGGGGGGCACACTAAGCAACTACTAGAAATTTTCCCCGCTCCGCTTTCTTAAAAGCAAGGACCTCTACGGGAGGTCATACCAAGGATCTATGGAAGTGGGGGCTCATCCCTGGTAAATATTGGATCAAACAATAGGGGGCCATAGCACTGACCTCTTTTTTTTATTGATTCAATACAATAGGGGAAAAGATCGTACAGTTCCATATAGAGACATACACTCAAAGGATCCTCCTCGCGCTTGGAATACATCTTCCGTTTGCCTTTCTCGAGGCGGGAACAGAACAACCGGGAATGACCCGGCCCAGGGAACTTTATTTATTTAAGAGAGAATGGGGAGTGAATCGAATTCCGTTTCCATTCTTTGGAGGCTTTCTGGCCCATCTCGATCTTTTTCTTCGTTGAGAAGGGGAAGGAGTCTAAATCAGTGGACATTAATGAACCATCATTGATAGACATTGCACATGACACGATCAATTCAAATCAAGGTCCAGCGCTAATAGAAGTTGCTTACTTTCCTAGTAGCGAAGGAAAGGGCAGGGATTTTTTCATAGTAATAGTGGGCGGGTCTCATGAGATCTATGCCGGCCTTCGGAATCAAACGAAGGTCAAAGGACCATTAGATTAATGAAGGGGCATAGCGGCGCCCTCTCCCGGCTCCATTTCGGGACCTAGCAGCAGACGGGCGGCCGTGCCTGAATTCAGACCGGACCAGACTCTTCTTTGTTTGAGCTGCTCCCAGGCACGCAGACCAAAGATATCACTTTTCATAGACATGTACATAGATATCTTCGTGGGACCGTGGAGGGAGTCTCAATCGATCTTTTCTATGACTCCTTATCACACCACACATTGAGATATTTTAATTGATAGATCAGAGGGTCCCCCCTTGAACAATTTCTTAAAGGTTAGGTTACTAGATGCTTCTATAGAAGAGGTTTACTTTGTACCGCCCGGAGGTCATATAGATCAAATTTCAGAGCCATAAAAATGAAACGGTTGGCATGGCCACAGCTACAACCACTTGCGCTTCAATTTATATTCTAAGGGCACTATTGAAATACGTTTTTTAGGTCCTGTAATAGGGAGGTGTAAGCCTCGAAAGCCTTTGGTACTTGGTAGGGTCGGACGACTTTCTTTGCCCGAGCTTAGCGAATCGCATCCCCGCACAACGACATTATTTGTTTGTGCGCCCCTTACCGTTCTCACTCAGTCTTTCAGCGGCTAGGAAGACAATCGTAGAAAAAACGCCTATCGCCACGCCGACCATCAAATACGAGATTGGGCCCTTTCTAAAAGATATGATGGAATGGCCCACCCTACCCAAGAGCGCCTATGTCATAGGGGAACTCATGTCTGGAATCAATCCTTATGGTTTGTTTTGAAATTTGGTAGGAATAATAAAAAAAATGTCCAGGTTGGTTGGTGAACCTAGTGATAGCAGAATATCTAGCTTGGTTCGGAGAGCACTTGTTGGGTTAAATATTTATTTGTTGCTAAATGTTACGGCCTAAATGCAAGACTATTGACCCTACTTTTTCGGATGGGTGTTCACCCCAAAGTGTTCCCGGACCGCATGTATACATCCGTAAGTAACATAATGCAACATCGAAAATTTCATTGAGAGGAATCAGGAAAGAAATGAAAAACGGGTCAATAACATCAACATGTGTATTTGAGACATTGTCCTCAGGCTGAGGAGTGTCCACGTGAGTTGGTTGAGGTGTTTACACAGGCCTGTGGTCCTCATGTATATTATGTTGAGAGTTCGGATTTCTCCACCTAAGTAGATGAAAAGAAGGAATTGGAAAAGAAAAGGGGGAGCTATTGTGAAGCCTAGAAAGGCGGAAGCGGAAAATCGTTTATACCGAGTTCCCCCACAGCAGCTTAGCTTAGTAGCAACACTCTTTCTACTGGCACGGCGCTGCTGGTTGCTTCTGATCAATAAAACATAAAGAGGAGGAAAAAAAGCTTATGATGAGCATATATTTGAGTCGATCATTTCCAAGATCTAATTCCTGTTTTTTGTTATGTAGTGCAAACGCCTTAAAATCTGAAGTTTTATGCTTAAGGGAAGAAATGTTCTTGGTGGATGAAGGACTTGGGAACCCTAGAATTTGTATGCAAGATGAGCCTACAGGAGTGCCAATCAACCGAGCCAGCATGTTTGAGAATAAGTTGGGATTCCTGGATCTGGTGGCTGGTGAATCACTGATCAAATAGCAGATTTTAGAGAGATTCTTCATCGATCTAGTGGCCGATGAATCACTGATGAAAGAGCGAGCAACCTCCAGGTTTAATGATTTGGTGGGATCTACAGATGTAGTGACTGGTGAACCGCTTCTTCTTCTTCCACGAAAATTCAAACAAAACTGAGCTTGGATGGAACTGAACAAGATTTGGTGAATGAATACAAAGAACAAAAGCTTTATTATTGAGAAAGTAAAAGGAGGTTATTCTGTAGCCATCGCATGTTTCATTACTTTTCTTCCATTCCATCGCAGAACGAAAAGGATATCGAATGATCGATTCGCCATTGAGAACATTAACCCCAAAAAGACGAATATTGTGGTGTTCTAACGGTGGCAAATCAAAGAAGAACTTGATGAGCGAAATCCGCTGATAAAAAAAAGATAACTTTTTGAATTCCGATGCCTAGCGTCCCCTGATAACCTAGGATTCGTGGTGATAGGGCTAATGTAGTATCTCGAAAATTGGGATTTGATGTTATCTGTAAAGTGGATCCCATGGGCTTCTCGGGTGGAGGTGGGTTGAAGATAATGTGATGCAAGTGAACGTCTATGAAAAATCTGTCATAAAGTTTCGTTATTCATTCCGTCGTCGATCAATATATCACTCAATCACACGCCGCTCTGTCATTGTCTGATTTTTGGTTGTCTAATCACACTCGAAATTATATATCTACTAATCGTATTTTTACCCCTGCTCGGTAGTTTTGTAGCAGGATGTTTCGGATATTTTCTAGTAAAAGAAGGAACCGCTATAATAACCACTACGTGCGTTTCATTCTCTTCGATCTTCTCTTTGACTGCTTTTTCGTGAAGTCGCACCGGGAGCTAGTGCTTGCTATCTAAGAATTGCTTCATGGATCTCATCAAAAATGTTTGATGCTTCTTGGGGATTTTTTGGCAATTGTGAAGTCACCGAATGAATTGCCGAGATAATAGATCAGATCCGGATGCGACAGTTGCTCCGCGACGATGCGGACTCGAACCCGCTCTTACCCACTACGTGGTACCACAACATGTCAAAAATAAGGGGTGACATACTTGACGTAACCACTCCTTTGGTTGGGGGTTGTGCTGCCCTGCCTTTCGATTGATACGTAGTTGAGGAGGCTAAACACGAACGCTATAGGTGTGGGAGCGATCTTGGTCAGGAAAGGCTAAGATGGCACCTCGCGTATGGGTAGCAAGAGGGCGCTTATGACCCGACGATGGGGCCTTATAGGGAAGGGCCCAGCCCAATAGGGACAACACAACCCCCACTTCAATCACCTCGATTATCTCTCTTTTATCTATCTATCATTGATTCTCAAGTCAAAAGACTTCGTTATTGGTTTCCCCGAAGCCCCAAATGGAATGGATCGTTTCTGCCAACGAAATGAACCCGGAGCCCGTTCCGAATGCCTCTATGATCCAAAAGTTCTCGTGAAGAGAATAAGATGTTGCTCCCCTTCCCTCTTTCTTTTCTCGCTTTGCTAATCTTCCCCTCTAACGCGGGCCGGGCGGCGACGGGCACGGGAGGAAGAAACCTAAGAGAAGACGCTCGTCTCTTAAGTCCTTTTTTTTAGTGCAACATAGGAAAACGCCCTCTTTTTGTCATCCCTGCAGCTTTCTAGATTTTTTATTGAACGCATGGCATAGCTAGACCCTTAAAATTCTATTTGAGACTATGTTCAAGCCAAACCCACCCCCATATTTTACTAAGGCTGGAAAGAACGCTCACCAAGTTCAGATAAGGAAATTCTTTCCCCAACCATTAAAGGAAAGGCTCGACAAATGGAGGGAGGTGCGGCGGGGGGAAGGAAAACGCTTTCGGAGATCTAGATTTTTTTTCATCGAAAGTGAAGAAGGCCGAGGATGATTGTCGGGCCCTCTCCTCGTTTCGCCCTTCCTATTAAGATAGCTGCCTTCGGGTTTTGCCTGCCCTTTATAATAAAAATTTCCGGCTCGGCCCAGAAAAGCACTGGCAACAACAGAAAGGAATGGGTCCATGTAGCTGCTATGCCCGCCCCCTTCTTAGTCAATGGGGCACAGCAGGTTTGACATCTACTACAAAAGAGAGAATCCACTTCAGATAACCACGTCTCTGCTAGGCAGCGTGTGGAATGGCCGAGAGCGGACCTTTTTGGATATATAATCCAAGTCGAGAGTTGAGTTACAGGAAAAGTCGTCTGATGGAAAACTACTTTCACGTTCGGTTCAGAGAGCACTTTTTTCATTGAGAATTCCTCGTTCCCTTTCGTGTGAATTCCCCAGCAGCGAATTCAAATTCGTGGGGCCCTATATGTTCCATCTCTCGAGCCCCAAAGAAAATCCCATACCCTTCGGACTCCATATATCTTTTGACTCAATATATGTGGGCACATGATATCTATGAGGGTTAACCCACCCCGGTTACAGCATTCCTTTCTATTGTGCCTAAAATCTCTATTTCTGCTAATATTTCACGTGTTTTGATTTATGTTTCTTATGGAGCTACATTGCAACAAATCTTCTTTTTCTACAGCTTTGCTTTTATTATCTTAGGAGCACTGGCCGCCATGACCCAAACGTAAGTAAAAAGACTTCTATATCACAGTTCAATTGGACATGTAGGTTATATTCGTAATGGCTTCTCATGTGGAACCATAGAAGGAATTCAATCACTACTAATTGCTTTCTTTATTTATTCATCAATGACGATAGATGCATTGGCCATAGTTATAGCATTACGACAAACACGTGTCAAATATATAGTTGATTTGGGCGCTCTAGCCATAATGAATCCTATTTTGGCTAATAACTTCTCCATTACTATGTTCTCATACGCATGAATACCCCCGTTAGCCTGTTTTTGTAGCAAATTCTATTTGTACTTCTCCGCTTTGGGTTGTGGGGCTTACTTCCTAGCCCCAGTGGGAGTAGTGACTAGCGTTATAGATCGTTGGGCAGCCGGAAGGTTGCCACGAGTAAGTAAGTTTGGGGGACTGAAGGCAGTTCTCCGTGCACCAGACACGTAGCTTACCCAATCAGTTGCTACACGGATGGGAATGCATGCTACGAAAGATAGGGTCGAGTCTGATACATCAACCGTCTACTCAATATCCTTGTACGTGTCCACAATGACTACACGAGATGAACCTTGGTTTGGTGAATTGAAGTTGTCCTTAGGTGTAATAGGACTCCTAGTTGCTGCGCGCGATCGTATACTGAGGTGCTCCCCACTGGTTGTTGGAACAACGCGAGCCCGGCCGGGTCTCGATTCCTAAAGAGGAAGGGCCCTAAAGTCTAAATAGTGGGTTACAAATTTCCCATCTCATTGGCGGCGGAAAACAAATTGACATCTCGATGTGATACAGCCCTTTCAATTTTAGTTGGGAAAGAATGGCGAAGTCCATCCTAACCGTCCAATGAAGAATAAGAGGAGAGGAAAGTGCCAATGGTGCGTGAAGCGCATGCGGAATGGCCACGGAGAAAAAGAAGTGTGGAGGAAAAGCAGCCGAGCTCATTCCCTTCGCATCCTGGGCCCAAAGCAGTGCAGTCTTTCCTGGCCAAATCAAGGATTTGGGGCTTCTTGCTACGCTACAACACTATAAAAATCCATTTTGATTAGTAATATATATGAATAGAAATATAGATCCATCCATCTATCCTATTCGATTTAGATTTTGATATCTAATAAAGAATCGATTTCATTCAACGTTTGATTCAAAGAACTGCGCTTAATCCACCCCCCCCCTTTATGAAATGGTTCTGCTGCAATCGATGGTAGAGGGTACATAGTACCCAAAGTACTGGAGTGATCTAGTAGCCGGGAAGGGGCCTAGAAATTCTAACCACTACACCACACTACACTTGGCTCTACACATTTACAGAGCTAACCCCTGTCTAGTGCCTGGCAGAGCTAAGGGGGCTTCAATCCTTACTCTTTATCCCCATCTTCACCCAGGCTAACGGGGCCTTACTTATTCAGGGGGGAGCCTCAAAAAGAACTATTGAGAGAAAGATCATTGGACCCTCTTCATTCTCTACAGGGTTCCAAACCTTTCTTCAACATAGGTGACAACGAGCCAGGCAGAGATGGAAGAGATCAAACACATGAATAAGAAGCAAGTTGGCCTTCCTTTTTGATCATTTTGATAGAGGGGGATGAAGAAAGTGGACAAAACAGACTTGCATTTCTCATTGAACAAATACAGGAAAAGAATCATATTGAAAATGCTCCTAACCCAACCCCTTCCATCGTAGAGCTCGTGTATTGTAAGTGTTCCGAACCTGCCCACATCGAGCCTCCCATAGAGGCAAGTGAAGTAGGTGAGCCGTATGATAGGTAACTATCTCCTGCGGTTCGGAGAGAACTCAACTGTTAGTTAGTACCCCCTTGGTTTCGGGGTGGACCTTTTCACTCTATTTTATTATATACGCTTAGCGAAAAGAATGTTTTTTGATACAACTAGGACATGGATTCTATATGAACCAATGGATAATGAGAAGTCGTTACTACTAGCAATTACTTCCTCTTTTATTACTTTATTCTTTCCATATCCCTCTTATTTGTTCTGAGTTACTCATCAAATGGAACTTAGTTCATATCTTTAAGTTTGATCATTGATAAGGTTCAAAGGTAGGGTGGGCCATTGATAAAGAATCGATGGAAAACCACAATGCTAGAAGATGGCGGGCCTCCACTTTTATTTTCATTAACGAAACCCTCTAGTTATGATGAACTCAAATAAAGAATAAATTGGATTTAGAAGGCTTGTTAAAAAGAAAAAAAGACGTGGGTGGCATTATGACTGGGGTGTCAGTTAGAAAGTTTCTTACAATGTTTGCTCAATCAAGCATCATTCTTTTTTTCTTAACATAAGGTGAGGGAAGAGGGCTTTCTAAGAAGGGCTTGGGACCTATGAACAAAACAACACAACAAAATGATGAAATGAAGAAGAATGAATGGGAGGCATCGGAGGAAGGAGTGACGAACTTTTTACTTGTGTTTGGTTAACTACTTTACTGACTTGGGGTTCTTTCTTGTAAGTGGTATACCTACACCCCACACGCACACTCACTATATCTATATACGTATAAGTTTCTAGCCTTTCGAAAAAGCCACTCTTCTTACAGTCAAGTGGTTGAACGCCCCTCGAATCTTGTATTCGGTTGCTAACCACCTGCGCAAGGGCCTTGTTATTTATAGGAGAGATTAGGGAGATGAGGCAAGGAAGGGATCAAGGAAAGCCCCGCCAAGAATTTAATGTTCGATGATAGAATCTTTGGAATTGTTAGCAAAAAGAAAAGCCGACCTTTTCTTTTGCACGCTTTTTTACATTTCAGTTCAGATACCTTGCTCGACTTGCGCCTTTGCATGCTCGATTGTTCCCCAAACCCACCTGGTCCATTCTAGTTGGGAAAAACCTCAATCCTTAGAAGCTGCATCCTCAAGGGCTGGGTCATTATGCCAGTGATCAAGATATCAACCACATAAATAGGTAGTAAAATGGTTATGGACCCATGATGACAAAAAAAGTGATGCGTCGGACTTATAAAATCTTAGGGCAAACTAAATTTTATTCGGTGAATACAAGAGAGCATTTAAGTGTAGACGACTACTTGTACTTGAAATTCCACTCCTTTATCCGTTGGGAGGTTTTAGAACTAGTTAAGCCAATAACATATCTAGCAAAAGCTTTAGTAATACTAGCTACATCAGTAGATCATTGATTAACATACCTCCTCTGAATGGTCTACATGGACCCTAGTTTCTATTACTATTACTTCCAATTAATCTAGTAATGCATACAGCCTTGACTCTCTTAAAGAGCAGGAGGTTTAGCGTCAACGCATTCAATGAATGTTCTTTCATTCACCACACGGATGAATCCTACTCTGGATTATCCAGCGGTCAGTCATTTGTCTAAAGAGAATAGACGTATAGTAGCTCTCTCTCATATAGAATGAAAGCAAGAAAGAACGAAATGAGCGCTTACCATATCGACCGAAGCTACTATCCAAAAATAAGAAACTCTTAAATTAAAGAACAATAGGAAAGGTAATATACTGAGCTAGCCTCCTGTTATGCACCAATGCTTGAACAGGACAGTTAACCTTTACCAAAAGAAAGAAGAGCTATTGGTCAGTTTCCTATAGTTGATCGATACAGCTCGAACGATTAAGACAGGGCAGATGCGACCGATGGAAGGGATCTAATTTGAAGAAGTAAGTCATTTGTTGACTTATTCCGACCCTTTACCAGAAGACAAGAGATTCGCGGTATGACTTTAGAAAAGGTATTCATTATATGGATATCGTTTACCGAATTGCCCGATTGCCGATTCACTACGCCTACCAATGATGCCTTTCACTTTCAGACAGTTCCTCGCGCATGAAATGACTTCACTTAGAAGTTAAAGATAAGAAATGATAAAGTATGGTCTACGATCAGGGAATACCTTTTTTGTTAAAGAGAATTGGCCGTAGAGAGAGCGCCTATCTCTCATAAGAGAAGGAGAGCCACTTTTTTTGATAGTATATTAATGAGTAGTACTTAAATTCCAAGCGCTCCTAGCTCAGAAACCACACATAGACAAAGACATGGAGGCCCAAAAAACTCATAAATAATAGACTAAGAAATATACGTAACATACACTTCCTATTTGAAGTTTTCATCTTAATGAATCTAAGTAGTTTGTAAAATGCTACTTTTCTTTCTGCAACAAGTAAGACTACTTTTTCATATCATACACCCTTATAAATGAATGAATCTCAAAAATTGGACTCCTAAACTAGTCCCTATCCTCTCTTTCTTCAAAGACAGAGGTACACATCACAGAAAAAAACCCAAAAATAGAAAGAGAAAGAAGTAAGTCAAAAAATAGGAAATACTGCTAGATGTCTAGCAGATTAGCAGCATAGTACGCTTTTACTTCCGTTTGGCATAACAAAACAAGGTAGTAATACAGGAGAAACTGGTCCAGTAATCTTCTCCAGCAGGGTGGCCATAGTGAGATAGAGTGGTGAAACTGGGTTTCGAATAAAAACAGAGCGAAGGGGGAAGGCAAAAGCTATGACATTGGAATTCGCTTCAAGGTAAGCCCCACTCCAATGAATTGGAGAATTCCAGAGCACGTATCAGAGAGTGCTCGAATGGTAGTGGGGGCACAATTGAGAGAATTTCGATGATTAGAAAATAAAAAGAAGAAAGTTAGTGTTCAATGAGCTCGAGATAGCTGCCCGATGAGAGAAAGATCACCAGGTACAGTCTTTCTTTTGTTCCATCCACCCGATTACACAAAACTACACCAGTCAACACTGTACTATAGCGCTTACACCTGTGAGTTGGCACGATAATATCGTATATAAATGAAACACCTGAGTTGGCAAAAAAAAACTAACGATAACTAAGTGTTTAGTTACCATGCCCAAAAGTCCCATGCCTTTCTTGGTTGGATAATCAAATCCAACCGTTGATTAGGGGAAGCAGAGCAGTCAAAGAATGAACCAAACAAAATGATTGGTCTTGTTGTACGCTCACTCTTAGTAAAAATTTCTTGTTTGATGTTTGTGTTCATATATGTGATGCATGGAATAATACACTTACATCACGATGTCTTTTTCTTCGTTATTATGATTTTCGTTTTTGTATCATGGATCTTGGGTCACACTTTATGTCTATTCTACTATAAAAAAATTATAAATTCATGGGTACCTAAGATTGAGAAAACTTGGACCATTTTCATGTATATTGTTTGCTTGTCTATGTATTTCGTAGGGTTGATGCAAATGGCATAATGTGCTGACAACTCATTAGATCTGGAATTTCTTTTAGGACCCCCAGGAACGCCGTTATAAGGGGGGGGGAAGCATCTCTTCCAAATCTAAATGAGCCTCCCGAAACACTATATGAACAACAGATTCTAATTCAAGACTCTAATTTTTTCAACGTTGAACTTGCGTAGAAGGAAATGGCTTCTCTCATAAATTGACTTCCTAAGGAAGAACTTTATAACATAATCAGGGAAGACTCCATTCGAAAGCCATTAAACGAGTTCAACGTGGAGCAGCAAGCACAGTTAAGGGATATAGTTATTAGGCACTTTTCATTAAAAAATGAGATAATCGCAAATATGAAATCTCTTTATCCTAATGATGAATGGTATTTTACAAACGTCAGTCGAGAGAAATTCTTTTGTGGACGGCAAAAAGATCGGGAATCTTCCTTGGAAGATCTCAAAAAGATGCTTGCAGCTTTAAATGAAAAGGGAAAATTCGCGGGTTGCGCAAAAAGGCTAAAATTTAATATCACCAATTGGAATTGGAAAGAATGAGAATTCATTACTATTTTATGCATATTGACTATCGAAGTATGTTCCACTTTGGACTTGGTCAAGCAAATGATCCCCCTAGAAAACAAAAGAAAGTCGATTCGCTACCTCTTAATGGAAGGGCCCCCGTTATCTAGTTCTTTCACTGAATAAATGAGAGAGAGTGGGAGGGCGGGTCTCTTCTCATTGGGTCCGCTTGGATTATTGTTGCTACCGAGGAATTTCTGGATTTCTTTTCCTAGAAGCTTGATGCGCTAGACAAAAACACGGAATGGGGCCCGGTAGAGAAAGACAAAAAGGAGATCGAGTTCATTGAGCCAGTGAAACTCTATCTTGCAGCACGCGGGCGTGAGTATCCCAATATTCAATGTGAAATTCAAAGATCTACGAAGGAAGGGGTCTTCTTCTGGGGTGAAGTCGTAACAAGGTAGACGAAGGGGAACCGTTGGCTGGATTGAATCTTTCGTGATGGAAATGCTCTCTTCCCCCAACTTCTCCTGAAAGTGAATACTTATGTAAATCGAAAAGCACATAATCACTTAAGAAAGGGACAGTCTCCTCGACTGGTAACCGAGCAATCCTAAAAGGAGACCATATGGCAACCCATCCATTGGACTAATGTACCGAATGAACCCCTCCCTGGGAAACGGACTACTCCCTTTTAGAGCGGGCTATTTCTAGGGCGAGGAATATATTTCTATTTAACTACTCCATCTAGTCAAGAGCCAGCATCTCAATGCAACATTGTTCCATTCTCAGTCTGTAGTGCTTCTGCCAGCTAATGCTAATAGAAGGTAAGAGATTGTTGAAAGTAACTGAACAAGGTTGTATAACTTTGGTTCATTAATATCAAGTCTAAAGGGTCATGTATCCATAGTAAAAGTCCCATGTGATCAATCATAGTTTGTGAAAGTGGGATCTTTTTTTCCCACTTTAGCTCAATTGCATTGTGAACCTTCTTTGCTCAATCGCTTTCTTTAGGCACATGTCTTCAAGTCTTGTAGAACTTGATGAAGAGCAGCGGAGATGGAATGAAAGAAGCAATGAGAGAGCCTAATTCCCTCCTAACCGAGTATAAGCATGTTCCATTGGCCTTTATTACATTAGATTAGTGGGACTACGGCTGGCTCTTTCCCCTCAATCGGTGGAAATGCCATTCATAACATCTTTGGCAACCTTTATTTCACATGTGGCACAATTATAGACCATATAACCTTGCCAACTAAAGTGTCCTACTCTACCGAAGTAAGGGCTTAAGCTATCGAAGTGACCTAACCTGGGTCCATCTAGAAGGTTGGAATCTTCAAGGGTCTATCTTCTCTTCAATACCTTTGCCTCAACTAGGATTTCGAACCTTTGTTTTTGGTACCAAAAAGTGATTCTCTTCTTGCACGAATGAAAGGCGGACTAAGGCAATCATTCTCAACAAGTGGAAAGGGTGCTTATCTCTCTTCTCTGATGATGATCCGAAATGCGTCAGAACAATCTCTACATGCAAAACACCAATCTATGTGTCTTTGCTCCTCATCCTTTTTTACCTTTGTCAGTGAGGGTAAGCGGGCATACTTGCTTTCCCCTCTTCCAGGATCAAATGCAAAAATGAGACCTCCCTTTTGGTCCTATTTTATTTACCTACCTCTTTGGAAGTCATGTGGGTCAGAACTCCTATGAAGTTTGAAGTTAGAATGCAAGCGAGAGTCGTGGAAGAATCATTCTATAGGCAGAAATAAAGGCTTTCTTGGTTTCCGAATGGTTACAAGAAAACTCCATTTTTTCATGCTTCTATGGCAGCAACAGGGGGAAGGAGCCCTTTTTGGCTAAGGTCTGCTAGTCACGACACGGGTCGAATTAGATTACTTCAACTTGGAAGCTGAAATCCTACCTTTTCTTTATGAGTATATCTAGTAAAAAAGCTCCCTTGCGACTTTATAAGACTGCTTGAAAATCCGGGCATTTCGGTCCCTCCAAGTACTATATATGGTTTTCCAAAAAAAGCAGTTTCGTAATAGAGCTAATGAGACTATGCCCCGGATAATGGTGCATCACCTACTCGGCCTCATGTTGCAAGGGCAATGGGGATCCCCTGGCTAGGAGGGTATTCAAAAAGTGCTTCCAAATCTCCTCAACATAAGGGCAACGATTGATAGTTGACACCTCTTTTTCACGTCCCAGGGGACTAGTTGCTTGGTTCCGACCATTGTTGTTATAGAAAAAGCCATTCCTGACTAAAGAAAAGTCAAAACAAAAGGAAGGCGATCAGACCTAGGGCATGTAGTGTAGAAAAACCTTCGCCCTTACCAAAGGACTTTTTGAAAGCTCCAATTGAAGTAGGTGCCTAAACAGATGATTCCAGTTAAACTCATTTTTTAAATGCTACCTCAAGAGAAGGGGGGCCTCTGGCCCGGAATATTTCTTATATGGATAGGGTATATACTACTACGATTGGCTCTATTCCCTGAGAGTCCCAATCTTCTTGAAAAAACATGATACTCAGAACCTTGGTTCATGAATTTTCCAGTTGGAATTCCTAAATTTAGTATTTAGTAGTTTCATTCGACAGCTAAAATTAATGCTTTTGACGTAGCATCGGGTGTTCACATGGAAACCCTTTCTATAGTGCTCCATTTCCTATGATATCCAAACTCGAAAAATGGTGCTTTTATTGTGCCATTAAGAAAGGAAAGCACACTCAATCAATTACCATGCCGTGTCATAAGACAAAAAGTCATCCGCATGAGCTGAAAGCCACTTAACTCTAAGGAAAGAAGCTCACTATCAGGACGGACGGGTATAAGCGATTAGCGATAAGCTATAGTTTCCCTTTTGCCTCGAATGACAGCTTTAAAGTCAATTCTGATAGAGCTCTTTGAAAGGGGGTTAAGACATCTGGATTAGATTCCGCACTAAGGGACTGAATTGGCACCATCTTTTCAGCTATGTCAAAGAGTCATTTCCATGCCACTGATGTTGGAATTGTCGAAGCTTGGGCTGTGTACTATGGAATGAGGCTAGCATTGGAAGCTTTCTTTTACCGAATAGATATGGAGACATGCAGTGCAATGTGCGAGCCGTGCTCCAACAAGACCTGAGCCTAGCATTGGACACATTATGGATGATATTAAAGGTCTAATTTCTTCTTTTGAAGTTTTAATTGAATGCTGATACTCAATGGTAAAATTGTGGCACATCAAGTATCTAAACTATCCATTTCATCATCAGGGATGGGTAAAATATGGTTATAGGAGGTTCCTGAATAAAATTCCTCTAATAAAGCATAAAGTCCATATGTGTAAGGTTGGCTAATGTGGATTCGCGTAAAGCTGTCAAACAACTTACATTCGCAGAAAACCCTGCTGGTAATTGCAACATACAATACAAACAAACCTTACAAATTCCTATGCTTCTAGCCAGCATGTTGTTACTAGTGGATTTAGTGGTAAACCAAGTCTATGACTATCCAATTCATATTTTTCTTGCCAGAAGGACCACTACCATTGATACATTGATAGTCGATTAAGTGGCAAACCTATACTATGCCTAAGTGCCGAGATACTTAAGTAATGGTACCTTATTGCTAAACATCCAGCTAGCCATATAATGAAGGGAAGAAGCCCATGTCTGGAGCTATGGCACTGTAGAATCATTAATATTCATCGAAACTACTAAAATTCTTTGATCCCAATCAGAGACCAGGAAAGGCACGAGAATTCAAAATATTATCGGAAGCTCTTATAAAAGGATTTTATCTCTGCTGGACCTAAAGCCTTAATATCGGAACCTTAAAGGTAATGGTGAGGCGCAACTTCCTTGGTGAAGTATCTCATTCTACAAAATTTGAACAAATCTCTCGTGCTTAAGACATGAGAATTAGAAGGCGTATCCCTTACGTACTTTTTCTTAATCGGTGTGTTTACATAAGCCCTATTCACTCCTTTTTTCTTTTGAAAACTATCGACAATCATGTTCTTATATTTCTTTACTATTCCGTACTAAATTCCTTCTTCACCAATCAACTGAAGAACCAATTAGTTGTAGCAGCACATGCGACTGAAAAAGTAGCCCCGGAAAACATTCAAAAGAAGAGGTTTAGGGCTGGTTCCGGAAAGGGATCGAAGAGAATGTAGCTCATTCAAGGCTCAGACAGAATTAGTTAGAAGCACCTCTTTCTATTGATATTGACTTGATGTGATGCTCTCTTCTCTCGCACGTAAACCATAGGAAACATCCGCAACAAACATCTTCAAAAATACTCATTGGAGTTGCTCATTCCCATTTTCCGTTTGGGCAGTTGGTCGGGAAGTACCTAGTTCAATGACGCATATTACATTCGTCTTATTCAAACATTATTGGCAAAATGCCTTCGATCTAGTCATGTTTGAAGCAAGGAACATATCGGCATGGTTAACTTAACATACACATTTTGTAGAACTTATGCCCCTCCTCTCATTAAGTAGAATCAGGCTGAGCGATCTACTATGAAGATACAATAGGAAGGAAGATACAAATATAGAAGAGAGAGTCTCGCATCCCAAGTGGATCATAGAATTCATGCTCAATACAACCTAATTGGTGAGCGGATGACCTCCTTAGTTATTAGTAGCCAAACCCACTTTATTACGATGGAGTGTTTTTTATACATAGTAAAAAAGAGGTCCTCATGTCAACTCGCTTAAAAAACGTTGATATTCAGTTATTGTTCTGTAAGACCTATTCACTCCTAGATGATACGAGGAATGAATCTCAGTGGGGGCCCATCAGCACCATCTTTGAAACAAGAAGAAAGATATGGAGCTTGGTTGCGGCTTTTAAATGGATCTTTCCTTCCTTCTCTACCTACTTCTCAATACCATCTGCCCCTTGGAAAAGAGCTCGAGGCACCTCTTTACTGATAAAAAGAATATATGGCTTGATATATTATTTGAACCACTAGCATCTACATTTGAACCATCCGCCTCTACTCTTTGTTGTGAAGCTCATTCCCCGCTACATCAAATAAGTCTGTTCTACGCTTTTAGGGTTGAAAGACTAAACCACGACAAATGAGCTAATGATGTCTCCTTCATCTTCTGATGAAAGCAGAATCTGAAATACATTAAGATCGCCGAAAAAGACACATAAAACTAGGAGAAGGAAGCATCACCCAGCTTGATGAATATGAAGCAGAAGATCTACAAGACTCGGTCCTTCTTTCTTCTTTCTCAATTTAAAGAGAGGAGAGGAAGGGAGAAGTGAATGGTTTTTTATAATTTTATTGACGAGATTTTCAATGAAAGCTGAGATGGGGTAAGTGTGAAGAGTCAACTATTGCCCTACTTTTCTTATTTCTTAGAAGAATGGCCCTGGTATACTCCTAAAAAGGGGATTCTCGCTCTACTAAATCGAAAGAATGACTCTCGCATTTGTAACAAATAAGTTCGATACAGATAACAAAGAATAAAAATTGGAAAGCAGGTGCACTTCCATAGTGGAAGCCCTCCCAACCCAAAGGAAAATGCCAAGATCATTTCAAAAAAAAAGATGTGTCAGTCACGTATCCTAATTGGTGAGCTTATGCCGGCCATACTTCCTTCCCTGCTCTAAGTTTGCTTTTAAAGGCACCATTTTCGCGAGCAAAAAGAACATGTGGTTAACCGAATGGATCACAGATTGATGCTCCACAGTCTGAGTTCCTTGGTTCGCCCTTCCAAGCTCGGCTCCAGTCTCTACGGGCTCAACAGTAGCTTCTTGGGCTGAGCCACCAGCTTGAGGATGTTTCTGATGCTGGACTTCAGCAATGGTAGCCACTGCTTCTTCATACTGAGAATCTGTATGTTTGTCACTTGCGGCCTGGGCGGCTCGATTTGGCCGAGCCTGTGGGCATGGTGTTTTGTCCGTAGTTGGATCGGAAAATCGATTGGCAATTTGCCTTGCTTCAATTACTTTCTTTATTGAATGAGTTTTCCCGTTGTGAAGCCACTATGAATAAATGGATTATCTCTATTGAACCTAGCCTTACTAAATATCATAAGAAAACAAGCCAGCCGATGCAAGTGTTTGAGAATGAGTTCATGCTCTTCTTGTTACAGTAAGTGCTGCAATTTAATCAACGCTTGCTGCAATAGAATAGAAGTTCTTGGTGTAAGCGTAACTGCAGTTGACTAAGTATTCGCTGTGGTTGAATCACAAGAAAGAAAGATGGTAGCGTAGGGTAGAGTAGATTCGAAGCTATGCCACAAGGTTATCCAACTTTACAAGTGTCATTGCTTATCCCTTTCTTCATGAAAATGGAGTTGGTGTTCAGTGAACCCACCTACTAACTCACGGAAGAGAAGAATAGATCCATTGGGGGGGTGACTAACTGTGGTTCAGCTATCACCCTAAGGTTACGATCCGTTGGGTTGGGAAACCAACCTGGATCCACTTTCCTCCAAGAGCCATACCGATTGAGAATGAGATAAAGTTGAAAACAATCGAGATCAAATCTCACACGAAAATTGTGAGGCCCCAATGTTGTCATTACTGATGTCTTTCTTGTACAAAATAACTTGAACAGAAAAACAACATGTTATTCCCATCTAACCCACAGCAAATTTTTGGAAGATTGAGAATAACTCTTTCGCATTTTATATGTAAAAATATTAGAGTTCGAATTTCTATCGTTGTCTTTTTAGTTTTTTCCGTATAAACCGTAAACTATTTTTTCTTTCTCGTATTCGGCAATGATTTGAGTATGATTTGGGGAAAACTCAAATCAATGCTATTGATCAGGTCGCTCCGCGTTCTCTTAAGTCGGCTTCTTGGTTGGGAGGTTCCTATTTTCGTTCTAGTTTTTCTTGTTGGTTTGGAAATGGATTCTAGCTTGCACATGAGACCTGAGAACGACTCCTCTTCCTTCCTCTTTTTGAACCTCCCTTCAGAAAGTAAGAGCAATTTTCCCTTTCCTCGAGCCAGTTCCAGTCATGAGATGACTTTTCCCTTATTATTTTTATTCATAATCTCTCTCTGCTCACCGTTGTCCTTGTAGGTCGAGCCTCCTTTTCAGTCGCCCTCTACAACTAAGTCAGTTGAGCTCTATCGACTCCTAGACTAGTTGTGATCTTTCCTCCTGTTGGTTTGCTTACTTAAATATATGCATCCTTAGAGTCAGTCCCTTTTTCTGGAGAAAAATTCCGAGCCGGTAAGCAAGACAAAGCAAGTCAATGTGGGAAAAAGCTCTCGATGGCCATAGACCTGAATGGTTGGAGTGTGCAGGATCACTCCTAAAACTTTCTTCCTTTATATAAGGAATCCTCATGGTTGGTCGAAGCTAGAAGACGGCTGGACGAACTGCTATTTTGCATAGGGAGAGTAAGATAGGCTAGGTGCTTTTACTCAACTCGTGAAGGTTAATTTCTAGTTAGCAAGGATAAGGAAGCAAAGGTAGAGTCCTTTAATAATATGTCTGTCATTACGTGTGACTATCTCCACTATATAAAGAAAAAAAAAAAGGAAAGAACAACATTTTCAGCACATTTATACGAAAAAGTCTTCATTATTATATTAGCATAAGTAGTAAACATTTTTTCCTAGGATTTTTTTCATACATGCAAACATAATAAATAAAACCAAACAAAGATAGTTAGCATAGATAGGAGTTTATCTCCAGTAGGCATCGGAGTAGATCTCCACTAAAAAAGACAAAGAACACCCTAAATTAAAACACATTACTTTTCGTCTACAGACACTTATTTAAACCTTCTAAAACTAAAAAGAGTCGACGGACTCTTATATTCTACTCTCTCTGGGAATCCGAAGCTATGCGGGCGACCCGCATAGTTAGTTCCCTTCGTTCCTGGAGGAGGGCCTCCTTCCTCTCTTCCAGAGCGCGAATGTTGTTCCGGATCTCTTGCATCATCTTTGCTACGGCCTCAGGGTCGAGAGGAGCCAAATGCTTCCAGAATAGACCCAGCCTTTGTTCCGATTTGAGCTTCTCCTCTTCGACTTGAGAGATTTCTTGCAAAATGTCTTGAAGTCTTATAAAATAATCCATGGCTACACTCAAAGCTTTTTTTGCCGACTTCTAAGTTCCTCTCCGTCTCCCTTTGCCAAAAATAGACTAAAAGAAGCTTCTATTTATAGGCGTTGGAGGCCCTTAACTCTTTTTTATTATTAGAAATATTTGTTGTGTTAGTTTCATAACATGTTTCAACCCCGGCTTTTCATGAATATGGAACCCCATCCACTAGATTTTAGTGTGCTAAATAATTATCTTCGTACTCCAATCCATATGAAAGGCTCCCTTTCTTTTGGCGGGTATCGCCACATGGCTTAATCTCGGATTACTCCTTAAGGAATAGGACACAATAATATATTGCGCATCAGAGAAGAGAGTACCCCCTTTATAATATGACAGGCCCCCCGCGTCCTTTCTTAAGAGATGGAGCAATCGTCACTTGATATCTCAAAGCTGACTGATACAACCCGCGTGCTTTCCTACTCATCCCAACCTATTTGTACCCAGCTACAATCTATTCCCTTATAAAAGAAAAAAGGGCCCCTCAGCCAATCGTCACTCGACATCTTGAAAGCGGACCAATACAAAACCATGTGATCTGTACTTGTTTATGTACTGCCCCTTACGCTTAGGGCTTTGTCGTACCCTGCTTACTCCTTTTTCACTTTCACTGCCTTCTACTTGTCTTTTTTATATTGGCTTATTTATAAAATGGTATCGGCATTTGAGACGACTCTCCCTGGCCAATCCTCAGTCATTCGTCCTTGCTTAGAACCACTATCTCTTGATTGATCTGTTTTTTTTACCTTTACAGCTCCCTCTGTAAGTTCACTAGAAATACACCAATATAGCACTAGCTATAGCAGTAACTAGTACAATGAGTCAGGGGTCGGGTAAATTCAATAATAGACACCTGTTGGCATTCCATCCTTCCTATCCGAAAGAGAATCCATTATTTCTTGGTCGTGAATATCTAAACTGGTTGTTCACTGTTCAAGAATTCTTGTTTAGACAATTCAGACCATCCATACATAGTATTTTAATCTAAGATTGAAATTCTTCCATATTTTATTGCTAAAATATTGTTCCATGGAGCTAAGGTCCAAAATATGGAAAAAAGAAGTAATTCCATGACTCTCTAGTCAATTATGTTCTACTTAATCCCTCTTTCATGGCAACATCTCTTTCCGTCTAAGGTACCGGAAATCTTTCTCCTGTTACATGAATAAAGTTTTCATTTTATCCGGAAAAGCCCCTTTCCAGCTGACATTGTCGGTCCACTAACAACGGTATACAGTAAGTCAGTATAAGTCAATATAGGAAGGGCACGAGAAATAGACAACTACTTACTAGGCTTGGGTAGTAAATTTTTCAGCTTCCCTTTATTTTACTTTACCCTAGTGGAAATTCATTTTTAAAAGTTACTAGGTAATTAGTGAAGAGGTATATAAAAGTAACAAGCTTGGTGGAAAAGCTAAGTATTCCCAAGTAGTCTTGATATTTGTTGGTTTGAGGTTTCGTTAGTTTTATACTAGCAAGCAAGCTTCGGCAACCGCTCGACCTAGCACGTTAGCCCCAGTACTATAGGGAAGGACTATGCGACGAAAAGGCATGACCATCATCAATGCAAGCCCAAGTCCATTCAAGAAGGCCCTCCAGATCTGTCAAAATTCAAAGCCCGTCAAAGGCATATGAAATCATGCAAAGGATCCGAGCCCATCCAAATGATGTTCAGCAGGCTAAACCCAAGTAGCTCTGGCCCATGATCCAAGAGACCCGAAACTAGTTAATCATGCTATACTTACCTTCTAACCAATCGGCCAATCACGCTATCCTTACCTTTTAACCAACCCCTTCGATTTAGTTTCTGCAGCAGTATATAATCTCGGACCCAATGGATGCCTACAGAAAAATTTGTCTTCTTGCAGTGATGGAAAGAATCCGCGAAATAATGTTCTTTCTACTTTTTGTGTTCTTTCTTAATGGAGCTACATGAGGGAAAGCTCAGCTTTCTACTCTGCCGCAAAAGGGGGCTGCTTTCTTCCCCCCCAAAATGCCAGTTCCGTCATCAGGGCTTAGCAAGAAGCATAATTATGTTCCAAAGCTTCATTTCATTCCAGCAATAGTAGTCTATGGTTCGAAACACTGTGTTCCATCTGGCTGAATCCTCTCCATATCTAGTATAGTGGAGGTGTTACTTGTATTGCAATAATGAAGAAATGTACGAAAACAAATAATGAGCAGACCAGCCCACTTTTATATGTAGGTTCATTTCAGAATGTTTTTTTGTTTTGATTAAATAAGCGCGTGAACTTTTAGTGTAAGAATGTGTTTTTCTTAGTGGATGGATGGGATAAATGCCTATATTGCATTATAATGTTATTGTTATGTTGATGTTATATTAAAGAATGAAATCTAAAAAAGTTGCTTAGTCCCATTCGTTATAATTGTCTTTCTCATACTGTGTAAAGGAACTTCAAGTCTGAATTGTGTACTCAACGGGAAGCGTCACAGCCACCCCCGATGTCGATATGCAGTATTAGTTTAAGAAAGTCGTTTGGTTTTTAACCTAGAGTGATTGGTTTACCTGTATCATGCAAATGTCTAACACTTAGGTGCTTTATAAGAACATCCTATATGAACGATGTACGGCATGTGTGGATTATGAATTGCTTGAAGGGTATGCAATATCTTAAGTATAAAAGGTAAGACCTTTTAAGTTAAATGAGCTTAACACAACACGGGATAGAAACCTAATCCTAAAAGGAGAAAACCCATCACTGAACAATCATAGGAAAGGAAGAAATGGGTTCAGACCAAGTGACAGAACTCTCTATGTGTTGGGCTACATGAAAGATCCTTTTCTACTAAAATGGATGTAGGCTTAACTATAGCCCAATGCAGGTTGAATTATATTTATATAAGCCTCACTACCCTTACCCTTTTAGAGGGTTACAAGGAATTTTATGTCGGCCCCATAAAGATTCAGCTTAGGGGTTTATGAGAGATTGATTGATGGACCTAAGCTAAACAACTAAGATTGAACCTAAACCAAAACCTATAGACTGAATTAGGAGAGTAGAGGTTTAATTCAAGACCAGGAAAGCAAGTTATATCGACGCCTAATGCCAAGCAAAGCCCTAGACTACAAGTGAAGAAATTGGGTTCAACAAAGCCCTTAACCCAAGATGAGGCGGAGCCTTAACCCGACACAAGAGGGGCTCTGTAGGATAGTGGGCTTAGTCAGCCGAAAATAGGTTGTTAACCAAAAAGGAGAAGTTCCCATAAAAATAGAAAAAGACCTCCCCCTAAACCTCCCTTACTTGGCAGATTCACGTTCGTAGGAAAGGTCTGTTCTTTTGTCTCTTTCGCTCAAGCAAAGGAACCTATTAATAAGATAATAATATCTATCTGCTTAGTAGATAGATAAATAAGAAAAGTCTTGCCATATCCTATATAAGAATAAATCATAAGCATGTGCTCAATTAGTATTCTCTCCTACCAAAAGTCCAATCCATCTACGAACACCATTCTGTCTTTCAAGACTTCCGATCCTCTTTCCCTTCTCGGTTAGCTCCTCTGGTATCCATACTTCCACCTGTCAGAAATGGTAGTCGGGAAGTTAGCTCTTGTATGATGATTTGATCACCCTATACATACGACTTTCTTTCTCTTTAAGCTTCAGGCATTAGACCAGATACAAACAGAAAGTCTTGTATGAGTCCCTTCTATAATAGGGGAAGATCTGTTGACTTATCGACCAGAAAGCCTTTGCTATTATATAGTTATCCACTCTTTTTCATAGGACTCGTGTAGTCTACCACCAAAATGAGCTCCACTTTTAGCAGATTGATTGCTCGAAAGAGCCGTACCTAGCTAACACTACCAGAAAAAGGGCCTATGGCAACAGTTAATTTAGCAACAGTTCCAAGACCGTTGCCATAGAGTGTATATGGTAACGGTTATAACCGTTAAAATAGCATTTAGGTGTTATTGGCACACTTAAGCTCTACAACCATTGCCATTGTATGAAAACCGTTGCAATAGAAAAATCTGCCGTAACAGTTATATAAACCGTCCCAATATATTTATGTACCGGAACACTTTTATCCTAAAATATTCTATTGTAGCGGTTGTTTTTTCCCTCCTCATTTTTCCCTCAAAATTTTTTTAATCCCGCCAAAATAACTTCTATTTATTTTGTTTTTTAATAATTTTAATAATAATATTATGTGAAAAGGCCCTTTTTTCCCTTTCCCTCTCAAAATTAGGATACATTTCAGCTATACCTAATTACCCCCAAAATTAGAACAATGCTCTCTGTTCTTCGACTGCGCTCAAACCTCAGAGACCGAAGTTCTCCATTGCAAACAGAAGTTCTTCATTCCTCTCTTTCGTATCTCCAAATTTCGATTGCGCTCAAATCTTAGAGACAGATGTTTTTACCGAGTAATTTGATTTTTACTTGATATCAAGTATGAAGTATTTTACCGACTTGTTCTTCATTCCTCTCTATCTTATTCCTCTATTGCACTCTCTGAAGTTGGTTTAATCGATTTGTACACAGGGTAGAGAAAGTTTAGCGAAAGTTAATTTAGTGGTTGAGGCATCTCAGCAAGTTTCCTCAAAATAGCGAAAGTTTGAGGCTCTCCCTGAATCCATAAATCCAACAACAGTGATTTTAGCCTTGTAAGTTATTTTGATGCCATTGTCTTAACTCTTCAATCTATCTATGGAGGTTCTCTAATTGCTCTAGTGCTGTAGGATTACTCTAGGTCTGTGAATATGAATTTTTTCTTGTTTTTTTTAATTTTGTGGTGTCAAACCAGTTATTTTTTGGTGAAACAGTGTTTTCTCTCCTTTAATGATTATTTTAAGCCTCTTTCATCCACTACTACTCTAGTCATTGAAGAAAGGGATGGTATGTCTAGCAATGAAATCTATGAAGATGCAAAAATCTATTTGTACAGCAAGATTAACTCTGAAATTGGCGTTTTCAAACTTAGCAAACAGTCCAAAGAGAAGAAATTACGTGTTAACTTTGCTAAGAGTTGGAAAACTAGTGATATTTTTTATGGAGTAGATGTTATTTGGAGGTTTGTTTCAGAAGAGTGCAAAAAGACTTTAACAGGCATTCACCATCTTTTTTCGTTAAGATACACCACCGGTCGTTGACGTTAATAAATGTGTTGAGAAGGTTGTAAATATCTTAAAAGCAGCCATTATTTTGGAATATCTGAAACGTAACTGAGAAGCATTGTATCAGTTTAAACCAAAATATGCATTAGTTGGTCTTTTCCATTGATGCTTTTGTTTGTGCATAGGTGGCAACTATACCATCTTTAACTTCCCAAAAGAAATTGGTATCAGCATATACTCTAATACAACAAGATATCCTAACTAGTATTAACTTTTCAATGTTAATATCGAACATCATAAGAAATGTATCGATACAAATTTCAACAACTTTATTGCTTTGAGCAATAGCATCAATGTCAAACGTATTGACATTATATTGATTAAGAAACAACATCTTATTACCCCTCCGGATTACTGGACATACAAATTAGTTTTGCATTTAAATCTTATCCTACATTGTTAGAAAATCTACTACTATAATATTTTTTACAGTGGAAAATAGAACAACAAAACTTTCTGTACAATCCATTTGGTTTTCCACTGAGGGCATTGTCATAAAGTCAATTGGTTAATGGACAAAGATATGATGTAAATTTACTAGATAATTGTCTTTTTTACTTTAGAAGCATGCCATATTTCCTAGTTTACTCTGAATCGATCAAAGAATGCACGTACATAGACAAACAAGAAACAAATTTTGCCCGCCAAACCTTGACATATCAAAGTGAAGTATAATATTTGATTCTTTCTATCATTTGCCTATTGTTATTTCAAAAGTTCCTTAGAGGGAGGACAGAACTTATGATTTTTTTTATGTTGTCAAAGAGTTAAATAATAATTTTTTCATGTTAAAATTAAAGATAAATATCCCACTTCTTTTTGGTTCCTCTTCCTTCTGAGTTTTCACCTTAAAAATCATTGGTCAATATCTTATTACATGTAGGTTTATTTGGTTAATTATGTTGATTTAATTTTATCGTATAGGATTTCAATGGATAATGGAGATAAAAGTTGGATGCATCTCCTAAGATTGACGGATGAGTATATCCATGGAGTGAACAATTTTCTTGTTAAGGCATTTGAACGAGCTTCCCTGGGAAATGAAATATTATGCCCTTGCAAAAAGTGTAGTAATCGTTATTGGCATTATAGAAATGTGGTGGAGGATCACTTGGTTGTTAATCGTTTTGTTGATGGTTATACCAAATGGGTTTACCACGGGGAAGGGTTTTCTTTTAGAAATGCACCTCGCCAAGGCAATGATGATGAAGGTTCTAACATACGTGATGATATTGATGGATTACTTCATGATGTCTTTAGAAATGTAGAAGGTGAGGCAGAACAAGAAGAACAAATGAGAGAGACTCTATCTGAAGATGCTAAGAGATTTTTTAGATTATTAGAGGAAGGCAAACAAGAATTATATCCTGGGTGTGAAACCTTCACTAAATTAAGTTTTACTATTCGGTTGTACGTGTTTAAATCCTTGCATGGATTGAGTAATGTGGGCTTTTTAGATATGCTAGAGTTGTTAAAGGAGGCATTTCCCTTTGCTCAGTTGCCAGAATCTTTTCACAAGGCTAGAAACATGATAAATGATTTGGGGCTTCATTATGAAAAAATACATGCATGCCCTAATGATTGCCTGTTATTTTGGAAAGACAATGCAGAGTCCGATAATTGGTGTGTTTGTGGGGCTTCTCGATGGAAAGTTGTTGATGCTTCCTTGACTAAAACAAGCTCTAAAATCCCAGTAAAGGTTTTAAGGTACTTTCCCTTAAAGCCTAGGCTCCAGAGGATATTCATGTGTCCTGAAACAGCCATTGCAATGAGATGACATGCTAATGAACGACCCAATGATGGGAATATGAGGCATCCTGCCGATTGAGAAGCTTGGAAGGATTTTGATTCTCTACACCCAAACTTCTCCAGAGATCCACGTAATGTTAGGTTGGGTCTTTCAAGTGATGGTTTCAACCCATTTCGAACCATGAGCATTTCTCATAGCACGTCGCCTGTCATGTTAATGAACTATAATTTATCACCATGGATTTGCATGAAGCCAGAGTATATCATGTTGTCAATGATCATTCCAGGTCCTTCATCTCCAGGAAATGATATAGATGTGTATCTACAACCATTAATTGAAGAATTGAAGGAACTATGGGAAACTGGGATAGAAACATATGATGCTGAGACAAAGCAAACACTCCAAATGCGTGCAGCCTTATTGTGGACAGTTAGTGATTTTCCAGCGTTAGCAATGCTTTCAGGCTGGAGCACCAAGGGTAGACAGGCATTCCCCACTTGTAATTATGACACATGCTCACAATATCTCAAACATAGTGATAAGATGTGCTACATGGGTCATCGAAGATTTTTACCTCTTGATCATCCATCTAGAAAAGATAAGAAGTCATTTGATGGTAATGAGGAGCATAGACATTCACCTACTCCTTTGTCGGGTGCCGAAGTATTTGAAGAGCTTCTTGAATTCAACAATGTCTTTGGAAAGGGAAAAAAGAAAAGACCTCGGGATAACAAGGGTCCGTGGAAAAAAAGATCTATTTTTTTTGAATTGCCATATTGGGCGCATAATAAATTGAGGCACAATCTTGATGTGATGCACATCGAGAAAAACATATGTGATAGTTTACTTGGGACTTTATTCGAAATAGAAAAAAAGTCAAAGGATCATGTAAATTCTCGCTATGACTTACAAGAAATGGGGATCCGAAAGGAGCTACAACCAAGAGAAGAAGACAATGGTAGTGTGAGTTTGGCTCAAGCTTGTTTCTTCATGAAACCAGAACAAAAAAAATTATTTTGCACCGTTATAAAAAATGTCAGGTTACCAAAAGGGTGTGCTTCGAATATTTCAAATCGGGTACAACTGAAGGAGATAAAAATATCCGGGTACAAGAGTCATGATGCTCATTTTATAATGCATTACTTGCTCCAAGTTGCTGTTAGAAAGGCGTTGCCCAAAAACGTCGCGTTGGCCTTGATTAGGTTAGGAAATTTCTTTAGATCCATATGCAGTAAGGTCATAAGGCGAAGAGATCTTGAAAAAATGTAGTATGAAATTGTTGAAATAACTTGCGAGCTTGAAAAGATTTTTCATCCAACATTTTTTGACATAATGCCACATTTGCCTATTCATTTGGTGAATGAAATTAAGCTTGGAGGTCCGACTCATCTTCATTGGATGTATTCTATTGAGAGGAACCTATGTAAGTACAAGGCATTTGTTCGTAATCGATCTTGTCCAGAAGCATCAATAGCAGAGGGATTTTTGGCGGAAGAGAGCTTGAATTTTTGTTCGAGATACCTACATGATGGCGTGAAGACAAGATTCAGTAGATACACAACTGTGGATGATGAGTGCCATCAAAATTTGTCACCTATATTCCCTATGATAGGACATCCAATTGGAAGTAAGAAGAAAAATACCTTTCTCATGGATCCACAGTTATGTTATGAAGCCCATCGGTATGCTCTATTCAATACTGGAGATGAACAAGTCAAAAAGTTTATCGAGTAAGATAAATTATATAAGATTTATTTAATTTCTGTGTTTCTTTTCTTTATGATATGATTGATTTACAAAATTCATGATTGCAGGGAGCATAAGAATTTAATTGGTAGTCCAAGTAGATCAAATGCATGGGAAAGGGCAAGGAAGCATAGTCGGGAATTCAGAAATTGGTTTGCAGAAAAAGTTAAAATATTGAAGAACCCGATTATTTAAGATGGCTAGCTAAAGGTCCTAATACGATCGCCAAAAGATATACTGCATATTTTATTAATGGATACCGATTTCATACTATAGAACGGGATTCCCGATGCAAGACTCAAAATAGTGGAGTAACTTTATTGGTAACAACCGATAGATTTGCTAGCTCTAGGGACCAAAATCCCATCGATGGTGAGGTTATCTACTATGGAGCTATTCATGATATTATTGAGATTGATTATTGGTGTTGTTTTAGCGTTGTACTATTTAGATGTGATTGGTTTCGTAACAAAATAGATGAATATGGGTTAACTCGTGTATACTTTAACAAATTATGTAGTACGGATGACCCTTTTGTGTTGGCATCACAAGTTTATCAAGTTTTTTATGTGGAGGATCCAGTTGAGAAAGATATTTATTATGCAAGGAATAAAGTCCCTGTTGATTTGTATGATTTAGAGGAAGAAAATTGCCCTAATATTGAGGACGCATTTTGGAGATAGCCTAATGATGACATTGGTCCCTTAGGTGGATTAGTTGATGCTGACATTAGATGGTCTAGAGACGATGTATCTGTTGATGTCATTGATATTCCATCTAATTTACAACATTCGAATGATACAATTATAGAAACATCGGAAGTAGAGGATGCGTTTGACGATACTGATTGGGACTGGATGGACTCAGATGATTAAATAGGGAAATTTAGAAATTATTTCAAATATATTCTGGTTCGAGTGAGTGATAATGTTTTTTACCAGTATTTTATAATTATTCTTGTTTCTAATACTACTCTTTTTAATATATTTTTATTTGTTTTCCTTTAGCATTTTATTCTGATGCTTCAATTTTGCAGGATTTTTGGATCTGGATCTTGTGATATTGGTGTACTTGTTGATAGCAACCAGTCGAGGCTTGAATCGATAGATAATTGAGGTATTGACAACATTTATAGTACTTATCGTGTTACATTCTTGTCGCGCTATAATACTTGTAATTTTGCAAGATTTTTGGATCTTGTTTTGTAAACCGTGATCTTATATAATGAAGTGAGTTAGGCCAACGTTTATTTTCTTTTTCTTTTAGATTTCGGTCATAGATTTTAAAAGACATTTCGTGGTGATTCTGTTGGCTTTCAGTCATACATTTGAAAAGACATTCTGTGATAATTCTGTCGGCTTTCAGTCATAGGTTTGAAATGGCGTTCATCAGAAATGGAGAAAAATTAATTGATGTTCGCCTCTTAGATCATCCAAACACACTATGTCAGTGTTTCCACTGAAAAAGAGAGAATAGGTTTTGTTGATCTGTGATCATGATCTGTTTATCTTGATGTATTTAATCTTGCTAAAGACAAAATAATTTTTCTATTACTGTTGTTATTGTTGTCAGAATATGAGTTCCATCTGAGAAATTTTCTCCTTTTCTCTAAGATCAAATTTTCTAAATGTAGGTAGGAGGAAGCATTTTACCTGCATCAGTTTTATCTTTGTACTGTACATATCTTTGTTACATTGCACTTGCAAGTGAACCTAGGGATTATGAGTACAATGGTTTACATAAGCACTCTAAGGTTGTTTCCAGTGGTAGTCTTCCATTAGGGCTGCTAACAATTGTCCTATCTGTCGTTTACTCTACTGTTCGTGCTGGCTCTTCAACAACTCTACTTTCTCCTCCAAGCTTCACCACGCGCAGGTTAGTTTCCACCATTTCACTGGGCTATTTCATTAAGATTTTCATTCTCAGTGGTTGCATTGTAGTTCTCAAGAGTCTTGCTGCTCAGTGTCAACTACTTCTGTCTGTTTAGCTATCCATTCAGTTCTAGTCTGCTTCTTCTTTGTATTTATTATTTGCAGGATGCATCTTTTCAACATAATTATCCTCTATTTTGCATTTTCCTGAGAGGTGACCAAATTGATGGCAGTCGAAGCAGAGTTTTGGCTTTCATTCATAGTCAATGCTCTGCTCCCAAATGCTACCATCTAGTCGTTCAATTAGCAGCACATCAGTTAGTACTTAGGATACATCTAACTCCACAACAATTCTTGCATTAACAAATAGTTCTCTCATTAACAAATTCCAGCTCATTAACAAATTCCAAGATGTAGTACTTAGGATACATCTAATCCTCATTAACAAATTCCAGCTCTGTCCCGGTCACTGCTACGATGGTTCCCTCGCTTATGCGTTGGCGCTTCTGCGACTAAGTTCTCACAGAAGTGGTCGAATTACATGCTGTCTAGAAGTAGCAGATTTTGTTCTCAGCAGCTATCTCATCCCAAAATCAACTCTATTAACCTTCCGAAATTCACCGGAGGCCCTCGGGACTTTAACTAATTATACCGACACATCCCAAAATACAATACGAACTTAGTCGAGGCTTTAAACAACGTTAAACAACACAGAAATTTCGGATCGT
The DNA here is from genome assembly GCA_032618575.1 of Nicotiana noctiflora. Taxonomy (NCBI): domain Eukaryota; kingdom Viridiplantae; phylum Streptophyta; class Magnoliopsida; order Solanales; family Solanaceae; genus Nicotiana; species Nicotiana noctiflora. The sequence continues at coordinate 91,081 of JASVEL010008857.1, forward strand.
GCCTTGAATCGAATTATGAGTTTTCAAATCTTCCAACTTTTATAGTTTGCGTCGAAGCATATCGAATCAATCCGGAATGTCTTCAAATTTTGCACGCGAGTCATAAATAACGTAACGGAGCTGTTCCAATTTTCAGAATCGAAATCCAACCTTGTTATCAAAATTTCAACCTTCGGTCTGTTTCTGGGGCATTAGATTATGCAACTGCTTCTGGTACTTCTACTTGGAGGCTACTGTTGCATTGACTACAATTGCTGATCGACATATGGCTCCTAAAACTACTGCTGCAATTGTTAAAAAAGTATAGGGCTGGCCAATAGGTAACAACAGGAACTCTATCGGTCTCTCTTGTAGCTTATTCGAATTAGAATAGTACTACCATGTTAGCTATTTCTTGTAACAATTATATGCAACAGATGTAGTAGTACTGCTATATTAGCTATTTCTGTTAATGTCTCACTACCAGCATGTTAGCTTACCAGCATGTTAACAGATGTAGTCAATGTTTATTTTTTGTTGCAGAAACTGAAAGAAACCAACATAGTCAATCACCAAAAGTTGAGATATCCACACACTGCTGGTAAAACAATTTTTGCTATAATATGCGAGGTTCGATATGTTTTTTCTTATTATTCTTTTAAATCTGAACTTGCTAGGCATAACCTGAACTATTTTATACCGCTTTTTATGTAACCAGGAAAATAAGAAAGAAACTTCTGAACCTCTATCAAGTAAGGATATATTTGTGGCTAGCAAAAAAAGAAAGCCCGATCGAGTATACAAGGCCTCGTATGCAGATACTCTTAATAAAATTGTACGAGTTACTCTTTTAAAGTTTGTTGATATCATTTGTCTATTATTAGTTACTAACTTAATTTTATATACTTTCTAATCTAAAATGGACTCAATTTTGTCTTGTAGGCTGAAATGGATAGGATACAATCAACACAAGAAACTGAAGATGGCAGTCAATCAGTTGACGCGTTTGCGTCCGTCATGGGACCTGAGCATCCAGGACGCCTAAGATTGTACGGAAATGGGTTTCCCAAGAATTCCTTACAAAGAAAAGTGGGAGATATTGGAACCTCTTCAAGTTCTACCGATGAGATACTGCAACAAAAAATGGTGGAAATGGAAGAAAGGATGCAACAAAGAATGCAGGAAAAGTTCAATGCACAAAAAGATGCCATGGAACTACAGTTTGCAGTTAACATTATTTCATAACTTAAGAATCTGAATCCAGACTTACGGGTTGATCCTAGCATGCTAGCTTTCAATGCTCATTCACCTGGAGATGCTTCCTCGGCACAACAAGCTGCTGTGCAAATAATCAATCGTCTATCTACTAGGAGTAATAATTGAGGTTAGTACATACTCTTCTTCTAGTCTTCCTCCTTCTTCTTCTTCTTCTCCTCCTGTTGCTTTTCTACACTACTGTCTATGATTTAATATTATTCAATGATTTAATTTTGGTGTGATCTTAATTTGATAAGAGCCTTGGGAGTAATCAACTAAGGATTTGGATATCGGGCTTGGCTAGCAGAACATTGAATCAAACTTGTTCCTTTGAATTGTAATGGGATGTTCTGTTATATTTGAGCAAAGTACTGCTGCTTTTATTTGTTTACTTCTTCTGCTGGCCACATGAATTGTTGAATAACTGAAAGGAATCACTTGCCGTTTTGTTCCTTTATTTTTCTTTTATGAACCAGATGGATGATAGATTATCTTCACATCTTGTCGTGTGCTTATTCTTGCACTTGTGGATTGGTGTTTCCAGAATGTTGTATTATAGTGGCAGGATCAGCTTGTTGGTCAGTCTGTGGCTTAATATAGCAATGGTTGTGCAATATATCTGGGACAATTTGTTGGATCAGCTTGTTGGTCATAATCCTTAAACAGTATTTATCTGGGACAATTTGTTGGGTGTAGTCTGCGCGGATAGCTAGTGTGTAACGTGTCCATATCCTCGGGGATTGGTTGGACTATGCACCACCAATTCCATGCAGGGAAAGGATCAAATGTGGACTATTAGTTGAAGGAGTTGAACATTATTTCGCCTAGTGATTATAATGCATTGGACTTATGAAACTAACTGAATGCAAAGATTGCAAATTTGTGGGAGAAGAATCCTCAAAGTGATTGGTCGTACCTGAGCTAGGAGCTTTAATAAAGGGGAATAACTCCTCAAATGTTGGGATCACAAAGTAAATAAAGTTATTATAACTAGCTGTCATTTGTTATAATTTGTTAAAATTTGTTGTAATTGATGGTTAATACTGCTGACATTTGTTTTAATTTGTTAAAAGATTTCGTCATTAGCTCTTTTCCTTATATTTTTGTTGTCTTTTGTAGGTGGAGCAACCGAAGAAAGGGGAGGTGGAGAGGGTGGAGCAACTGAAGAAAGAGAAGATGGAGATAGTGAAGATATAGACCTTACTTAAGAAAGAACTTTAGTTGTTGGTCGATATTCATGGAGTCTTTTGTTATAGTATTTGAAACTTTAACTTTTGAAGTGTTGAACTGTAAAACTTATGCAATTGGGTTAAAAACATTTTGCCATTATCATTATTCTTAGCTTATTGGAAATAAAGATTATAAAGTGTTTTATCTTTTTATTTATATAATTTCTAGGTTATAATTACAAATATTTACAAGTGGTAATGTCAATTATTTGTTTAAAATAGCCTAATAGAACCGTTGTAATAAGCATACATGTCGTTGCTCTAGACATTCTAAACTGTTCCGATAGGTCTTGTAAAGCGTTCCATAAAATGTAACAAAATGATGCATTAGAAATAAAACTGTTGCGGTAGTGAATAAAACCGTTACAATAGGTGTAAACAAGCATTGCAATAGTCTGCATAACCGTTACAATACACTATATTGTAACAGTAGTAGATAATATGGTAACGATTTACAACCGTTGCATAAACAATATGGTAACGATTTATAACCGTTGCAATTTAATTGAAGACTCGTTACTTCAGGCAGTGGAAAAACCGTTGCAATAGCTTGATCTATAGCCATGGTTCTGTAAACCGTTACCACAACCGTTGTTGTAGGTCTATTGGCACGCGCGCGGATGTGACGGTTACTTAACCGTTCCGATACATCTATGGCAACGGTTATCCTATCAATCGCAACGGTTTTCCTGCTATTGCAATAGGTCTATTTTCCAATAGTGTAAGGGAAGAAGCTATCTCTATTTTCCGGACAGAGAGGGCTATTACAGTTATGGGGATTCCTCCTATCACCGAAACCCAGATGCCAAAGGGACGTATCCTATCTTTTATTCTAAGCGCAATAGACGAGTAACCCAATCAAGATCGAGTGAGAGTTCAACGAATCCAAGATAGGGTGAAGGGTTTTATAATATTTAACTGAAGGTAAGGTTTCACTAGTGATATCCCTAGTAAGAGGGAGCGGTAGCTCAAGGCTACCCATTAAAGAAGTTGCAAGAGAGCACCTTCAACCGACAAAGCACTTATTTCCTGCTTGGCCGAGAATAGATTATCAAGCAGCTTCCTCTGGGCTGCACCAGACACCGAGATTCTAAAGCTTGTCTTCCCCGCTTCCGGATATGAATCCCATCTCTCAAGAGTGCTACGCATCTTTTAAGGGGAAATCCTCTTTGGTAGGGATGGGACTAAAGAGCTATAACAGAAGAGGGGCAACAGGTTATCCGAAAAGACATGTTCTTTTATCGCTTTGCCTAGACCAACCAAGGGTTCTAGAGACGATTCATTATTCCTAGTCCAAGCTAGCTAAGGAAATAGCACCGTATTCTCTTTTGAATGACTTTATTGTTGATGGATCCCCTTGCGGGACTGAGCTACCTTGTGAGCTAACCCCTACTCTTACTGCCGCAGAAACCATACAATCCTATTACCTTAGTATAAGAAATTATATCGGCAGGC